>JBBMOE010000080.1:1164885-1466163 GCA_037975065.1 Chaetodon trifasciatus
AGTTTTCCTCCTGGATGTTGTTGAAATGTTGGAAATGACGACTCGTTAACAGATGTTTTGATATGTAGCTCGACATTTTGAGACGTAGAGTGAGATTATGTGACATCGCTCTCATTTCTGTGGAAAGGAATCCTGGACCGTTTCTCAATACCAAGTACGCCAAGTCCGGACTTGCGAACTTGGCAGTTCGGACTTAGCAAGTTCGACTTGGGAGTACAGTCTCTTGACGCAGGACAGTCATTCTGCAGCTGGGACGGCAGCGTACTTGATGACGTCACCATCTCAGCTCGTCCGTTAGCGGGACGAAACATCTCCGAAAAAATGGAGCAAATTTTAAACTACGCGCTATCGTGATGAATCGACCACAGATTTTAAGTTTTAACGTCCACTTTCTCACATAAAATAATCTTAAAACCACATTCTGTACTACTAAAGCAGTAGTATTTCGAAACTTGTAACTTATAGTTGTGAGTTCTCTCCACGAAATGCATTCTGGGATACGTGGCTGCCCCAAGTCCATACAAGTCACCACCCGATGCATCCTCGATAAAATGGGAGTGGCAAGAAAACATCCGGGTATTTGACTGTACTTGGCGAGATGCAGACTTTTGAATTGGAACAGAACTTGGACTGAGACTGATGACGTTTCTCAGGTACACAAGAACACAAGTACAGACAAACAAACCAAGCACTGGTTCTTTTGTGCTTTTCCTGGCCACATACACGCTCGGAAGGGGAGGTTCAGGCGAAGGATGCTGAGGTGGTTGTGCAATGTGCAACCTCACCTCTAGATGCCACTAAACCCTACAGGCTGGACCTTTAAGTATGGAGCTGGGTTTAGGAGGTGATTAGCTTAGCTTAGCATAAAGACTGGAAGCAGAAACAGATGTCCAGCATTTGAAAATACACCTACCAACACCTGTAGAGTTACTGATTGAACCTGTCCTCAGACAGAACGGTTAAAGCGCGGCTGTGGTTGTGCAGGCAGTTCAGCGATGTGCTGTTTCTTGGCAAACAGCAGCCAGAAGCAGCGACTTATAGAGTCCTGGCATCACCATCAAGTTGTCAGGCAACCAGAACAGAGAAGTGCTGGGCAGATGGATTAACAGTTTCTCATCAAGAAATAGTTCCACTGTGATGTAACTCCCTCGAAAATCACAAAGTGAGCCCTGGAAAGAGCTCCAGCTGAGCTTAGCGTACAGACGTGAGAGGGGTCCATGCTCTCATTGGCTCGTTTCATTTCTGTGTATTTCCCAAAATGTGCTCTGAGCCTCCATTGTGGACACGCTTGGCTGTCTATGAATGAGTGAAAAGATTAGAGGAATTAAAATAATGTCCTTGTCTCCTCCAGGAAACTATCAGCTGTCGCCGACCGTCAACATGCCGCAGGACGACACCGTGATCATAGAGGACGACCGGCCGCCCCTCCTCCCGCCCCACCTCTCTGACCAGTCGTCGTCCAGCTCCCACGACGACGTGACCTTCCCCGCCGCCGTGACGCCGCCGTGGGCCAAAGAGCTGCCCAGTCAGAATGACAAGTGAGCAAAAGTTTCATCTTTCTCTCTTATTGACCTCCATTTACACCATCGCTGGATGCTGCTGAAGAAGCAGGTGGTCAGTGTGTCTCCCGTGGCCTCGGCTGTATGTGAGCGCGTTCTCTCTTCAGCGAGGAAGACGAGCAAATCCGTCTGTGTTCACTTCAGGTCTCTCTCTCCGGTCTCTCATCTCTTTCTCTTTCCACAATCTCTTTTTAATTTCATCATTTGTTTCTTCTTCTTTTGTCTTTCCCCCCTCTCGTTTCTTATTTATTAAACTCTCTTCCCCCGCGTGTTCTTATCTGCCCCACAATGCCTTGCCTTCTTTTTACTCCTGTTGGTGTCACTTTGTTTTTTCTTTCACCGCCTCTCATATATCTCTGCCATCCTTTCCTTTCTCCTCTCCTTCAGCCTTTCATTCTCTAAACCCTCTCATTTGTCTCCCACAGGCTGTCTTCCCACCTCCACCTTTGTCCTTCCTCTCATTTCCCAACCCTGCCCATTCTCTTATTTTTGCACTTTTTTCCTCATTAATTCTTTCCCAGAGTTCCCTCCATCTCCTGTTCGCCATTTTTCCTTCTTTGAGTTCAAAGATGAGACGTTCTTTGAACTGCTTTGAACCTTTTTAACGTTTGTTCCTCTTTCAGCTCTGTCTCTGCCACTTTGGTGACTTTTTGTCTTGTCTTTCTCCTCTTTCTTGTAGTCTCTCCAGCACTTTCATTAGTCTTCAGATGTTTTATAGAAGATCTTAGAAATGTTAGTTCAATACTTTATATACTGCTCTTCCTTTCAGTGCTGTGGCACAGTTCTCCCTGTGAGGGATCAATAAACTCTGTCTTATCTTATCTTCAACCCTCCATCCAGCTCCCTCAGTCCAGATGAAAATAATCCGGACGCCGCTTTCCAGCGGGAAGGCTTCGGACGCCAGAGCATGTCGGAGAAACGCACCAAGCAGTTTGGAGATGCCGCCCAGCTCGAGATCATCAAGACACGCAAGTCCAAGAGCATGGATCTAGGTACAGCTTTCAAAACCTCTGCGGTCCTCCCATAATATGGGACGTTTATCCAAGAGAGATAGAAAATGTCAGATAAATACCACTGAAGTGCCTCAGTGAACAAACATGGACGCCTTGCATCAGCTGCAGCCCATCGTTCAAGGTACTTCACATCACAGATGTATTAAATATGGAGCTGTACTGTCCATGCACAGTATTCAGCATCAGCACAAGCACCTTGAGGTTGTGATGTGAATGCTCGTAAGTCAGGAAAATGGAAATATTCCCGTTGCAGCGGTAAAATTCCCTTTTCTTCCCCCAACAAACTGAACAAATAGGAGATGAGTTGGTTAACCGCATGAAGGAAATCAAGCATTTAAGGCTTCTCTGGAGATGAGCTCCTCAGCCTCTTCAGACTCTGTAAACCCTTAAGAAAATCAGACGTCATGTAACCTTGAATACACACCCCTGCACGCCCCCCACGCTTCAGACACGTTCCTTCCATTGAAATGCATTCCACCTCCTCTCCTCTTTGTATGAAAACAGACTCTGCATCTCTCGCCAAAGTCGAGAACTTCGCTGTGTTGATTCACCTTGAAATGGCTTCGAACAGTCGCTGATTGCTTTGGCTGCAACAGTCTCTCTGCTCGCTCTCTCTATAATCATATCTAATCTTCCCGACCAGATTGCCGCTCTGTGCCGTGTTGATATCACAACAAGTCTGATTGCTATCCTCAAACCCTTTTCATTTCTCCCCCCTCCACCTCCTTGTCTCGCATGGCGTCCGATCCTAATTGAGATGAGGCAGTTTGTGATGTTTGCGGCGCTACCTGAATGCTGCATGTGGAATGTCATGAGCACTAACTGAACCCCAAATGTTTGTACCCCTCCCCTCTTTCCTTCCCCTTCCTTTAACAGTAGCCGACGAGATTAACCTCACCCCTCGTCCTGAGATCAGCACAGGTAAGCACCGGTGTACTGACAGGTAGAACGGAAAACTCACCTTCGCCACCATCACCATCCTTTTCTTCTCAAGGTGCATCACTAAGGCCTGGGACTGAGGGGTATCAGTGGTGTTTGACTTTTTAAGCAATTCTAAGCTGCTATCAATAAATTGCAGCACTTCCTGCAGATGTTTCAAATTAAAAGCATGCTAGGAAAAGGGAAGTGTTTGTTTTAAGTCTTATTGACAGTAACTTTTAAGAATAAAAAGAAGACAAAGTAGCATCAGCTGAATTCATTAGTTGTGGTAGTTAGAGTCACAGAGAGAAGCTCTGTGGAGCAGAGTGGAGGAATACGTTGCTTTAACGCAGTGGAAATAAACGTTATGCTGATTTTACAAAGACAGCTGGTAAACATGGGGAAAGCTGAGTTTGCATTAACAGCAAACAGCTTCAGCAGCACATTAAAACAGGAGCAGATCAGGACAAAAGTAGGCTTATTGCTCCAATGTTATAAAGCACTTACAGTCTTACAAATTGGGGAAATTAGAAATAAAGAACTTTTTGCAGACTGTTTGGGAACATGCAGATGTTCCTCGGTCAAGTGTTAAATGCCGTGACGTGTTAATTCTTTACCTTTGTTCTTGCTTATCATCCAGTCACGTGCTTTCATCTGCACCTGGATGTCAGAAGCAAAAACATTGTTCACTTGGTCAAAACCAGCTTACACCTCTCTGTCGCAGGCCTCTCATATCATCTCAGCTCGACCTTTGCGGGCCATGTTTTCTTCATTCACTCTTTGCATTGTGAGATATTTGTTTGATGACACACTACAGAGCTTTGGAAAGCACTTGCAGCTCCGCAGGTGAGCCAGAATTAGAAGGTTTTCACGCTGAGAGTCATAAATGAACTGCAGCCTGTCTCCGTGGCCTTTCAGAGCGATCGATTCGTAGCAGGTACGGGACCCAGATCGTACAGGAACAGCGGCGACGGACATGAAATCGCACTTATTGATCTTTAAATAGAAGTTCAGTGGCTAACTCGCAGGTTGCGTCCGGGAGAGTTTGCCCGCCGCTCTGCTCTTTATGCATTTGTGTGGCGTTCGCTGTGTTTGGTGTTTTGGTCGCTGTTGACAAGACAAATTTGTCAGCGCGCGGAGTGAAGACTCGCGCAGTTTGAGGTCGTCGCTGAACATGGCTGTGGAGGCAGTCGGGTGACTACAGATTTGATTTTCCTCCGTTTGCCTCAGATGCGGCTGCAGCACTAATTGTTTTGTGTGTGTGTGTGTGTGTGTGTGTGCGTGTGTGTGAGCAGAGGGAGAGCAGAAGCAGCACTCTGTCCTTGGTTAAGGCAGCTGGCTGACAGCGAGCCATCCGTCATTGTCATGTCTTGTGTATTTTCACCGTCGCCTCCACTGAATAGAAGGCCTGTCTCTGATATCAGCGACTTGGACAAAAGGACAGATCCCGCTGACGTGTGGCGAGGGAGAAAGTGAGAGATGAGAAGTTTAGAGCGTGAGGAGAACGCCGCCTTGGTGCAGTTTAATGACACTTGCAGGTATTGCTGTGTACTCTCGCTCGGAAATAAAGTGCGAAGGCAGAACTCAGAGGAAAGTGTGAAACGAGGATCGGAAGAGGTCTTGTGGAAAAGCACGAATGGATACTTTGAGGAGTCTTTTAAGACTTTTGTTGAAACCTTTTAAAAGTGTGTGGGCAACCATGAGATGGAGAGGAAATTGTTTCCAACTTCCTGTCATGATGCGGTGAGCCGGCACAGATGAGATTGTCGCGTTTAAGGTGTATCTGTCAAACAGGTGGCGACAGATGAGTCAGCGGACTGTTGCATAATGTGGCAACAAGTGAGAAAAGTTAACAACTTTAAAATCCAGCAGGTCCTCAGAAATGGTTTGTCAGAGCCGTCCAGACTTACCACCATGAAGCAGCAGAAATGCTTCATGTAAGCTTCCTCTGATGTTCCACCTCTGTGTTTCAGGTCTGATTGAAGCCGCTCGGCGGTGGCGTGACGTGATGAAGCATCAGACACTTTGCGTGCTTCATCACGTCACGCCGCTTCCACTTCTGAGAGAAGATCGACAGGGTTTGCA
This sequence comes from Chaetodon trifasciatus, assembly GCA_037975065.1. Lineage (NCBI taxonomy): Eukaryota > Metazoa > Chordata > Actinopteri > Chaetodontiformes > Chaetodontidae > Chaetodon > Chaetodon trifasciatus. The sequence goes on from JBBMOE010000080.1 coordinate 1,170,461, forward strand.
CAAACACGAGAAGGGAAACACAAACATTGTTAGAAGAACGTGGAAGAGTTTACAATGCTGTCATCTCTGGTCCGGACAGTCTTCAAGCTTCGATATTTGAATTTTAAAGCAGGGCTGCTACAGCACTGATTAACTTTCTGATCGATCGATGTCTGGAAACAAGGAGCGGTGTTCGTTGCGAGCAACCAGAGGCCGAGGTGTTGTCTTTCAGTTGCTTATAAATAACAGTGAAAAACCCAAAGGCATCCAGTTTATGATGGTATGAAACAGACAAAACGACCACTTTTGTTTGAGAAATGGTGATTAGTTGTAAAGTCATTCGCTAAAACAATGAATTAACTTGGTTAGCTGTCTGAGTTTTGCATTGTCTCACTGGAGCGTTGATGAGGCTGAAGCTGATGACTGAACAGGTGTGTGGAAGTTTAACAGGTCGTGATGGACATTATCTCTTTCATCTGGGACTTAAGAGGAAGCTAGTTTTATCATCGCTGTGGCATCTTCCGCTGGTCTCCATGACGACTGGCGGTAATCATGTTGCCTTCACTGCACATCAAAGAATGGGCTTTAATCAAGCACCATTGTTTTATCTTTATGTTGAGATCCTGTCATTATCTCAGTCCACTGGCAGATTTTTAGGATGCGGACGCTGATCGATTTTAAGAATATTGTGATAAAAGGAGGCTTTTTTTTACCACTTTGGAACCGACTGACCACACGTTTTCCATAATGTTGTGGGCTAATAGATTTCACCCTGTGTTTTGAAGCGTCTGAGGTTTATTTTCACTTTGTGGGCCCCTGGTGTCACTTTACCAGCTATAAAAAAATCTCCACTCTCCAGTAAGTACAAATGATCCATGGTCCGTTTACCAAAGCCAAAACACAACCACGCCGCTGAAACCAAAGACTGTGACAGCTCTGAGAGACCAGATATAGTCGCCCTCGTCTCTTAAGCTGCGATTGGCCGAGAGGTTTATTGACACAGGTCGGCGCCACATGTTGGACAAGGACACGTCAGTGATGGAGGACAATGCAGAACTGTTGGAAATGTCCAGAACTTCATGCAGACTGTCAAACTTTTTTGATACCTCATGAATTCTAGTGTTAGGCCACCTCTTTGACAGGAAGTGATCCAGCCTGGACCAATATGGCGACTTAAATAAAAGCCAGCTAACCTGACGTGTTAAAGTGCCCCTCCAGTCAGACACATATCTGTCTTCTTGTCCCGACAGTTGAATGTTTGAGCTTCGCTGTGCAGAATCATGTATGTGCAAAGGACAAAGCTGAGCGATTCATACACATGCAGCTAATATGATGCTCGCGTCACTTTTGCGGACTCAGAATTCGTGATTTTGGGCAGCTAGCTTCAGTTAGCATGCTTCCTCGTGGTCGGTGGAAGGTGCAGAGATGGCGGAGGCAGTGGAATCGAATGATTTCCTTTGTGCAGACTGAATCAATAACCCTGCTGCCGGGCTTCAGCACCAATCTGACCTCTCCCTGTTCCAGCTGCTACATGACGGCTCTGTATTTGTTATTGTGAGCCTGTCACTGCTTAGCTTGGTAGGATCATGTTTATCAGCAGATGAGTGTCACTCTGTGCAAACACGCTGACACAGATTATTCAGAGCTGACTGACTGGTTGCCAGGTTTGAAATAATCCATTCAGCCGTCTTTTTAAATTTCTGTCGGATACAGTTTGCGAGCTGTGTTGCCAGACCTGATTATTTGCATGCATTTCGTTTTACCTCAAAAAGATGAGCGCACTGTTTTCCTTTTGCTGCAGAGTAAACTCTCTGTAGCCCGACTGAACAGACTGAACCTCATCAGCAGGTTATTTGGAAAAAAAAAAGTTCTCATGCTTGTGTCTAAATGCCATTTGTCAGATCTCCAACACAGTGTGCGTTATCCTGCTGCTGAAGTGCGACTGCAGTGAATGGACAAAGCCTTTAAATAAAGTGGGTGCGCAGCATGAAAAGCCTATCAGCTCGGCTCTCGGCGAGACGTTAAGGGGACGGGACAGGCTGATGAGGATGAATGGGAGGCCGCCAACCCGCGAGCTCGTTCGCTCTGCACGCATTCAATTTTCCATTTTTGCGTTCCACTCTCTGTCTGTGCTGTTTTTCGGTCAGTCGCGCCGTAAACAACAGGCTTGGCACGTTTTTGGAGCCTGTTTCCAGACTTGCGTTTTGAAATGGATGCTACAGTCCTGGCAGGTCATTTTAATAAATTTCAATATATTTTGTTCTAATTGACTGTATGAAGATTTTACTGTTTCAAGAAAGCCAAGGGCACCATGCTTAGAAGAAGAATTAAAAGCACAGAAAAGAGCCGGCACAGTAAATATTGGCCAAATGGCTTCAAAGACACAAATCTTTAAAAAGAGGGGCAGAAATATATCATACATCATTCTTAAAAAAGGCGCCCTCACGTCCTGAAACAGCTGGACACTGCAGCTGTGAGCAGAGTGACTCAGTGTTTTTGTTGGGGACTATTTTCAGCGGTGGATTGATACACAGTCGGGGTGCTAGTTTCACCTCTCCTCAGTTATTCCCTCTCTTTGTCTCTGTCTCTTCCTTCTTTCCTCACTCCTTCTTTCACTCCAAACTTTGTGTTGCTCACCTCCTCCCTCCCTCCCTCCCTCCTTTCTCACCTCTTTCTCCTTCGTTTAGTCTCGTCCCTCATGGCGCCACATGCTAATCTGTCAGGCCTGGTGTATTTTGCAGCCTTCTGCTACAGCAGCTCTAAAGTGACACCACCCAGGGGATTTGGACTCCTCCATTTACCTCCGTGCCTCCTCACCTTATCCTCCTACATTTATTTGCCAGCGTACACGTTCTCAGCTCGTGTCGGTGCCATATGGGAACAAAATTATGCCTGCGCCACTGTACAAATAGTCTTAGTTTAATTAAACTGTCATGTTTCTCCTACTTTGCTGATGGTTATTTTCATTCGGAGCCGCGTCCTGTAATGAAATTTGCACACAGACACACTCTCACACGAACACACGCAATCAATCAGTTTCTTCACGGTGAAACAAACAGTATCCAGGTCTGAATATGGGGTGCTGTTGTCAGAGCTGCTGATTGGTCCTCTGAGGCGCGTGGCATGTTCAGGTAGACCAGGTGTTTTTTCTTACTCGTTAAGCAACAGCTTCACCTGATCGCTGAGGAAGGGTGAGTGTGTCACCACTGATCCAGAGCTGCTTTATTAGAACGGTTTAACGTTCCCGAGCTGCAGGAGTCGGAAGCTAGTCTGACATCTGTTATGTCTCATTTATGCCATATTACTATTTTTATGCCTGCAGTCTATTTTTGACATACCTGTGCACATAATTAAAGCATGAAACAAGCTTTTCTGAGTCCTCTTCATCTTCTGCAGCATCACTTAAACGATGTGCAAACAGCTCGGGTCTTTTAGCTGCAATGAGGGGAATGAAAAGTGATCAAAGAGGAGGGTAGAGAACGCCGTTGCGGTTTATTTCCATCACACTTTCTGTGCGTGCTAATGACATTTTCAGCGGACGTTCACCTTGAGCGTCACGCCGAGGTCGGCTGGAGCAAATCCCAGAATCCACCACAAGAAAGAGAGAAATCACTCAACAGTGGAGACTCTGAGGTCATACTTGGACAGATTTAGTTGTTGGTCATTTGGAATTGGCAAGCAGAGGATTGTTGTGAAATATGTGTCACATCGCGGTCTCTCCTCCTCTGAATGCATCCTCTTTAATCATCCAGTGAAGTCACACTGTAACAGAGCTCTCATCATAACGCTGCCGCTCTCAGCGGACATCATCCCTCATCCTCCAACGTTTTAACACAGCTTCAGTCACAACCAAGGTCAGTGTGTACGTATTGATCCTGGACAGATTTTGTTATTGATTACTGTACTTGAGGATGTGGTGGGGAAAAGCTTTTAAGGTTATGACAAATAGAATAAAACCTGGATGAAAGTCAGACTTGATTGGTGGATTTTTAGCCCTTTTTGTAATGACAGTAGTAGAATAGAACAGGAAAGTTAGCTTTTGCTTAAAACTTCGGCCATAGTGACTCATACTTCCTTTTCTTTTTTCATCCATGTCCCTGAATCAGTGAGACGCTGCCTTGTTGAGACAGTTTACAGATGCAGCTGCTGAATGCTGCTGCACTTATTTTTGCTCCATCCCAGGGAGGAATTATCGGACTGCAGTTTGAAGCTAATGAGACCGACCTGGGAGCCTGTCAGCTGATATTACCGTTGTCGGGTCTTTATGTGGGCTTTGAGAGGGCCACCGCTGTAGACGTAGCAGGTTAGGTCTCGTTCATTCCTTTCCCACAGTACAAACCTCTGTATCCTCCCATCAGGCTCCTCCACAAAGGATGTTGGACCATCGCTGGGCTTAAAGAAGTCCAGCTCTCTCGAGAGCCTCCAGACAGCCGTTGCGGAGGTAACCCTCAACGGGGACCTCCCCTTCCACAGGCCACGCCCTCGTATAATCAGGGGGCGGGGCTGCAACGAGAGCTTCAGAGCAGCCATCGACAAATCCTACGACCGACCGGCCGCAACGGAAGAAGACGACGAGGGCATGGAGACATGTAAGATACCCTGTTTGTGTGTCGGCCCTCAGTTAACGAGACTGTCCTGTTTTTGGAAAATTACAGGTTTGATCCCAAAATGGCTGAAGTACCGTGTCCATGAGCAGTCCCGTCAGCGTCCGAGGAGCTTCTGGAACGTGATCTGATATGTGAAATTGTACAATGATGACTTCAGTGGCATTGCATTATGGGTTACTGAGATTACACTAACGCAGCAGTGATTGATAACAATGACTGACCTTGAAGCGTTTGATGTGTCAGCCACTAAACGCTGGATGCGGCTTCCATACTCACGCATGGGAGTGACAGCACTCTGACTAACGCTCAGCCTCCTGCAGCTGGTTTTATCAGCGCTTGTGGCAATGGCATATCGCTGTGTCGGGATGTAACTGCTGCATCATCACGGTGACAACATGAGGCCTCAAAGAGGATGAGTCAGGAGAGTCTGCAGCGCTGTGCAGCCGTATATTCAAAGACACTGATCTGATCAGTCAAATGCTTTTTTGTAAATGTGAATGAACACTAAGGGAAAGTCTTTTTAGAATAATCATTTGATAATCTCCCAGAGCAACACCAACACCCATGAATTCAAGTGATGAGATTACGAAATGCCCACATAATGCTGTCTCACTCCTGATTTCTCTCCCTTTTTATTTGGACAAATGTCTCAAACACAGATGGTATCTCCTCTTTGAATGTCATGTCCTCAGATCATTAAATAAGCATTGGAAATGAGACAGCAGCTGCTGGCATCTTTAAACTTTCATACCACAAAAGAAGACATTTGCTGTTGTCATTTATTTCCACTTTCCAGCCTAAATAATCTGATGTTTTCCGTCTGAAGTTGATCTCATGTTAGAGTAACATGTCACAGCACCATCAAAGTGCCATTAACGTATTGCTTTCCATTCTTTTATTAGTCTGTCTAATGGTCTCTAATGATTACCATTTCACTGTAGAACAGAGCCATTCAATCACTTGTGCTGTAATTAAATTATATTAGACTCCTTTTGGCGCATAGAAGACAGAATTGCACATTTATGAGACTTCCAAATTTTCATTTATTAGGCTTATTAAGGCTGAGCCGTATGTGTTACTTAAAAAAACTGTTCATTGGTTAAAAAGAAGATGCTCTCCCTTCTCCTCCCGTTTCCTTCTGTCTGTCTCCTTTTATATCCCCCCCTCCCACAGTGGAGGAGGACACAGAGGAGAGTTCACGATCAGGCAGAGACTCCGTGTCCACGGTGGCCGACCAGACTCCGCTGTCCGGCTCTGAGAAACCCCTGGTCAACGGCACGAATCGCACCAAAGAGGAGAAGAAGAAAGACAAAGACAAGGGAGGGAAGGAGAAGGAGAAGAAGAAGCAGGACGGAGGGAAGGAGAAAGACAAAGGAAAAGCCAAGAAGGGCATGCTGAAAGGACTCGGGGACATGTTCAGGTAAAACTGGGAAAAACAAGAATCACATGATAACTCAGCCATTTTGAATTTACACCATTTTGGTCACAACAGTCTCAGCAGCAGAGCTTGTAGCAAGTCTCCTTGACCAGTAGACGTCTCTGTCTTGCTCAGAGGCATTTCCTCGTTCTCTCAGAACGCTGCGTAAGAAGTGAGTTCAGAGCTTATCTCGTGTTGTGAGTACGTTGAGGAGCAGAGAGATATCCATGTAGTACTTTTGCTGTGTTACTCTTCACTCAGTTTTAGCACAAAACCTTCCTAAACCAGATCCACACATGACTCAGATAACATGAAGGCTGAGGTCAGTGTACTGTGTCAGTATCTGCTGCAAAAAGCTGATGCATCCTGATTTACGAAAGCCTTAAATGGCCTGAAATGTACCTGAATGAGCTCTGTTATGTGTTCTGTAAGTGAGATAAATGAACAGGAGAGGCCCAAACTGTGGAGCCACAACACTAAAGAGTGCGAGGGACCTCTAATGAGCCTCTCAGACAACGTGACCTTTGTGCTTCATGATCCTCTTTTTATTATTATTATTAATTCTTCCTCTGCAGACTCTAACACTATAGTCTTTGCATTTCCTCCCCCCTCCTCCATCCCCCATTACCATCGCTGTCCCAGTCATTTGGTCTGCCCTCCCTCCGTCTGATTGGCTGGAGAGCCTCTGGGCTCGGCCAGTAATACAGCTGTATATCATATTAGCCAAAGTGGCGATGACAGGGAAGGGAAAACAGTGACTCTTGTCTGAGAGAGGACGGTAATGAGGTCTTCAGAGACGTAGAGGGAGAGAAGTAAAATATGGAAGGAAGCGAGGGGCAGTTTGGTGTCATGGCCACTGAAAAATAACCCAAAAATATCATTGCTTCCTATGCAGAGAGTCATTGAGAGTATTGATGCTCTCCAAAAAAGATTTATTTAGCACAGCGATGACATTAGACATTACATCTCCTGCAGGTGAGAGGGTCGATGTATGGACTTCACCTAAATCAACACAGGTGTGCATCTCAGGCCGAGTCTACAGTTACATCAGCATGTCTAAACTGAGCTTAGAAGATCAAAGTTCAGTGTCACTAATTAGTAAAAATACTCACCATTTTATGTCTTATTTAAGCCCTCGCAAAAGAACGAGTACGAGAGGCGGCGTTTGTGAATGAGAGCGATGGGCTCGGGTGTGAGGAGCTCAGATTGAGCTGGTTGGCCCTCAGGGGCGCCGTGAGGTCGAAGCCAGCAGAGCTCTGGGTTCAGACGGGTGGGATCGCTTCAGACGACACCTCATGGAAGGCAGTCAGGGCCACACACACACACACACACACACACACACACACACAGTAAAATCCAGCTTTCCTCTCCTCCTCCCACACGATAACGATTTGTGTTTTGTTTATGGGAGCATCAGCGTTACGGCGCGCTGACCGACTCGATGTCGGCCGCGTCAGATCTGCTCCATTAAAACTCTGCCTGACTGCCCGTTTGATCCCCGCTCAGTGTTTACGGCCTGAGACGTCTGAGCGCTGCAGAAGAACGATGTGAGCGATACTCAACCCATCTGTACGTCTCGCTGGGTCACGACGTTAAGAGTCCACGTGACCGTTATTTCAGTGTTCAGCTGTTCTCTCAAAGCTTGAGTGTTTTCTCTTCGGAGACCAAGATGTGAGGCTGATTTCAGCCAGAGAAACGCAGGAAGTGATGCAGTGAACTTTTCAGGTTTGCTTAACTGCATATTCATCTAGGAAATTCAAACTAATTGCTTTTTTATTCCATTACATGCAAAACTTTATATGCATAAGCAATAAATCATTCAACGCACTGATGTATTATTAATAGAGCTCATGTTTCAAACACGTTTCACGAGATTCGCTGTATTTGTGGATGTAAATATGTAGAATATGCCTTCATAATTTCAGCTTTCCTTCCTTTTGGTTGACAGATTCCTAAATTCCTTTGTGTCTGATCAAATAGCAAACCTGGAAACTCGCTCAGGAAGTCCTTTAGCATAGAACCATCAGCAGAGAGTGGACAACAGAGGGTTAAAAGCAGCCTCAGGTGGTCATTTTGTCCCACCAGATGTAATTATCTCTTGTATTATTTACATTACTGTAGATTCTTGGAGTATTTTCCAAGAACCAAAGTTTTATTTTGCCTTTTTGTGTTGCACTGCACACAATAATAGAGGCTCCAAGATGAATTAACAGAAAATCCAAAGCAGAACACATCCCTGTAACACCCACATTGTTTGATTGACAGGTGATATGTGGGAGCTCCAGTTTGGCGAACGCCGCGGCGGTGAGCACTTAGCCACAAATATGTCACTAAAAAGGGAAAAAAAAAGTCGTGAACGTGCATGTTTCACTTGAGTTCGTGTCAACACGTCCTGATGAAACAGAATGTAAATGTGTCTGCTGGCCCAAACCGCAGAGGGTGGACGGGTGGAGGACGGCTTTTTAGAAGCGGCGCTGTCGCTCGACCGAGTGCGATGTGAGCGAGTTGGTTCCCCTGAGAGGCTCTACAGAGCGTCGAGAGCCGCCGATGAGCGTCATGTGATCGAGCGAGCGCGAGCTTTGATGTGTGTTAGCGTGTAGGAGGGGTGAGTCAGGAGTGGGAGGCCTGCAGAAGTCAGACAAGTGTGTGTGTGTGTGTGCGCGCGTGCGTGCGTGCGTGCATGCGTGTGTGTGTGTGCATGTGCGCGTGTGATCAACAGAGCTGCTACTGCCTGACCCTCTCATGTCTCGAAGGCCTCACACTCAGTCCCAATCAAAGCCTCATTACCATCAACCCCTGCCAACAGCACAGCCTGCCAGCTCTCTCTCCCTCCCTCTCTCTCTCTCTGTCTCTCTCTCTCTCTCTCTTTCTCTCTCTTTCTCTCTCTACCCCCTCTCTCTGTCTCTCTGTCTGTCTGTCTCTCTCTCCCCCTCCCTCTCCCCCTCAGTCTCTCTCTCTCTCTTTCCATGTCACTGTATCTTTCTATATCTCTTTTTCACTTTTCTCTCTTTTACTCTCTCTTTCTTTGTCACTCTCTATCTGTCTCTCTTTTTCTCTCTTTCTCACTCTCTCTATGTCACTGTATCACTCTCTCTCTCTCTCTCTCTCTCTCTGATCATCACTTGGACTCAGAAGCAACACCCAGTCTGTTAGTTTGGCACAGACAAAGATGGTCGTTGCCCAGAAATTCAAGGCCTGCGCTAATTTTGCAGTGGTTATAGTGTGTACGTGTGTGTGTGTGTGTGTGTGTGTGTGTGTGTGTGTGTGTGTGTGTGAACAAGCTTGAACTTAGAAAAGCTCATGCTGTGACACGCTGCACGGCGTGTCGCAGAAGACGCACTGTGAGGCCTGTTTTTGACCGTTCTTGCTGTCTGTGGCGGGTTTTCTTAGAAACTCACACTTTTCAGCAGAGTCACGGACGGTGGGACGTTCGTGCGTCCTGCTCTGTTCAAGGGAACAGAACATAGCACGAGATAAAATGCTAATAATCACAGTTTACAACTCCTGATAATGTTGTCTTCATCATATCTTGTTGCTGTTGTCCCTGAAGTGCTTTGACGTAACACATGCCAGCTAATGTTAAGCATGTGGAGCGTAGCATATAATCTTCTTAGCATGCTGAAGCACAAGTACTAGCATGTTAGCTTGCTAACATGTTAGCATTCTGTGTTCAGATAAAGCACAGCTGAGGCTGATGAGCTTTCATTTTAGCAGTACCTTGTCATGAACTCACATGAAAGTCGTGACCTGTGGATGGAGGGAGAGTCAGCTGATCGCTAACATTATTAGCATTCGTCCTCACCTAAATCTATTCAGGGCTATCGGCTCTTGGCTCGAGCTCGGTGTGAGATTCCATCTCGACTCTGCTCTCTGTTGTATTTCTGATCTTGCCATGGACAGCTGCAGGCTTCCTTCAGGGGGACGCACTCCTGAAGTGTTTGAACAGTTCAAGGACAACACAATAGTTTCATCCAATAACGCGTCACCTTTATCAAACTGGATGCAGGAAGCACCAAATCGCTTGATTATCACCTGCATTTTGGACATTTTCGTGGGTGCCGTCATGCTGTGATCATGTTTTAGTCGCATTAATTCCTGATTTCATCCTGAATTCACCACTTTCTGATGCACCAGCCGCCCCGCCCTTCATGACATTTCCAATATGCCATCCAAAAGTGTCCACACCAGCAGCAGGCTTGTTTTGACTTTCCGTCCTGTTAAAAGGATTAGCAGTGACACAGGGGTGGTCTGCTGAATTGAATTAGCTGAATCCTTGGCATTTTGAAGTTGTCTTTTCTAACCACAGAAACCCGTCAAAGCCTCTTTATCGATGGCGTCGGGCTCACAAGACGAGGCGGGCCTAACTGTGCCTGGAATATAAGATTATTAAACGCCCCGGTGTCACGGTTAACACTCTGTCTCCTCTTCAAAGTTTTCCCATTCAGTCATAAATCTTGGCGCGTGTGTGTGTGTGTGTGTTTGTGTGAAAGTTTGGCTGTCTTTTAAGGGACTGTTAATGAAAGTTAGTGGTGTGGAGAGAGAAAGTGTCAACCGTCTCTCGCCGTGATAGATCACTCCTGCTCTTAGCATTAACAGCGAGCCGTCACTCTGAGCTTTTCAGCCGGCCGCAGTTAAATTAATCAGGTAATGGACCTTAGTCTCCCAGAGCCCTCCCTCCTCCTCCTGCATGCTGCGGTTCCTCCTCCTCCTCCTCCTCAGTGTGTCTTTTACACTCCACAGCATCAGCGTCTGCTGTTTGTGGGCCGCTGCTCGTTGATCACATGACATTTTTATACTCGTTCACTTAATCTGTGGTTCTGGTGGAGTTTCAGACTTCTTCAAATGAATAATTTCTTTGCAAAAATCTGTTGTAAAATGAACAATTTCATGACAACTTTGAGAGCGCAGATGAATTTAATGCGAACACAGGTTTTAGTCATCATCACTTCTGCACACAGAGTTTGTTTTTTGGCTCTTTTGGAGGTTTTGGTGGATTATTTTTGTATTTATGTGTATTATGTTTACATTTTTTTGCCTTTATCTGACACAATAAAGAGCTGACAGGACGTGAGAGGTGGGCTGGCAAACCTGAGTCAGGGGTGTTGCAATGCAGTGTGTTCCACCTCCTGTCCACCAGAACGACTCCTCTTTAAACATCATGTTGAAAAATGAAAGGTTTTTTCATGCAATCAGTCAGTGCGTACAGACTCACCCGGGTTGGCAAATCATGTGTCATGATAGAAAACTCAGATTCAGCAGAAGCCATCTATTTGTCAGCCTTTGCATATCTGCGTGGGATCTGCAACAAGAGGACCAGATGCTGAACCTCTGGGCAGCATCTGTGTGGACGCGTGTTCGCTCCTCGTGGTCCACGCCGATGCCAAAGCCGTGCGGGATGTGTTCTGCCGCTGCTCCGTTTTCTGTTGCTTTTTGGGCTTTGGTCCACCGGACCAGCAGGATGCTGCGAGTCAGAGACTTTGAGCCATTTTCTTGTTATGTAGGAATATTTTAAAGCTGAACTCATATTGGGCATGAATCTTTCTTTTTAGAAAGTTTCAGCACGAACTAAGAAGGAAAAGTTTTCAGGCCTGTCTTGGATTCACACACATATTATTATTTTTATTTTCACCCTTTCTTTCCTTTTCCCATTCTTCCTGTTTTGTGCTTTTTGGCATTTCCAGTATCAGAATCAGCGTTATTGGCCCAGTGTTTGTGCACATGCAGAGAATCTGTGCATTCAGTGTACTCGCATAAGGAAAAAGACAAACAGCTCAACGAGGACAAAAAGACAAAACTGCACGTTTTTGCACAGTTCTTTCAGGTTCTGCTTCATTTCAGTCTCTCCATATTTCTCCGCTAACCTTTATTCCCGTTCAGTGTTTTCTTCTTTCTGTTTTGTGTCGGAGTGTTTCTCACACACCTACACACTCACTCTGGGTTTTCTCTGCAGATTCATTCCCTTATTTTGTTGTTTTCTCTCATTGATTTTACTTTATTTCTTTTGTTTTTCGATTCTCTTTCTTCTGCACTGCTCTCCATGCACACACATCTCACTGTCTTCTTTCTCCCTCTTTCCACTCTGATTTGGACAGTTTACGCTCCTTCTCCTTGATTCTCAACCACACTCGCGCTCTGCTGTCGGGATTTTCCCCTCTTTGGTTTGTGTTTGATCCTGTGACTTTCTCTTTCTTTTTATCTTTCTTTACACTTTATTCAGTCTCTCTTTCTTCACTCACTTTCACGCACACACACCTCTTGTGGTTGTCTTTGTATTCTTCACCGTAGTTTAGTTTTCGGTCTTCATGTTTCATTCATTGAGTTTCTCTTGCGCGTGTTCATTTTTTCCCCTCTTGTTCACTGTCTTCTGTCTCTTTCATTAACACACACACACCTCTTTGGTTTCTCTCAGCGTTGTCTCTTTAGAAGTCGTAGATACTCTCTGCGGACCAATTTCCCTGTGAATAATCACAGAGGTTCATTGTGGAAGCGAGCACGGTGCCAAAGTCATTTCTTCAACAGGCTGCAGCTTTATACTGAGTCAATCAAGCTGAAATATCTCTGCAATGGCTTCTATTCCGTTAAGCGTCACTCCCTCGCTATGAATATAATTACTGCAATGGGCCTCGTCTGCGCCGTCTTCGTTTACCACTCCCCAACTTTAAACGAAGCGAATGGGGTTTGAACTTGTGAGAAGCACTTTTCAGATGGTTCATTTGAGGGCTTGATCGGCTATTATACCGGCGGGGTGTTTTTGTGACTGCAGACACTAACATTTTCAGTCAGATCAGTCGACTCCGCTCTGGAGGGCCGCAGCAGTGGAGGGAAATATCACGTATGTTAAGAGCGTACCTGCTGATTCGCAGCAGATGGAGGCCTTAGATTGAAATTGTTTAAAAGATCTCCAGGACACGCTTCTGTGATCTTGGATTTGGGACCAACCATGCACATGCAACTACAAAGTGACTGCACAGTGATTCGATTATGACAGAAACATTTATTTTATTTGCAGCATCGTCCCATTAACATACCAGTAGATATTAATCGTGCCGTTTTTTTTATTCCAGGTTTGGGAAGCACCGTAAGGACGAGCGGCCGGGGGAAAAGATGGATCGTAAAGGCTCCAGCAAGTGGAGGCTGGAGGAAACCCAGGTGTCCGAGGAGGAGACGATGAAGATGAGGATGGAGCAGGAGAGGTATGGTCGTCATGATGCTGCTCCTGCCAAATGCTGTTAAATTCAGTTTTTCTGCTCAGTCCTGACTTTGGACTCTCGTGTGTTTAATACTTCTAGTATCAAAGAGCTTGTCACAGGTTTGCAGCTGTACTCAGCTTTCTGAATCAAAGTGAACCAAAAATGAATGAAATAATTTATTTTCTCTTGGGGATCGCTCACAATGTTTTTAAGTAGTGGAAAAAAACATGTTTTGAATAGCCTTGATCACAGTTACAAAGTGCAAATCCCAATTAAAGCTTCTGGGTCGTCTCCCCTGCTTTGCCCCCTCCAGCTTTCCGTCCGCCTGCGCATTGAAGTTAAAACGCTGAAGTGAACAGACTGCAGACTTTATTTTGCTTGTAGCTTTGAGTCCTCTTGTCCTGCCCCCGGCTTTGATAAACAGGTCTAGTTTGTGTTTGCTCATTCTCGTGTTTCTTAATTTCAGTTAATATACACATTTGTCTGCGTTGAGCATTTCAAAACAACTCATTCATCACTCATTAGTCATTAATCTGCTGCAGCTGGGAGGCTTTCCTCGAGACTTTAGAACCTGGTTGCAGCCGTTAGTTCCCATGCAGCCCACGGAGGCATCGCTGAGGTCCAGCAGTGATGCTGGGTCATGAGGCCTGGCTCGCAGTTGAGTTCATGCCAAAGGTGTTGGATGGGTTTGAGGTCGGGGTTCTGTGCCGGCCAGTGAAGTCCTTTCACACCAAACTCCAGCAAAACATTTATTCATGGACCTCGTTTTATGCTTCAGGGCTTCCACAAACTGCTGTCACAATGCTGGAAGCACACACGAATTGTCTAAATTATCATCGTAGCATAGCGTAAGAACTCCCTCAGTTGAAAATAAGGGGTGTAAACAGTTAAAAGCATGTGGACAGAGCTGTATGTGCTCCGTCTCACTGTAGATTTTACTGCAGCAAATGCGACATCAGATGGAAGCGAGTGGCCTTGGAGGGCCTGGCCACAGTTCAGGAGGTGTTTCTACTCTAACATATCATAACAGACAGAATTCCCTCTGACATTTCATAGCTTAAATTAAATTACTTTGCCAATAAATGCTTTTGTGCAGGAGCATTATGTTAATGGTTTAATAAATCAAGTATTTATGTGTTTTAAAAATGAGTAGATTGTTGGAGAACCTATCGTTTCTCAGTCTTTTACTGTTATCGAGTACAAAACCAAACAGCCCCAAGACAGCATGTCTCTGTCACTGAATTACTCTCCCTCTCTACACCAAACTAAATGTCAGTTGGGCACCTTGCCAGTTTTTTTTTGGGGGGGCCGGCAGTTTATAAATGCCAAAGCCATTACAGCCCTGCCAGCTAATTAATTCTTATGCTCTCGGTGTAGGTGCAGGAGTCATTACTCCCCACAATTGCTCGTTATGAAAATTTGCTTTATATATTTTTTTTAATGCCTGCAGAGCTGATAGTCCAATAATATGATAATAGCCAAGTCTTTATTTTTAATTGGCATAAACCTAACGCAAATGCCACGTCAGACGATTTGGTTGTTCAGAATGGTCCTTTTGTATGTTAATCCAATCCGTGGCCATCGCTTATTTCTTGTTCTCAAATGTCGCCGTCACGTGCATTTATTATCATGATGGAGTCTCAAAGAGTTGGGACCACTGAAACCCACTCAGGGCTGTTTTGTGGTATTTCAAAAATACAGTTTCTGTGGGTTTCTATGAGCTGTGTGTTTGTCAGAGTCATCTTAAAGACAGAGTCTCTGCTGTAGCTGAGAAGTGTCAGCTCTATGTTCCTTTGTCTGTCGGCAGTGTAGGTTGCTCAGGCCAAAAAAGAGCTAATAGGAATCAGGAGAAATGCTATATAAGAATCAAAAACCAGTCAGGTTAAGGTAGATAGGTACTCTGCGCATCAGCAGAGCAGGAACCATCTTGGAACTGTCAGACGGTCGTTTTTAAGTCAGTGCATTTGCTGTTTGACTCACTCCAGCCGAGCCTGCCTCCTCCCTCAGCCCCTGAAAAGCACAAGCATGCTTCTCCTTTCTCTGTGAAAACTAGCTGAGACACACTGATATTGACAGAGAGATCCCACTGTGGATGTGAGGACTGTGGCTGCTTTGGTGTTAAACAATGATCCAGTCAGCTGTGTCTCTCCAAAGGTTCAGCCGGGAGCTGCGGCACCTCGCTGCAGAGCATCTATTGATTTGCCACAGCCAGAGGCGATGGTTAATCCAGCTGTGATTGACTAGATGAATGGATTTCCTCGCAGTTTTAAGACTCAGGCCCCAGTGGACTCCAACCCCAAGCCAGACGTACAAATCTAGACAGACAGGTCAGACAGTGCACTGACGTTTGCGGTGGAGGGTGGTGGGGTCGCCTGAGGAGCAGATACACATGCACGTATGGAAAGAAGTGCTCACTGTAGCGTTTATTATGATGTGAATGATTAGACAACGTTCAGCTATTTGAATAAAATACCTCTAATTTCAACAATGTTGGGACTCATCTGTGACTGGCCAACACTACAGGTTACAAGGCGCCATTGGACTGGACTTCAAAAGTGGAGTCGAGATAGACCTTTTTGTGCCGGAACCATCCGTAGACCAGAACAGTGCTTCAGTCTCAACATTGTTTGTTACTCGATCAGTCGATGTGCGACTTCAGTCGGTGTTTTAAGAGGCAACCATACAGCCAAAAGGTTGAAAGTTCAACCTGTACGACAGGCACCGTGCTGTATATTGTGATTTGTTTCGGTGAACTTCCCTTGACCTAGACACTCGCTCAGGATAGCGGCGTCAGCTCTGTATCGTATAACTGCTATAGATACACGAGAGCTCCTTCAAACTGTCCAGATGTACGTCTACAATACCATTTCTTGGGCCTTCAGTGTAGCTAGTTTGGCCGTACTGTGAATGATCAACATTAAGCGTCCTCCTTACACAGGAAGTGCTTCACAACTGGCCAAAGCTACTTGTCGCCACATCATAAAACATGTCCAGATACCCAACGTTATCAATCCAAAAGGAACTTCAGCAGCCATCTTATCCTGCTAGACCTTCTCCTTTCATGTACTTCCTGCCTTTCACTGCGGTCTATCAGTTGTGTCAGCATTACCGCTAAGAGGAAGGTTTATTACACAGCGGGCACAATAGCACATAATGGACCATTGTTCTGACTTGATGTGGTAGAAAGGTCACTCGTCAAACACATTTCTTCTACCATAATGTCCCATCCTGCCATTTCAATACCCTTTTATCTGCTTGCTCTCCTTCTGTTTCTACTATGCACTCTTTTTTTCTCAGCTTTTGATTCCTTTCCTACCTCTCGCTCCTTTTTTTTTTATCATTTACCCTTCATGCCGAGGGTATTTTCATCTCTCATCAAGGTTAGTCGTCAGAAAGAAAACAGGGTTTTCCTTTCGTAAATATTTTGGGACTGAAAGGGTAATGATTAGGTCAAGTGTGGTTTTCCTTCCTGTCCCATTTCAATCAACGTAATTGTATTTGTACAATTGCACATTTTTGGCAGCGTTGCTTTTTTAAGTGCTTGTTGTGTTGACATAGATAGAGGCTTAGATTTTGTCTTAAAGGAACACTCCTGAACTCCCTGCACTCCACTCCCACCCTGCAGGCTTTAGGTTCTCTGAAAAGTTAAGCTTTTTGAAAAGCTGTTACCCTGGACTAGATTCCAGTGGTTACCCAGTTTCACCTCAAAAACCTATGAAATAAATCCATAGAAACCACTTAAACATAAATTAAGTAATTTATCATAGATGTTTTGGACCTCTTTGTCTGTTTTTCAATGGATTTTGTTTTGTTTTTGCTTCAGCTCTGGATTATGTTTACTGTTGGTGCTTTATATGTGGAGTTATTTATACCTTTTCTGATCTTAAAGTCGATGCAATTTCAGTTTGTATTTTTTGTTGGCGTGTCCGTTTGGACTCCAGGAAGAGAGTCAAGCTTCCTGTTGTTAGCTGTTCACTGTAGCAGCAAGCAGGTGAAGGTAGTGAATGACAGATGTAGATGGCTAACCGTGCTAGTGATAAATAAATGGGAGGTGTTGATTGATATTTTGGTGGAAAATGATGGCACCAGCATCTCAAATGTGAGGATTTGCTGCTTGTCTCTGTATCATTGTAAATTAATATCTACTCGAGCTTTTGACTGTTGGTTGAACAACTTGACAAAGTTACCTTGGACTCTGCAGTTCATCAAAAAATAATGAACAAATTAACTGAAAATAATCATTAGGTGCATCTTTGCGTTTCAGCTTGTACATACAACAAATGCAGGCTGCCGCCTTTGCCTTTTCTTCAGCACTTCAGCTTTCAAGATTTGAGGTTGTGTCCTCAACCACAACTGGTTCAAAACTGCATCCTTCCTCACTCAGAAACTGGCCCCGTTGACCCGTCCAGTGCCTCGTTTTGGGAAGGGGCTGCACAGAGAAGGCCAGGCTCTGGATTGGTATGTCAGGCCTTATCTTATCAGCCACAGCGCTTGTGTATACAATCAGTAGTTGCTCCCACTTCTGCTGCTTCTGCTGCTTTCTCTGATGGAAAACACTGTTTTTCCTCTGGGTTTAAAGATAGATCCCTCAAGGGCCCTGCTTCCTTCTGCTCTATTAGATAATTGCTGAGTCCACAAATAGTATAGACACAGCTTGCAAGTCCACAAGCTTTCATCTGACATGGGTTAAGTTGTTGGAATTTAGCTAAAAAGATTATTACCTCTGCCTACATTCAGTCAGGAGCTGTCACACCCATGAAGTTCATTACCAGCCTCATTTTTAGTAAAGTATTCCCACCCATTTCTCCATGTGTTTTTTACCTACCTTCCATGCCCCCCCCACCCCATTATACTTATTGTTTCATTATGCACAGCATGCAAATTTTCTGGAGGAAGCGCTTCAGATTTTAGCCCGCTGAGTCTTCAGTGAAGTTGCACCCCCTACCTCGTCACCACTGCGGCTGTCCCATTCGCTTTCCCGCTGCCATTAAAAAGGGGCCTGGAGAAAAGAGAGCAGTATGATAATTGGTAGTTGTAAAGCTCTGATAATTGGCAAGGCTGTAATTACGGGGCTGCGCGATAGGTAGTCCCCCCGCTGTAGAAAATGGTGTTGCCAGTTATTCACAAGATAATGGCCTGAAGAAAAAGAGTGTATGTGTGATTTCTGCATGTTTGAGTTGTATGTGAGACAGACAGAGAGATGTCAAAGGTGTGTGTGTGTGTGTGTGTGTGTTTGAGAGACAGAAAGAGAAAATCATGGCAGCTATACATTAGCAGCGCTCTCTGAATACAAAGTGCTTCCCTTCTATGAGGTGCTGTGGGGGCGAGAGGCTAGTATACAATGTTTATGGTATTATTCAGTGGGGGAAAAAGCATGAATAATAGACTCCACATCTTCTCTCTCTCCTGTAATGGAAAGTTTAAAAAGGCACAATAAACAATCACTTGCAGATGCTGCAGTGGCTCCTCTGGTCTTTTCTTAATGTGACACTTGAGATTTACAGCGTCCTCAGCTCCACAGTGTACGCACTACACGGCTTTAGCAACATAAAGGTTTTACCTGACAAAGTGGAAACCAGTTAGGTGGCGGTTTCAATTTCCCACGGAGCAGTTTTAACCGTGATTCATGAATAATTTCACTGCCAATTCATACATTTCTTGCACAGTACTAAATATGTAGTTTTGGTCCTCCTGCATCATGTAGCACTGTGCTTTATGGCAGCATTACACGCACTGTGCTGTGATTTGTCTTTAGAGAAAATAGTCAGTTAGTTAACAGGCAGTATTTTGTAAATTGGACTCACCGTTGAGTTTAAAAAGGCACACAAATAAAAACATTTTTTCTGAGCTCATTTTAGCTCAAAGGCTTGAATAGCATGTGTCATTTGCAGTCTTGGAATATAACCTGCCTTTTAGGGATACACGTCTCTATTTAGACTTCCGTAATGGCAAATGTAATTCTACATTGTGACAGAATATAGATGGATTGTGTCATTTGATATGTATAATTTACTGCAAATTCAATAGATGAACCATTTATAGACAAATGTTCAGATGCTTCTCCAGTGAATTGAATACCTGACAGTAGAGCCACAGTGGTGAAGAGCAGCCCTACTTGAAAGGTCAGTTTGACGAAGTATCTGACCACCTGTAGATCGAAACTGAGTCCATTCGGTTGCAAAAGCTCTCTCATGTTACCAACAGGCTCGGTCACAGTACCGCTTGGCTTCAGTCACTTTGGCTCCAGTAATTGAGGCTGAATTCAATAAATGAAACTTTCACTGCTCGAGAAATATTTGTAAAGCTGAAATACAACACTGTTATAATATTTACAATGAAGGAACCAAAGCTTTTTCTTCTCTCAGTCTGTCTAAGGTCAGTCATTGTGAATAGCAGTACTAGCTTAAGGTAAATGTAATTTTCTGGATAATTCAGCATTATTTAACAATGGAAAACCAGATTTCTGTCGTGGTCCTTCGCATATATAGTAAATGCAAGAATGATGAGTGTACATTTTGTATGGCAATATCCATTAAAACGGTTTTGTTTTTTCAGTATCAACATGTCTGTTCCATTTTTCACCATCAGGATCCAAGCCAAGACCAGGGAGCTGAGGGAGCGTCAGGCCCGGGAACGGGACTACGCCGAAATCCTGGACATGAGCCGCTCGGTGGAGAGGTCGTCCGAGGAGGAGCACCCGTACGCAGGTATCAACCCCCTGAACAGCTCCATGGACAGCGGGCACAGCCGGCCCCACAGCCCCCGAGACGAGTACCCCCACATCCATCCGCACCACCAGCACCAGCACTCAGATTCCCTCTACACCCAAGTCAGCAAAGCCCGCAACGAGCGGCCTCCGTCTGCAGACAGGTAGGGGTGGATTTATGCATTTGAAGAGTTCTGTTGTAAAAACGTCTTACAGCTTGGCGTTGGTGGTCAAGTCTGGGTCACATTTCCTTTTTGTTGTTTCCTTTATGTCCTTCGTTTTCACTTGAAAAATGAATTAATTACTCGCCGGCGCTGGACTCACAATCCCCCTCAGATCCCATTTCCGCCCAGTGGAAAGGTGACAGGCTGCCACTCATGGTTCGGCAACCTTTTTACCTCCAATTCAAAAGCGTGACCCGCTCATGGTATTTCAGTGAAAGGTTTGTCCAGGCCGATTCTGCCTTCCCAGCTCTCGTAACTCTGAGGCAGCATTATTGCGTGGAGACAGCAGGCTGGCTATCACACCTGGAGGAGAAAATAATCAAAGCAACAGAAGGCAGGCGGTAAATGTCAGCTCGCCGACTGCTCGACACAATGCGCTGTTCTCGGGGGGCTGTGGGATACTCTGGGGAGGCAGTGAGTGAATGGAAACCTTTGAATATCCGTCTCTCTTTCTGTCTCCCTTGACCTTTCTCCCTCTCTTTCTTTCTGTCTCTCTTTCTCTTGTTGATTTCACCTTGTTGCCACCTTTTTGCTTTGCTGCATTTCCTCCATTTCTCCGGCTTTCTGTGAAGCCTGATACCTGAGCTGCCACCACTCAAGACCTTCAGCTGTCAGTCATTTTAAAATCATCTTTGTGCATCAATGGCACGGAGTTGTTCTTTCTCTATGCAGTACTTTCTCATGCACAGCAACCAAGTGGTGTTATGAAACTGATAACCTAAAGCCAAGTCCACTGCAGCGACAGCCAGTCAAGGAAAAGCCAGAATGTTCTAATCGCCTGCATCTCCTCAGCAGCAGCAGCTCTCAGCACTGCAGGTCTGCGCTAAGTTGCTTCCCAATCCCCCTCGATCAATGAGGAGAGAGATTCGTAGCTCTAAGATGGATTTGTGAAACTTGAAGCCAATGGAGGAAAGCCTGCAGCGTAGCAGAAACATCGGCAGCGCAGGCGAGTACATCCACGGCTGAATGAATGGGTTTGTCTTAGTCGTGGTTTTCACGCATCCCCAGATGGCCCCAGCAGCCTGTGTGCACTTCAAGAGTGCTGTAGCTCGTATTGATTCATAATTCATTGCGCTGCTGTTGTCACTGTATTTTTTTTTTCTTTAATCCCTGATGTTTCCCTGTGTGGAGCTATGCAGATGCACAACAGAAGATAACATACTAGCATGACAGATAATGGATTCTTGTTTAATTAGGTGAGGGAATTCACTCATGATTTAGGTCTTATCATCACTATGTTGCACTTTATAGCTTTTTCACCACATAAGCATTTTCCCCCCAATGAGATTTTAGTTTTTTGTGCACCTGTTTGGGATGAATAAGTTCTATGGGAGAGTTGACCCCCTGAAGCCGACGGCAGCAACAGCAGGCTAACAGATTAGCGCTGATATGATTTCCATATATGAGTCATCAAGCAAAACCTTCAAGTAGTCACTACTTCCTGTCTCTCAAACGTGACGATTTGCTCATTTTTGTGTTTCAATTTAATTTCCCTGGCATGGGATTAATAAAGTTTATCTCATTTTATATCATTGTGAATTGAATGTGGAGTTTTTGGACAAAACAGCCAACTGTAATACATCATTTCTGGCCTTAATGGGCCTCTTGACTGCAGTATTTGTTTCCATTTGTAGGTGAAATGATTCATCAGTCTGAAAAATAGCAGGTCCATTAGTCAACAGCTTAGTATTCAGTGGTTGCAGCCCTAAAATGGATAACCATGACTACACAACTTCAGCAGTTCATTGCACTCCAGGCTTCGGCTCACTGTTCCCATGAGCTTCAGAGACATAACTTCTTATTGCTCCTCATTTTGTGACACCGCAGAGAGATTAAGCCGAGGTAATATTGGTCTATGCAATTAATGTCAGCAACAGGTCTCACTTTTGTTTGACTTTGGTGGGCTTGTGGGCTTTTAGAGCATGAAATGTCTTTTCTGCTTGGAGAATTAACGTTCTTTATGCGAGTATGGACACAGCTGTTATATGTAAATGTTAGCTTTCATACTGTACATCAAGCCCTGACAGCTAACCACGCTGCCGCAGACTTGAAACGCTCTTTTCAGGAGGCTTTGATTACAGCGGCGTAGGTGCCAGGGACTTAAACTCCTTAAAGATATTATGTTGCATTCCCAGATCCCCAATCGTAAGAAAAATATACCTCCTGAGAGAACCAGGAAGCGTGTTTCCTGTTTCCTGTCTGCCCCCTACTGAACAGGAAGTGAATTAGACCCTGCCATGCTGAGCACAGGAGGGGGGGGGAGTCTCCCCCCCGCAGCAGGAGCGTTTGTTATTATGGGCTTCGAATGGCAGCACGGGCTGATATCAGAGCTTAAGCATTGTGGAGATTTCATCAAAGCAATAACATGTCCATAGAAAGAGAGAGTGAAGGAAAATGTTATTTTGTTCCTACACCAACACTTCTCTTTTTAAACGACAGGCGTGCCACGATAAGTTAAAACATAAACAGTTTTAGATTTCGTTGGAGTCAGCTTGGTGCGTCGGTGCCGCTGCGTGCTGGATTCATCAGGATCAGGACATGTTCAACTGGCTGAATCTGCGGTGCCTTTTGTTTAGGTTTGAGATACAGATCGATCATTTCATGCCCCAAATCAAACATGATATGGCTTTCAGAATGTCACAGCTTTACGTTAGCGGTCGTGTAGCCCCATTGTCACAAGATTATGAATGGAAGTGAAGGGCTCAAAGCTGCTGCAGAGAGATTAGTAAACTCCAGTATTTTGCAGACTATTATTAATAATCTGTAGGAATAATAAGCAGGAAAAACTCTGCCTCCTGCTGACGCTGTTACCACTGCTCGGCTGCTGCTGCAAATAATCCTCAATATCCTCATCATCATCATCTTCCTGAAGCATGTTATCCAAACTTGCACTGGCCGAGAGGAAATTCATCCATTCATCCCTGCCCCTGTCACCTCCTTTCCCAGCCCATTTCACGGCAGGAGCAAAATTTTCTTCGGTGTCCAAATGAGAGTACCAGAGTCCCACCGCCGCTGTATTCTCTCAATTCCTCCCGGGGCCGTAAAACGTACAATTGCCTCTCTTAGCACCGCAAAGCCTGGCAGTCCAAGAGGAAACAGGGGGAAAAAAGACAGCATGCAGCTGCATAAATATCCACTGGAATTCATTTTTAATTGCCTCTTTTTCTTTCAAACGTAGCGCTGTCAGAAATTTCAATTTAACTGCGGAGGTTTAAAAACAAAAACAATTAAAGAGGCTAGAAGGAGCTTCAGAAGCCTTTGGGAACAGTCTGCCGTTTCCTTTGCTTTAAGGAGCATGACCATGAGGACTGTGGGCTCAGGCAGTCTGCTGCAACAAGCCTGAAACAACATGAAGCTTGTTTCGTTTCAAGTGCCCTGGAACATACTTTGAGGACGAGACGTGTTTCTTAGATGTCTTTTATTTATATGCGAAGCTACAGATTCTAACAAGGCAGTCAATTGGAAGCTCCACATGTTTTCACAGAAGCATGTGATGCTGCAGCCGTTCCTCTGTGGTGCGCTGTGTAGGTGGTGCGGTGTAGTATCAGGTTGGGAACATTCTTTTTTAAGTGTTTCTGTTTTGGCTCCGGACCAAATTGCATAACCTTACTGCTGGGACACTGGTGGTCTCTCTTTCTCCCTTCTCAACCTGCCAAGCAAAATATTGTCCAAAGCTTAGTGTTTTTATCTCCTCCAATGTTTTCCCACCATTACAGCTAAAAAAATATTTCCCACTCGGGTCCCGGAGCGTACCGTTGGTATCTGGAAACATTTGTCGCCATGTTATTTTTCCTAAATGCTCTCAGAACTGTGAATTAGAGATGGTATCCAGTGAATGCACCAGCTCAGTGAGCATGTGTGTCTTTGCAATCGCTGCAAATGAATAAACTGAATTTACTAAGAACATATTGCAGAAGCAGCCATCGTGCTACTGAATAGGTTTCGTAGCCCTCAACGGTTGCCGTATCGCACTCCATCCCCGTTGTGTGAGTGCGAGTGTGCAGAGAGCCAAGTGAATTAGCCACCATTGTTTTATTTCCCTCCCAACTACAAGGCAGCAGTGAATGCTGGGAAGGCTCTGAGGGATTTGGTGTGATTTGATTCTGCGCGTTTCCCGAGGAGGCAGCGCTCTTATTGAATCGGCTCCATTACATTTCATCTCCACCGGGGGAATAAGGGGCCTCAGAGGGAGCGAGCGCGGTCGTGTTGTATCACAAACACACCAGAAACAGCAATGCAGACAAACAAACAGACAGCCGTCGCCTTGCAGCTTTACACAGGCTGATAAGACTGTGTGTGCATGTGTGTGTGTGTGCGCATGTGTGTGTCCGTTTGTGTGCACCTGACTTCACGCTTGCTGTGTGCACGCATTGTTTAATAGTGTGTACCTGTGCTGGTTTCCTGTGTTTCAGTGCAGGCACGTCTCCGTCTTTGCCGGTTTTTTGTTCATGTGCAGATAGAAATGTAGAGAAGTGAGAGTGACAAGTCGAAGGTGTGTTTGTGTGCCACAGACGGCATGTGTGCAGCTGCACACAGTGAATACAAAGCTCGTGCCTTGTACAAGATTCTGCAAGTATTTCTGGTGAAGGGGGTCGAGAGAAATAACCAGCACGGTGGCCCCGGGGCAAAAATGAGCAGTGGGCCCCTGTTGGCTCCCCACTCCTCCCGCTTTTCTGTGCATTGTGTATGCATCCTGTGGCTTGAGTACACATGGCAGGTTCATTATGATTCGCCCACAGCCCAGAAACCGACCGGAGTTTGTCATCATTTGTTTGAAATACGCATTTTTTTCTGAATATGCATCATGTAAACATGATATTAACTGAAATAATGAACCAGTTAAAAGCTCGTGCCCTTCTACAGGATAGGACAGCGCCTCAAGGTTAGGCTAACATCTGGAAGCCATCTTAAAGCTGCATGAATCAGTTTTTTCCAGATGAATTATAAATCAACTGACTATTTAAGTCAAAGAGGTTGTTCACGTCAGCTCTTTGCAGCTTTTCAGCCTCTTTTAGCTCAGTGTTTTGATTTTCTGCCTTACAAACATCATTCTTAACAAACAGCTGTTTTGACCTCCGACGCTACGCTACAAAGTTAGCAACTAGCTTGAGAGCAGTGGAGGATTTAGCAGCTGAAGAGTCAGATATTTCCCTCAGGTGTTGGTTTAGTGAAAAGAATATTGGACTTGCATTCATCAGTTGGCCAAAAACTAACTCTGAATGAACGCTAATGTTGCTCTGAATCTTCTACATTTGTAAATGGGCTATTGCTTGCTAACGCATTAGCAACAATAACTTTTCTTGGTCATAATTTGTCAAGTTTCTGCTTATTTCATTCAATTCATGCAGTTTTAATTCCTTTATCCTTTGAGTGTATGTTGTACTTTCGTGGTGCATATGAGCAAACATATTTTTAATTAATCAAATTATCACAAATTGTGTGCTCGGTAATCCAGCCTTGGTGGCTATGTAAGAGCTTGCATGTTTGATTTAGCACATGAATAGTAAGACTCAGTCTTGAATGCAGTCCCAGACAGCTTGGACTTTCTGCATTGCTCTTTACTTAACAATTAATTCGAACACAGCCTTCTTTCTTTCAGTGCCGAGTAAACATGCGGCTAATCCGACATTCCTGTCTGCTCAGGGGCCTCTGAGACTAACGGGAGCCCCAGCTGGGGACCAAACACCTACAAACATCAAACTAGTAACACAAACACAGGAATATCCAAAACATGTACGAGCTCACTCACACAGTAACACACATACCGATTCATTCAGTTTCAGTACAAAACACAGAGATATTTAAAAGCCTGAAAAGCTTCAGCGAGCTTAAACTTAATTTTGTTGGATTTACGAACTTCTGGCAAAGCAGTAGGTGCCATTATTTTACATTGTATGGTGCAACCAGCAGAAAAAAAGTCTATCTCACTGAATATCCCCCATAATCCACTTACCAACGGATCATCCATGTTGCTCCCATGAATCCCACACATCTGACCGTAAAGCATTCCTTAATACGTTTATCTGTGTTTTCACATTAAGAGGCATCTGCCCTGCTTGATATGTTAACACATAATTACATCTTGTTTATTTTGGTACAGTGGCTCATTTCATGCAGAACCAGACCAGTTAACATGTTGCTGTGCTGAATCCACAAAATCAGCTTCAGATGGTTCTCATTTTCAAAATGTTCTGCATTTAAGCGGAGTTGAAAACTAAGATTTGTTTTCATTTTCTGTGCGACTCAAAGTCTGACAAATTCAATTTTAAAGCCAAGTACATTAACTAAGCTATTCAGCTGGAAAACTGTGTGGAAAAGTGGTTTGCTTGTTCTCCGCTCTCTGCCATTTTCTGCCAGACTAACCTGGAGTTGGAAGAACTCACAGCTGTGACTTTTCGCCTCCTCACAACCGTTAAAGACCTGAGAAAATTCAAGCTCAGTCACATCTTTCTGCACCTCAGCTGCTCTATCTGGCTCATAATGTGCGAATGGACCAACAGACAAGATGTTGGCTTTCGCTGCTATGCAGAGTATGAATGTGTGTTCTCACCGCTCACTGAGCAGAACAGGATGTCTTACTACAGCTTGGGGAACATCTCAGCTTGAGGGTCATCACGGCTGCCTGAAATTGTCACTCTGAATCCTGATTCAAAGCTGGTGATGAGAGCAGGGACAGGATTTTGATCAGCTGCCACCAAATGTGGCCTCCAGTTAAATACAGCTACATAACACAGACACGCTTGAACTTTTGCACCTGAGAAGACTCACCGGCAGAAGGTAGGTGAGGAGAATCACCAGCTAATCTGCAACACAGATAACTGCCTTTGAAGCCGACTGTGTCGACACCCCAACTCGCTGTTCACTTCTGCCTTCAGGTTTGAATCCCATTGAGCCATTAGACACGCAAAAAGTAAATACACAGGCAGTTATAATGAAAATCTTGGGAATCATGTGGGCTTTCTGTGGGCATGGCCAGATTAGAATTTTACAGGGTCCTGGGGCAAACATTTGCTGTTGGACCCCTTTGACACCCCACCAAACATGGGGAGCAGAAATGTCAGCTTCATTAAAGTTGAGAAAAAACTGAGAAATACCAAATGAGAAAAATACAAACAAAAATAAAGATCTTGAAATAGTAAATAGACACAGCGCTCCGTCACACAACAGGCAGACAGGAACAGAATATTTCTGACAGGTGTGCAGGTCGGTCTATAGGTTAATTTGCATACACACACACACTCCGCTAACAGTTTCACTACCTCACAGTCTGAGGTAAAAAATGAAGTCCAGTGTGTCCTCACTCTTCGTCCCAGCACACGTAAACCTCGCAGAGAAGCTGACAAGCTCGGTTGAGACATGACGCCTCAGTGCCTTTGTGTTGGTCGTGTTGTGTTGGTTAGTGAATTAGTTAGTTAAAGGGCTGCTTAGTGGTTAGTGGGTGTCGGTCTGTTGAAATCAGAATTGACCCAAACTGTCACCCCTAACTCGAAACCACTTTGCATGCAGAGAACCTGGGGGTTTGAAGTAGTTCTGTTGGATGCTAAACATGACTCACTCCATGATTTCAGGCCTCTGAACGTGGACAACGGAGACACATCGGTGACGTTGAGTTGCAGGATAACTGATGATGCAGACGAGCTGATCCCTGTTGACATGTGTGAAAAGCGATGCTGCAGATGTTTACGCAGCACTTAAACATGATGCATTCAAGTGCTCCGTGGTGATGTTACATAACTGGTCGTTTTGTCTGGATGAGTTATGGTTTGGGGAAACAAGGACTGGTATCATCGTTGGCGTTACATGTAGGTCAGAGAATCCACCATGCAGACTGACATCTGTTTCTGTTCTGCAACATGCACAGCGGATCGGACTTGAGATCAACTTCAGTTCTGTCGGCTTTATGTCAGCTTTGTAACACAGGATAGTTGAAGGAAACACATTAGCTCAACTTTTGCTTTCAGGATATCTTTCAGCTATACATCTGCTCTTTTTCCTACATCAAACATTCAGAATGGCTAAATGTCTCTACAGCAAAGAAAGCTTCAACTTTATCTTTATGTATCTGCTTTTACTGTTGGCTGATCTGCAGAATACAAAGTGCTTGAAATGAGCGAGGTGGATTCTATCAGCGCCGCTCACACCCGCTGTTTTACCAGCCAGAGAGCCATTAAAAATAATTTAAAATAGCTGACACCGTCACTTAATCAACATATCGTATACAAATGATTATGTATGAGTGTAGAGCGTGAGAGAGGTTATATTCAAGTTAGGGTCTGTCAGCCGGCATCTGCTCTGCTATATGGTGGAATCGGTTACGTCGTGTATGAGGAGAGACAGGCCTCTTCCACTCCTAATCCCTGGATCATGGCCAAGAGCTACAGTAGACAGATATGTTCTGCCCCGGGGAATCCTTTATGGATGTGGGAGAGGACGGCTCAGTGGGTTTTTAGGGGTCGTTTGGGTGTTCTTGGGTTGGAACGAGAGCAGGCGGGTGAAGGCTTTATTTCCACGGTGCTTTCTTTCGCTTTGGAACAGCAGGATCGCTGTTGAGATGGCACTGAATGGTACAGTTTGTTTATTTCAAGGTGATTTAGGTTATCGTCGTCGTGTCTGCTACAACCTGCCTTTGGAGGGAGGTGGACAACTCAAACAAACTCAGTGTGAGATGGTTTTAAATAGGGCAGAACCAAACTGGCTGTTTTGGCTATTAGATTTTTTCCAAATCTCTGAGGGCTTGTTAATGTGGATCATAACAAAGGAGGTGTTCAGCTTTGAAAACAAGGTGGTCTTGCCCTGTTTGAATCCACAGGGGGGGCCTAACTCAGAATTATTACACACAATATTCAGCACTGTACGGTGGTTAGAAGGTGGTTAGGTGGTTAGAAATATTCATTTGACCATTTTCCGTGTAGAAAACTGTAAATTATTCATTTCACCGCTTCTTTGAGAACGTGTGAAAGAAGTCTGCATGCTGAACAGGAAGTCTGGAGACGTTCTCCCAATGATCACACATGTTTTGAAACCTCAAACAGTGCAATAAGATCAATTCAGATCAATTCTGAAGAACAAACAGCAGATCAGTCGTCAGTCAAGCCCAGCAAATTTGAACAAACACTTTAACAGCCCGGAAACAAATATTAGACATTCTTCTGTCTTTTTCGAGACCGTGAGTCTGTGAAGCATGTTATTGGTGCCTCCACTTTGTTGAGACGGATTAGTTCTCATATTGATACAACAAACACTGAATAATCCTCGAGCAATTCAAAGGGGAATTCCACGACAGCCGAGTCTGGTTGACGTCAAACTCGGCCGCTTGCGTTGGGCACAAACTTTTTTTTTAATCGTGATGGTTTCTGCACCTTCAGTTAACGTCTTGGATTAGAAACCAAGTGTTATTCAGAACGTCTGAAAGCTAGTTTTCAACCATCTTGACTGAGTGATGTCATGTAAGCAACGTTTGCAATTCAAACCTGGAATATATGGAAATTTCTAAAATGCCAACAGCTGGAGGAGAATAACAGGATTCCCCTTTTAAATGCCGTATTGATGTCTTCATATTGACGAGGATTATGTCTCATATTTATGTACGGGCTGTTCAAGCTGGAGACGACCTGCTGTGATCATATGAAATATCGCCTCCCTCCGAGTCCCAATCAGAAGCCGGATTAAGTGTTTGATCTGAGCTAAATGAACATGTGTAGTAATCCAAGATTATGCTTTTATTATTGCGGTGATGTTCAGCCTTCATGATTGTGCAGATGAGGGAAAATACCCTCAGTTTAAGTAGAGTTTTCCGTAATATTTTTTTCCCTGAGTCAGAAGTTCATGTAGGCTTTTATGTGTTTTAACTTTTCTGTCTCCATCTTACCTCATGACACCTCTAATTGCTCCTTTGCTTCAGGAGATCTTAGAAATTAAACTCTGCGTGCTGTTGTGCTCATAGCATGTTTTAATTGTTTTCAATTAAAATGCCAGTTTAATGAGTGTAATGGACCAGAGTTCTTGCATTGAATCTGTTAAAAAATGAATTTTATTAACATAGACAAGTTTTGCAGTCATTGTAAAATCGAGGCTGGCTTTGTCTAAAAGCCTGTTAGACTATTAAACCTGCATTTGAGGACATCACATGAGTTTATGTCCTAAATTTCCAATAGCGATGCTCTGATTCATGCTCAACATGACTACAGAAGTGATTAATGGCTGTCTAAAGGTTCACAAAATTTACCTTTTATACCAGAAAGATTGGTTCCACAGTGGATTTTTTTTATTTGCCAGCAACAACTGCAGCAAAGTCCACTGTAGTCATTGTGGTGGAAAACACAGTAAACAAAAGCTCTGCACTGTAAAGCCCAAGAAAGCCAAAATAGCTGAATTACTGATCCTGTTTTTCGTAGAAGAGTTTTTTTTTCCCCCTCATTTTTGGGAGTGTAACTTTATCTGAGGCCTTTCCATTTGTGAGTAATGTGACTCACAAGGCCGCAGACACAGGGGAAAACCCCAGGGGACGCTGGTATTAGTCTGAACAACAGAAAGCAAGGAGTGATTAGGGTGGAAACTGTAGCAAACACACACAAACAAACCGTGGGAGATTAGGAGAGAAGAACAGGTCAGCAGCTTCCAAATGATGGAAACAGGACTGCATTGTTAGTGTGTGCCAGTGAAATTTTCTTAGGTCGTATTTCTGTGTGTGTGTGTGTGTGTGTGTGGTCATAGACAGTCTGTGGGGCATCTATCTCCACCCAGTATTGACCATGTCTGATAGCGTGGTGATGTCATTCTTTCCTATTTGGAGCCAGACTGACTGTCCATCTGAAGACCCTCAGCATGGACTTTTAATTCAAATGTCACATACAGGAAAAGAAGTAAGCTCCAGACTAATTTTTATTCACTACCATCCCGGAAACATCCCGAAAAAAATTTTAACCATCCCAAAGTGAATGTAAACTTTCCCAAAAGCAAATCTGGTTTCTTTACTCTGTTACTTTCATACTGTTCCTCCAAGCTGAGCATTTATTGACTGTAAGTGAATTTAAATGTGATAGTTCCGTTACCTGTTAGCTCTGTTAGCTCTATTAGCTCTGTTAGCTGTAAGATATTAGCTTTGTTTGCTGTGTTAGCTCTGTTGGCACTATTAGCTCAGTTACCTGCTAGCTCTATTAGCTTCGTTAGCTATAAGCTATTAGCGCTGTTACCAGTTAGCTCTGCTAGGTCTATTAGCTCCATAACCTTTACTTTTGTTAGCTCTATTAGCTCAGTTAGCTTTAAGCTATTAGCTCTGTTACCTGTTAACTCTATTAGCTCTGTTGGCACTATTAGCTCCGTTACCTGTTAGTTTTTTGTTGTTTTTTTTTTTGCTCTATTAGCTCAGTTAGCTCTTAGCTAACTAGCTCTCCTGCTGCTGCTGCTATACAGCTTTGTTCTTCATAATGTAGCATTATCAGCGAAAAACAGTGTGTCCTCCGTTAATAGTGAGTTTACTGAATCCTTTTGGATTTTAACGTGTCATATTTTTCACAGGACTCATGCTGAGTAGCTAGCTAGTGATACTAACTATAGCAGCATGAGAAGATGCCCTCTGTGATCTACCCTCGGTTCAGTCTGTGATTTACTAAAGTAGACAACTGCTTCAAAGCAAAAACAAATATAAACATATGAAGTAGAAAATGTGATAATAGAGAATATTGTGCTTTAAGATGTCACCTTCAAACCTCGGTATATACATACAGTGAAGTACAGGTCAAATTTTGCCTTTAGTCTGGACAAGCAAACAGTTTTTTAGACCAGTTTTACTAACAGTGATGGCGCAGTAAACACAGTGTAGTAATATATTAGCTTAGCAAGCTAAGTGCTTCATGGAACCAGTTTGTGATACTGTTGAAGGAAAAAAGAAGCACAATAAGCTGCTTAACTCTCCACACAATATCACATCACGACTGCTGGATGAAACCATTTTTTAAAATATTCTTTTAACCAAGCAAGTTCCAAAATTATTTCTAGCTGCACCCCGGGGATGTAATTACAAGTGAAAGGAGTATTGCTCACATAAAAACTTGGACACCCACATGGTAAAGCTGCCCTGTAAAACCACGGTGCTCTGCTGCCTGGTTAGCCTCGTTGAAGTTGTAAATGTTTTACTGCCATAATGAAGTATTTTCTCACCAATCTTAACAAATCTGGAAAACATTTTCACATTCAGACTTTCACTCAGGCTTCTTCATCATTATTAGCACCCATTTGTGTAACCATTTTGTTGTAAAGCTTCTCATATTGACTTCTCATATTGTGACACATTTAAGAAAACGTATATTTTGGGAAATTTATGTTTTTACTGTCACAAAAACACATTTTCTTATCAAGGTAAAACTAATAATTTTGTCCCTATCACCCACTTTGTTCCCATTTTTACACTTCGTTGTCAACACACAACAACAATACAAGCAAATTACACATTGATTTTCTTTGCTTGCACAAATTATTGAGCTTTGACGCACACTTTTTCATTGACTTCCCCGCTGAGTTTCCTCAAGTCACCAAAGATGCAAACTGTCAACCTTCACCTCTACTTTTAAAAACTCCTCAGTCACGTAAGAGCTGGAAGCAGCGCAGCCATTAATGTCACAAATATCTCTGAGGAATCCACTTAAGGTATTTAATATTCATCAGATCAAAGAATTTGCCAACATTCTTAATAGCAGTCTGACAGAGCTTAAACGCCACTGGAGCAACTCTGACAGTATGTTGCACATTAGTGGGGTCGTAATGGTTCGGGGCTCGCGTGACGATTTCTGCTTTATCTCCTGCTGGGAAGGGGATTCAGTCTGTCCCAGTGGGAGGGGGAGACGGGGGAGGCGGAGGTGGAAATGGGGAACTCTTGGCCATTTGGGTTTAAGCACAAAGCAGCAAGCGGTGCTAAGAGCTCAGCCTGACCCTAAAAGGCTGTTGACCCACATTTGGTGTCATGGATGGCACTTTACATCACTCAGCTGTCCGACTGGAATCCTGCGTGTGTGTGTGTGTGTGTGTGCGCGTGTGTGTGTGCGTTTGACTTACATGTATTATGTATGCTGTACAGTTGTGTCTGTACTGCAAGAATCACATTGTTTGAGGTTTTTGTGTTTTTGAGCCGTATGTTGAGCACGCTGCACAAACATCAGTGGATTAATAGACGATCAAAACACTTGAGGCAACAATTTTGATAATCGATTAATAATTTCAGTTGTTTACGGAGGAAAAACGTTCTCTCGTTCCGGCTTTCAGATGTGAGGAGTTGTTGTTTCTCTTGTTTTTACTCATTGTGCATTTAATGTCTTTGAGTTTTGGACTGCTGCTTGAGATCTGAATTTCTTTTTAGCTTTTTTACCTTATTTTGATAGCAAATATTGTAGACACAAAGGAAACACCAGTAAAGATGAGGGCATTATTTCCTCATTTTAAAGACTATAAATCAGAAAACAATCAGAAAATACTGACGAGGTTAAACTGTAGTGAACAGAGTTATTAGTTGTAAACCTGTTTTCATGTATGTGACCTTAAAGTTTATTCTCGGTAATCAATCTACTGTCCATTACCTCCCCCCAGAGACAGATACCTCCCGCCCCCACCGGGCCATACAGAGAAATATTTGACAGAAGAAAACAGTGGATTATATATAATCTAATAAGCCTTTTGATTTAAGACCCCAACTCTGAATAATGGCATTGCGCACTTAAACATATGTCCTCAGTGAGTGGGGAGGTCTGGTACTGATAAAAGAAGGATGGATAGAGTGTGTTTGATGGCCGGGAGGTCAAACTGGAGAGCAGCTCACTGTGTCTGGAAATGTGTGTGTTACAAAGACAGTAAAAGTGTCTTTTTTACCCTTATGTGTGTGTTATTGTGGGTACAGATGAAGCTCGGTTCTACCTGGAACGTCCCATTTTTTTTAGGATTAAATAACAGCGTGATGACCCACAGACCCTGAGATCCTGCTGGTTTTTATTAGTGCAGCCTGCTCTCTGTTAAACCTCCTTCCCCTGCATCTAAACCTATGAATGGCTCGTATCAGTCTGTCAGTGGCTGAACTCAAACACACCGAAACCTCCATTGTTGCAGATGTATGGCCGGGATCCACTTTGGATTTCACATTTTCTTTTGCGCAAGTCCTGTTTTTTTTTCTAGCGTGATGACCTTATTACAAATATCAAACACTGAGCGAGATGTTCAGCAATGTTCCCAGAGAGTGTAAGCGGGAGGCTTTGGTTGTAATCGAGGGGAGGCAACAAAAAGACTTGTTTTACGATGAAACGGCTGAGTCATTAGGGATGCAGTGGAAGAGTTTTTCTGCGAGTTACATCGTGTTGCAACATCCTCTCTGAAATTTTCACGCTCCTGTTCCTCCTCTCCGCTGCCCTCCTCACTCTGCAACAGTGCATATTTAATGTATTTATGCACTTCATGTTCCCGCTCCCCTCCCCACCTTCAAACACTGCCTTTCTTGTCGCTTTCCCTTTCTTACAAAACACCTGGAGCAGCAGGGGAGGTGAAAAGGTGAGGAGAAAGTGAAATTCTCAAACTTCAGGTTCACGGCGCTCGGCGTCTGAAGCGCCATTATTTACACCGTCGACGCGCACGCAAGACTCCAGAGTCCCTTTACAAGACGCGTCGCTCCTCAACCCACGATTATTAGATCAGAGTCTGCAGGAAAGACAGGGGAAATGAGAAAACACACAAACTCTCACACACACGCACACGACAACCACAGATCAGCGGAGGAAACTTTTTCATCACGCCGGCGGAAGCACAGCGTCCTCTTTGAAATAAAGACATTTACGATTGTCTTCCCTTTGGAAAAAGCGAGCCTGGCTGGGTTTTGATTAGCTGTGATTGTGCTCTGCGTCTTCTTCTTCTTCTTCTTCTTCTTCTTCTTCTTCTTCTTCTTCTTCTTCTTCTTCTTCTTCTTCTTCTTCTTCTTCTTCTGCTGCTGCTGCTGCTGCAGCTCATTACCAGAACGCACACACTCATCTCTTCGATCTCCCCAGCACGTCTGCAGCTCTTACATCGCCTCTTTCAACAAGACGTGTTCTTACACCACATAAAAATTACATCAGGGCCCTCATCTTTAAATAGCCTGTGACATTTATTGATGGGTTGAAGTGTGCGTTCTCGCCGCGGTTTCGGCCCTGGGCCTATTAAAGCAATTGAATCCTGAGCTTTTTGTCTTTGAAGTGTGGTGAGAATCGCCGCGCTGTCCAGACTCTGGTTAATCATTAGTGATAGCAAAGCGCTCCATATGAAAAGCGCAGCTTTTAAGGCTGCGGCAGGCGCAGCGCAGGGCATCTGCCGTGCAGCTATAGATAATATCATCACTGCTGTGGGTGATAAAGAGGGAAGCAGTGAGATTTTGATGTAGCATGTGTGGTATTTGTGTGTCGTGTGTGCCCTCAACTCCCCGGGGTATTAAATCTAGCATTGATGATTAGGAATCCTCTTTTGTGAGATGTGCGTTTGCAGCCATTAGCGCTCCATGTCACGTTGCTCTCTCTCATAATGTTGTTCTGGATGTGAACTTCTACAAAGGCTTTTGGCCCGTGTTCATTTTCCGACGCTTAGATACGGCGCCCGCCGGAAGGCTTTTCCTCTCATGTGATTCACAGGGAGAGCTACCGAGCAAAACAGCGCAGCCACAGAGCTCTGTCCTTTCCTGGGAATCACCCGCCATGTGAAGTGGTGGATTGTTGCGGTTGGCCTCGGGGGATGTGAGCTTTTATGTTTTGATGATTGCCTGGCCAGAACTGCGAATCGTCTCAGTCGCCGTTTCTCCTGCACATCATTTTCATCAAATAGTGCACCGTGACTGTGACACAGGCGCTGTCCAGATACGTTGTTGCGTGTGTACACATAACGTAATGATGGATGAACTGGTCTTTGATGGATGGGCTCTACCGTCAGGATGTTGTGGTCTTGGCTCGGCGATGAAGGGATCAAATCTTTTGTTGTCAGTATAAGATGCTTATGATTTTAGCATCTGCTAAAAGCTTAAAAACTAATGCGGTATGCACATGAAAGGTCTCAGTCTGCGTGACATGGCTGGATGTTTTGTCTGCTTTTCATAACAAGTGCAGCTCCTACAGGGTTGGGCTGCATGATGATATATAACATGAGACCATGATGTCAGCTGTGTCTCTGCTGTTTCTAACAAGAATATCTCTGCTCCCCTTCAACCATTGTGGACAATGCTACAAACAGCTGACTTCCTCATGACAGAAGGGGATTTACAGTGTTTTTCCATCAGTGTCATGAAGTGTGTTTTTCTTTTTCCGTTTATCTGCCTAAAAAGACTCTGATAATGACTGAAGACAGCTGCACTTCATTCAAGGATGATAAGACAAACTGTTATGGACCATTTGGCCTTCATCAGTGTTACACTTTTGCTGCACCGGCACCACTTCAATATGAAAGATACATGAAACCCATTTAGGTTAAGTGGCAGCGACACACCCATCACATCTATATTTCGATTAACCATCATACATCAATAGTTTCTGAATTGATTTCCCAGAAAATGTGCTACGTCACTATATATACAAATGCAGTGATGTAAGACTCAGAAGGATTCAGTCATCATCGTTCAGCCCTGATTTGTCAGGTGTTGATCCCGGCAGCTCGGCTGTGAATCTACTGTGTCTGTGTTCAGTCTAATATGGAGCTTTTGTTGTTGGTTGCTGTCTTAATGCTCTCTGAGAGGGACAGTACAGCTGTCAAAAGCAGATTCTTCACAAGTGATGTACAGAAACTGGTTTCCTATCTTGTCTGGATATGAAGTATTTCAGTCAGCAGACATGTTTGAGCTCAGTGGTTTATCCAGAACAGTGACCGTTTCAGCAGCATTTCCGAAATTACCTTTTGATCCGTATCTGCCACTGCATCAGCCACTGGATGAGACTGTGAGTGTTTTCTGTTTTCCTGTAGCTGCGAATCAGAGTATCTTCAGTCTGAGATGCTGATTTGATCGCTGCAGCTGCATGAGTAAATGTCACTACTGAGTGTGTGATTCCAGGAAATGGAGATCAGGCCTCCCAGGCTTCTCTTCATCCCAGCGTGCTTCCCGCAGCGCCATGGCCTCAGGTTTCCCACATGGAGGGCAGAGAGGAGAGGGAGTCGCTGTAAAGCTGTCAGCAGAGCGCGGCCAGCCCGCATCGCCACGGCTGGTTTTTATTTAGCGCAGCGAGGCCGAGATGCTGAAAGGGAGGTAGAGGAAGAGGAAGGAGCGAGGAGGTTTGGGCTGGTCCGGAGAGGACGGGCGGGAAAGCTTGAAAGAAGGAAAAGTGGACGGCGGAGGAAGGAAACCCCGTTGTTCCATCTTTCATAGCAGAACAATCCTTTTTTTCCATGAGGACTATAAAAACACACGTTTTGTTTTTGCTGTTTAGCAAAAAAAATGCATCTCCAGTGCGTCAACAGTCAATCCTGTCTCAACTCTGAAGACTGATGAAGTGTTGTTCTTCATCTGAATTACGTCTCTGCTGAAAACAGAATTCATGGTTCTTGAGTTTTGTTTCAACATTCAATCAAAACAACCCAGACGAACATTTTCTTAACATTTAAACCATTTTCTCCAAAGTTTGCAAACCTTTCCAGTTCTGAATCTCTGTCTTTGTCTCCACATGAGGATTTATGTGCAGAGCAGATGTGGTTGCTCTTATTGTTGTGGCATAGCTGTGGATTGCTTGTTTTTACCCAGCATTCTCAGCGGCCTGCAGCAGCAGTTTAGTGCGTCTGCGGTGGATACCCCAACACAAAGGCCGTTTTTTTAATTTGGCGGGATTGCATGCAGAATAAGACGACTGGAGGCCAATGAGATAAATCACGAGGTTTTTTTTTCCTCTGTTCTGAATTGAATTGGACCCCTGCTGTTTGCAGCCCCCCCCCCCATCTCCGCTTTAATAAGTGTAACTGCATTTGGGATTAAGAGACCCCCTGTTTCAGTGACTTCAATGTAATTATCCCCCGCCCCCTTCCACACACACGCACATACACACAGCTCCAAAAGTTGTTTTCTTTATTTAATTAAATGCAATGATTTAACTGTGGTAGAGAAAGAAAAAACTCATTAAACTAATTAGGATTGCCAGAGAAGACTCTCCAAGCTCTTTTTAGGCTCTGCTCTGAGGATTGTAGGAAAGTGTGAATCTGCGTGTTTGGATCTTTTATTTCAGCGCTCTGCATTTCAATGGTTATATCTACGATCTATCGGCCTTTTGTGGCAGCGTTGAAATGACTTAGCGGCGCGGTGAATGAGGCCAACAGCTGCTGGGCGGAGATTTGCCAGAGCAATAACTGTCGGAACAAAACCTAATCACTCCTTTTGGCCCTCATTTGCTTATGCAAATTTGCCATTGTGAGGAAATATATTAATAGTTGAGGACAGGGACACAGGAGGCATGTTTCCGTCGTGGAGTTGGCGTCGCAGCTTTGAGACCAGGCATGGAGGAAGCATGTGAGCGGTGAGCTCTGGGCCTCGTAGTGCTGTTTCCAGAAAGCATCAAGTCTGCAACATGACGTCCGATCCGCCGTCGGCGGGCGGAGCAGGAGCACTGCAGCTTTAAGTTGTCGCCTAATTAATTCTCACAACCTGTGGCTTCAACTGACGATGAGACGAGCAGCATAAGATATGAAACCCTGATCATAAATCTGCCTCAGACACATCCAAACGACAGGTGCGCTCTTAATTTTGCATACCTTCTGTTTCACAAGCTCTGACTGACACGAGTCAACCCTGTTCGTGTGGATTGTTTCTGGTTTATCTATTGATTTGTACTCCTTATGGATATT
This sequence comes from Chaetodon trifasciatus, assembly GCA_037975065.1. NCBI lineage: Eukaryota > Metazoa > Chordata > Actinopteri > Chaetodontiformes > Chaetodontidae > Chaetodon > Chaetodon trifasciatus. The sequence goes on from JBBMOE010000080.1 coordinate 1,209,394, forward strand.
CTTAGTATTCTAGAACAAAACTTACAACATCATGGCAACCTTTTCTTTCAAGCGTCCTTTGAAACTAACACGACATTTTAATGCGTCAGCGTGTAAAAGAGTTGAGTCTCCATGGACAGATCCAACATGTCCTCTGAGCCCAGTTCATTTAACCCTCGTTCAGACCTCTTTCTGCTCCTATAAACACGAGTTAGTCGCATTATTTCTCCTCACGTAACGGCTGATGACAGCGGAGGCTCTGCCGTCTCTTTGATCGGTAATCAGCTCCTTAAATCACCTTAAATCGGCCTCACGGAGGAAACCTTTAGATTAAAGGGATCTCAATTAGGCCTCCTGACCTGCTGTTTTCAAGACTCCTGGTCGCCTCCTCCCGTCTTTCTCCTCGTATCCCATTCCATATCCTGTCCGCTTCAGGAGTTTTGATAAGAACCAGACATCTGCGAGCGGTGGCCCTCGGCCCCCGACCGACCACCAGTGTCAAAACCGCCAGCGAGGAAGAGGAGGATGTGAGGGCGAAGGAGGTGGAAGAGAGCTTGTGTCTTGTTTTTTTTTTTTAGTCTAAACAGCCTCCGGAGACATTAAGCGAGGAAGAGAGTGATAGTTTAGCGGAGGAGAAGGAAGCAGCTATGACGTGTTGACAGCTTTCCTGCTTGGCGGCGAAGGAGGGGAACTTTTCCCGTCCCTGTGGATGAGCCTTGTTGTTCTTTCTTCTTATTATCGTTTCCTCTCCTGGGTATTTTTAAACGCGGTGTCTCCCATTCTTTGAATTCTGCAGGACGATTAACAAGATATAAAAGTTTCATCTCTTTTTCTTGAGTTACAGCTTTCTAAACAGCCTCTCTGTGTTAAACTGCACACTGACTGTAGACGTATGCGGCCTGTGACACGGTGTCATGGCTTCATTTTAAGGGATCACAAGCTAAAAAGGTTGGGATCTGCTGCTCTGCTAGTCATGCTAGGTCAGGTTTTTCCAGCCTTAGCGGAATATGAAACAGTAGTGTTGTGGTGGACCAGCCAGACCTGTGCGAGACCTATCGATCCACGCCAATAGATTGCCAGCACATCCACCGCCGCCCCTCCCCCGCTTCCCTTAAGCCCGTTAGTACAAATAATGACTAATCAATATGCGTTGGAGTCCCTGTGAATGTCCTTTTAACACTTGATTTATGTCACAGCAGCGCTCCCGCTCTCTTACTCCCTCCGCTTACCAGCTAATCAATTGAGCCAATCACAGCGAGGACCCCCTTCCTCTCCATCATCTGCAGTTAAAGAAGTTTTTATAATTTTTTATTTTATTTTTAATTGGACAGCATAGATCAGCGTGACCTCGGCGACGCGCCGCGAGTGGGCGGGTCTGTGAAACGGTCTCACGCCCGTGGCCCCGTCGACGGAGCGTTCGGAGCGCGCGCTGCAGATTTGTATTGATTGCCGATTTTGCGACGCGCTCATCGCTCACTGCTGGCGTGCGGCTGTCTGCGGACGTGTGCTAATGGCAGCAGATCACTGCATCAAGGAGGGATTTTTCTCTGCTTTGTCAAGTCCGTCGCTTTGATGGTGGCACGTTTGAGGCTTTTTGCCAGCTGTGCTCTTTACCCAGAATACATTTTAATGAAGGAGGAGGTCCAGCGTCTTATTCAAGGACGTGTGAGGAGGCTGATTATCCTAAACATCGATTTATCTGTCCCTTACTTTTGTCTGGATAAATATGATCTTGAAAGTCAAGATAACATCTCAAAATTCAAATAGTCCAAAACCCCAAATTCTAACTTTATCGATTCATGTGTTTCACAAAGAGCATCGCTGTGTATTTCCCTCCATACGTTCATATGCATGTGTGCGTGACAGAGAGAGTGTGGGGTAAACGATCTGTCCCTCGAGGGGCGCTCCGGTGGCAGTGAAGCCCGCTCTCAGTGCACCGAGGCCGGGGAGGGCTGCCCTGACCTTCCCCTCCCCGTGGATCTGATTTCCGCAGCCGTATTCAGGAAGCAGTGATGACAGCCACACGCACACAAACCATCTCTCTCTCTCCCTCAGTTGCCTTTTTCATTGCCGTTTGTCTCGACAGTTGTGCCTTTTTGAGGAAATCAGGAGTTTCCAGGGTTACGTTCTGTCCTCTGTAATCAGTCTTCGGCCGCAGGAGTAGTTTGTCATTGTCAGAGAAACGTAGGTATGAGTTTTTCACTCTGGATTGCGGCTTGTTTGTAATGTTTCTGATCTGGAGGATGACTTACTGGTCCTGCATTCATTCGTTTTTTTTAACCTAAAATTCAGCGTTTAATTCTTCCAGAAAGTTTTTCCTGAAGTGACAGTGATTTGTTTTGTTAACAGAATTTCCCATTAAAGCATAAAAACCCAAAAACATTACTGTCAGGCTCTTCCAACTGGAGAAAAGATTGAAAAGCCAAAAGCTAAATGGCTGAAAATGAACTGACAAATTAGCTCCTGCTGTGATTTCCATATTTTGTAGCAGAATGTGTTACAAAGTTCTGGCATTTCTACCGACTGAGAGACATTTCCCTCTTTCTCGCTTCCATGTCCAATTATAGGTCTCTTACTTACAGTCCACATTGTGTCATTAAGCGACAAGTAATCCTCAACAAAAGGAAGCTTATGCATTTTTAGCAGATATTTCCGTATATTAACATTTAATGCCATATGTATTACATCCAGATTTTGTGTGCTAATCCCTCCAAAAACAGTAGGTTTGGCTGAAGGTTCCATCAGTAGCTCTAATCCAGACACATGAATTCTATTATCCCTGTCATGTTCCCGCAGTTATTTTAAGGGGGCATTTGTGTCAGTCTTGGTTTTAAAAAACACATGTTGGATTTAACTAACCCTTGTATCCTGTCAAATTTTGTGGATTTTCACGCTCCGTGGACCTTGAATACCCAGCGATCGCACACTCACAGAAGAAGGTATGACAAGTGGTATTTACATGTTAATAGCTAGTTTTTTTCCTGTAGTGCGTGGAAGCGGTTCTCTTCCTGCGAACCAGATCTGGATCACGCTGCATGTTTGCAAATAAGTCCATGTGGTTTGTTTCTCTTGGTCGGGGGTGCCAGGAGGGTGGAGTCTAGCACTTCAAGGCAGTGCAGATAAATCAGGGATGTGGTTAATCACAGAAAAGTGCACTAAATTGACTCGGATATCCACGATGCTTTGCGGTAATTGCAGCTCGTTGCCTTATCCTGTGTGGCAAACTCCACCCATCTGACCCCGAAAAGGCTAAAACAAACCCTTTATCTGCAGATATCTGCTTGATCTGGTGTCAGCTCAGTATTCTTGGACCACACACTTCATGGAAATGACAAATACTGAACAGTATTTGACTAAATTTCCTCATGAAAGTCAGTGAAATGCTATCGAGTAGTCTGCCTGTAGTGCAGAAAAAGAGCTTTTTACTCTTCAGTTTTATTGTTTTTCTATTTGTTGTTCTGGGGTAACGACCAAGCAGCCCCCTCCCACCGCAAGCCGCCTTTGAGCAAGGCACTAAGTATCTGCAAGAGCTCCAGTGCAGTTGTTCACATTCCAGGAGAAGAAAGAAAATGTGAACGTGAGGTAAAATTTGGATGTTTTTCAGGGATTCATTGAAGAGATTAATGTCTCGGTGAAGTTCTTTCAAATTTTATTAGAAAGTTGAAGTGTTTGCCAAATAAAAAACTTAAGCTCCAGCTTAACTGCTCACCAGAAACGTTCACATAAAGTCAGACCTCCAACCACACAAAACCACACAAAACACATCAAATACTTCCTGTGTGTGTCATAATCAAGCATGAGAACTGTATGTGCATTGAATTACAGCAGCGTGCCTCATAAAGCTGCTCAGGTAAATGGAAATTTAACATATTTGCTGTAAGCGTCACATAAAATCCCAAAATGCAAAAGCAATGTTAACTCTACCACATAAAAACAACACAACAATGTAATATTATATAAACATCTAATGCCAATCACACAAAACAAGTGTGAATAAAAGAAATGCTAGAGCCGCGTGTGTGCGTGTGTGTGTGTGTGTGTGCATGTGCATGTGTGTGTTTTTAAATGTTTTGTATAAACATATAAAACATAGATATCATGTTACTTAAAGTAAAATTACACAAGTTCAATTTAAATATATCTCAGCAAATACACCAGACAGTATATTCTATAGCCAGTCACAAAACACTGAGAAATGCAGTTTAAGCAAACAGGAAATGTGTAACTGTACATGTCATGTCCTACCTCATGACATCACATGTACAAAGTAAAGATAAGATAAGATAAGGTAAGATAAGACATACCTTCATTAGTCCCACAGTGGAGAAATTTCAGGTATTACAGCAGCAAAGTGGATAGCAAACATAGAGGGCATCAGGACATTAAACATCAAACCAAACAATGTAAACAAGGAATAATGAAATAAGGAATAGTGAAATATGAACAATCAGAACTTGTGTTGCACGTTGGATGATAAATATCCACGCTGTATAAAACATGTATGTTACTCTGCGACACCAGCTTGTTGGAGTAGTTTTTGGGTGCAGGCTGCTCGTGTTTGGTGGTGATGAGGCTCACAGATCAGGAGCGGCTGAGAGAGTTTCTTCCCTGACGTGCAGAACAAATGTCCCCGAGACACAAACTGAGGGAGGCAGCCCGACAAATAAGAAGAGCTGACGGGAGATGAAGGAGGGCGTCGGGGAAATGGAGAATGCATTACATTTCAAGTCTCATTTGTGGAACCCTGGCTGATATGGAAATGCAGGAGACTAATAAATGACGGTTCAAGTGTGCGAATATGCGCAAAAACTCAGCATCCTGAGCCTCCACAATGCAATGTGAAGCATATTACAAGTGATTGAAGGGTTTTTCCATGATGAGAAGGCCGCCATTAGACGGCAGCTCTTAGAATATGATTAACAGCACAACAGACAGGAAGAGGGGAGTGGTGGTCTTGAGACGGCAGATCCCTCGGGGCTCCTGACTTGCGCCTCGGCCGGCCACTTGAAATACAGCGCTGCCACGGTGGGGTCAGCGCACCACACACAGGCGCGCACACACATCGGTCTATCACTTCAAACAGCTTGGACACACAACTAATGGTGAAAGGGCCTTTTAAAGTGGCACACTTAAGCCCAGCACATCCCCCCATACCCATAATGCCTTATTTATGGCCCCCTGGCTCGCTATAAAACCAGCCTGTGTCAGCAGCTGGCTGCAGGGCCTCCAGGGATTAATTCACTTCATGCCAGAACGTAGCCTGCACCCTCGCCTGCCTTCTCCCTCAGCTCCTTGACGCCTCGGGGACGGCGCAGCGCCGTGACATAGACCGCGTCCTCGCTAAGCTGGCAGAAAATGTTTTTAGCGTTAAGGAAAATATGTTTTAGCAGCCTCAGACTGGATGTGGCCATAATCTGCCTGCACGCCACCCCTTCATCTCCTCCCCGACATCCTCCGTCCACCCCGCTCCGCCCGCTTTGAAGCCTCCTCTGAAGGCCCTCGTCCGAACCGTCCTCCTCCTTTTGTGCTTTCATTCAGCCTCATCTCCTCCACTCTGTCGACCCCCATCTATAAATATTTCCCTCCCATCCCTCAGCCCTCCTTTCATCCATCCCTCGGCGTGCCACCGCCTCCCGTAACCTCTTTCCAGCTCGCACTTAAATGAAGAACGATCAGAATGATATATTCAGAAGCGGAAACGCACCCGTCTCTCCAGATCTTCACTCCACGCCAGTTTCCATTTCAGAAAAGTGAAGTCCGCCGTCTGAATTATTCAGCGCTTACTTAAAGGCCCGGGTCAAACTTTTGAACTGCATTTTGCATGATCTGTTCACAAAAGAGTGAATCCACTGGAAGCTCGTTAGAAACACCTGTGGTGGTCATAGTGTGCACATTTGTACGAGCGGTGGTGTCAAAGCGGATGCAGGCAGGTCATGAATTAAGTGAAAGAAACGTCAGAAATGGGGATGATTCGGTGGAGACATGCAGGACCTCAGAGGAGTCTGGAAGTGATGTGGGTCATCCTGTCGCCCTGCCAGCGTTTTCTTATCTCAGGTCGTCCAGAAAATCACAACTGAACAAATACGTGATGTAAAATCTGTTTCATATTTGGCACATTTGGATCTTTCAGGCTTTAGAATAAACAGATTAAAAGAAGTCCCAGTGCGCAGTGTGTCGGGAGCAGAGCTGTTGTTTTCTCTCTTATCGCGTCCTCCTTTGACTCCCCCCGCACACTCGCCTCCTTTGTTCCCCCATCCCTCCGCCTCCACCGCCATCCTTCCTTCACACTTGGCCTGTGTCCCCCCTCCTCATCCTTCCTTCCTTCTTCACTCCTTTATCTGCCACCCTCATCCTCATCTCTTCCCCTCCGTTCCTTTGTCACCGCTGCTTTCAAAAAGAGCTCCCATCTATGGATCTTGACAGCGTTCTCCAGACAGCCAGCAGCCCCCCAGAGGGATCTGAACCGTGGAGAACTGCGTGACGGGCGTCTGCCAAAGACTGTGGCACCCTTCGAGTTTTCCATGGGTGCTCTTTGATGAGCTGCACTTGTAGGTCCTTCATGCGGGTGCATGTGTGTCTCTCTCTTGCATCAGATAGAACAGAGGATCTGCGGCTCTTCAAAGGGAATTTCTTCAAACAATTGGCTAAAATTAAAACGCGTTAAAGTTGCTTATTTTTGCTTTTCCGCCGTGCGGTGACAGGTGTCTGTTTTCTTAGATTAATGCAGACGTTGTGGAACAATGAGGACTGAAATGCTCCGTTCAGACTCCACATTCACCTGCACTTTGCTTCATGTTACACTTTTAGTTCAAACTGGAAGCTTTGGCTCTGCATTTTTAATGAAGGTTAGCTTTGAATTCAGCGTCGGGTGAACATTTAAAAAGATGGCAGTGCAAAAACACATCAGTCACAGCACAAGATACACCTGTTCTGTTGATTGATCACTTCTGCCTGTTGTTTATTTTTACAGTCGGTCAACATGATCAAAAAATATTTCATCATTCATTGATGAATGAATCATTAAAGCAGCAGATTAAATAAAAAAAATGCAACTGTTTGCACAACTATGCAGGAAAGAAATACATAGCAGAGACATCACACCCAGAGCAGTGGTGAGCAGTGGAGTGTCCCATGAGGACACTCCACTGCTCACCACTAACCCATGGATGGGGACAAGCCTGTCACACTCACACACACACACACACACAGTCTAGTCACCCTGTCAACTCTTCCAACAGACTGTCTGTGTTCTCTGGGAGGGTCCAGACACACACACACACACACACACACACACACACACACACACACACACACACACACACACACACACAAACCCACGTAGACCTCCACTCAGTCTCAGTGCAGCCGACCCTCCGTCAGGGGACGGCTGTAGCAGGAGATGTTTTGACAGGAGTCGGGGAGCTTTGTCTGCCAGGAAGCAGACAGTAGCCTGTGTGGGGGGGGGGTGGGGTGGGGGGGGGTCGCTGCAGGGGATTTACTGTATCACCTGTCCACATGAGGACGCACAGCGGCCTCTTACTGCTCCATCCGAGGTCTACCAGGCAGGTTGAAGATATTTTTCCTCTGAGCTCATCTCATAAACGACAGGCTTTTACTGCGTCCTCTGACTTTCATCTGTTAGAGTGAAACAGTAAAGGCTTTCATTTCAGGCTGCAGCCAACAGTCAGTTTATTATCCACTAACGGGCTGATTGTTAGTTAGTCAGCTGTTCTGTCTCTAAATCGTGTAAAAACAGCGAGAAACTGTTGTCATGGTGTACGCACATGCTTGTTACTCCAAATTCCAAAGAGTTTCAATCAAATATCAGAAATGACAAAAAAAAGCAACAAATCGCAGCAACAACCTGCTACCAAAACAGTTTCAGATTAATTTTAATTCGACTGGCGAAGCGGCGAATCACTGCAGCTGCAGCATCATTCCTGAAGGCTGCGTTTAATTGTGCCCAGTTTGGGAGGAAGTGTACCTCTACCTGGAATTCATTAGACAAATAATTTCCTGATAGCAGATATCACCTGTTGTTTTCCAAATGGTGGGAGATCCAGTGGAGGGATTTTGTCGCCTTCAGCTGTTTGACGCAGGTTCAAAATAACTTTTCTTATGGTTTTTTAACAGTTAATTACATTTTTTGGCTGAATTTGATTTAGAAATTCTCCAGTTACTGAACAAAAAAACATGACACCTACAGCAGCGACATTATTGCTGGCGCTGAACAAAAGCTTTGCACTGCAGGCTGTTAAAGCGCCGACCAGCACACACCCGCGGAGGACAGATGGTGACAAATCGTAAGCTTTTCCGCTTTTCCACCCCGTCTTCAGTTTGCTTCTAGAACTAATTTCCCCCTGACTCACCAAATCCCACAGAATTTCCACCTGTGAACAGTCCCAGTGGTCAGCACAATGGGGAGTTCAAGCTGCATCGAGTTGAAAGCCAGGAAGAAGCGGAGGGGGATCGAGACGACGCAGGGAAACAAGAAGGAGGAAGCGTCTGCACCCTGCCGCTGCCATGGCTGTTTCATGGTGGGCCTCCTTCGCTGCGCTTGTCTGGAGGAGAAGCAGGATAGTCTTTATGGTGGCGCTCGGCTGCAGCTGGTTCTGTGGGATCTGCCGGTGGAGGACAGGGAGGAGGGTACCCAGGATTTCCTTTAAGATGACTGCGGGACTCTGGAGACTTCAGCTAACAGATGTGACGTTTAACAGCTCTAACATCTGTTTCACCATTAGAGGTTAACTGGAAGTTAATGTTGGGAGTGATAGTGGGTCTACAGAGCTGAGCTGCAGAGAAGCATAAATAATCTTTGTGGTTGAGCCAAACCTCAATATGTACAGTTGAATAACCCCAGTTTCTCTCATTAAGTGAGAATAACCACATAAAAAACCTAAAGCAGCAGCAGCAGCAGAAGAAGAAGAAGCGCTGTTTCCGTTGGGGAAAGAAAACACAGCTTTGACATTCGACCTCTTGCAGGTAGCCGCGCTCGTCCACATGTGTTTTTGTGAGCGACTCTGCCCTCAAATGTAAGCTACCACACTGAAGCCGTCCACTCAGTGAGCTCAACATCCACAGCTCGTCCCCCAGAGGAGTGTGTGTTCACCACATGTCTGCGTGTGTGAAGGGTTTGGCCGTGAGAAACGTGACTGATGTGGCCGTTCAGCACTCTGCATGTCGAGGTATCCTTGGGCAGGATGCTGAACCCCGTGCTGTGCCATCGGTGTGTGAATGCTTAAAAAGGCTCGTAATGAGCCATCGTATGACTGTGTGTGAACGCGTGAATGCAGACTTGTGTTGTAGAAAAGCGCCATATTAAACAGTCCACTTACCTTTGAACTGTTGGTATTATTGTTGATCTTATTGTGGTTAATTGTGCTTTATTTTGGAGCAAAACGAACCAGAGTTCACCGTTTTGTCTCATAAGCCTTCAAGTACATTCATCTGTTACTCAAACACAGACTTCCTGGATCAGATTTCGGATGTCTCACTGATACCTGAAGCAACTTTCCACCACCGACGCAGCCCTGTGCGTTTTTTTGTTTTCAGCCTGAACGCCCACCAACAGTAAAAGCCCATCGCATCTCTGACATTTACTCCAGCGTGAAAGAAGCTCAAGGTCTCTCCCGACAAAGAGGAGGCTTAGCTTTTAGAAATGATGCGACACAGAGCGAAACATCGCGTGTTGTCATGTTGTTTTTACAGTAGAGCTGCTGACAAAAAAAAATTAAATTTGGTGGTTTTCTTTGACACAAAATCTAAAAATTTGTTTTGCTGCTCCGGAAAACACGACCCTGCCTCCGAACGCTACCGTACATTGAATATTTCATGAAGTCCCAGTTTTTAATGAATGCTGCTGCACTTCGGCTCCATTCCCAGGAGGAATTTGTTTGGGAAAACAAATGTTTTGCTCTGTGCTCGGAGACGGCTGGGTAACCGAAATGTTTTATAGATAAGAGCAGACACGAGTCGCTGTATACTAATTTGACATTTTTACATCTTTGTCAGAACTAAAGTCAAATGTTAAGCACAGAGCAAATCTTTAAATATAACATGCAAACACGTCCTCTTTAAAACGATAACACACCTGACTGTCGTCCACACGTCGATGAAACATCATTCGGTTTCATGTGCGCGCAGCGTTTGCAGGAAGCAGCGATGTGGATGGTTTAAGTGCACATGAGAATGGGCTCATGTTGTGATCATGGCTTTGCCAAATTCCAGCCTCTGTCTGAGCAGCCTGCCTGGCATCTAGGACACGCATTACCATGGCAATCATACATCAGATACTCACTCTTTCTCCCTCAAAATTGCCTGCTGTCACAAGATGCCTCTAGTCTCATTTTCCTCCGACGCAGCCCTGAAACAGAGGGAAAAGGGCCCCCTGCCTCTTGATGATAATGGATCCTAATTTGACTTAGATTATGATTTATCAGATGCTGCTGATGCATCCGTCGGCCAGCGCTGCACAGCTCTCTGAAAATGGGAACCATTACAAGTGAGACGTCCATTCGTCACCCCCCGGTCGCCATGACAGGGGAAGAGAGAGTGCCGTATGAGCTGGACCATGATGCCTGCCCCAGAAATTAGACTGCTCCAATTCGATTTCCTTCCTCTCTCTCTCTCGATGTCATTCTCCCTCCCCTCCCTTTCATTTCTCCCTGCTCTCCCTCCTCACCAGCCCAGCCCAGCACCAGAATTATCTGGGAGATATGCATCAGCCAAACCCTTACCTTTCTCACCAAAACTGGGCTTGGAATTCCAATTTAGCCTCGCTCTACTTATTTCCTTCGGCTGCGTACGATCGCCTCAGCCGCAGCCCAAATGACTGTTATCTCACTTTTCCTTTCTCTGTCTCGTCGCTCATTTCCTTTCTCGCCTTTAAAGGGTGATCCATTCTGCTGTCATAGAGGAGATGAGTCCTTTCTGTGGCCGCTGTGAATAATGTCACACTCGCACTGTCCGCTTCCTAATGTACAGATCATTGTGGCAGCTAGCTAATGTAGGCTGCATTGTGTAAATCAGTCTTTGATACGGACACAGATACATTTTTCAGTCTTTCTGACTCCTTGGATCTCAGGCGTCCAATAGCGTCACTCATTATTATTCATTACAGTTATTTTTACCAAATTTGAAACACCTTCTCCCCTTTTCTGTTGCTATTTGGATCGGTTTGGGTTTTTGGATGCTTTGTCTATGACTCCTTTCTGGTCCTTTTTCGCATCAAATCTTGTGTTTTTGGACATTAAATTTTTTGCACTACCAGTTTTTTAGGTTTACCTGGAGGTCGTTACACATTCGAGCCTCCAGTTCACCACTGTGACGGCACATTTGGTGGCAGGTCGGTACTTGAATGTGCTGTTTTTGCAAACGGGCTCATTTTGACCCAAATTAACTAGAACTTTTACAGGTACATTGCTTTTATCCCTTCATCTTCTTCCTAGAATCAGGCTAACATGGGCCAACAGTAGTCTCCTGCATCCTGACGAGAACCACAGCTGAAGCTTAAATATTTCAGACTCCATCCTTTCCTCAAAACAAAGAAAGAATCTCCAAGTTACACTCTGTGAAGCTCAGCCAGCAGCAAAAGACAAGAGCCAAAGAACTTGTGCAAATGCAGTTTCTGATTCAGACTGAACTTTATTCATGAGTATGAAGAAGTCAGGCCTTGTTATCAATGGTTAGTTTAGCTGAGACCTCATAAAAATGTAAAAAAGAAAGTTGGACTCCTTAATGCCTCCCTAATCCACCGCTGATAAGACGGCGCACTCACCCTGCTGGTTTGAAAATCCTCTCCTCTTCCCCTCACGCTTTCATCTCGCACTGCGCGTCCTCAAACTCTGCCAGTAATTTGCACAACCTGTAGGAAAACGCAGCCCTTGTGGGCACAGGCAGGTTGAAACTCGATTTCACTTCTCCACAGAGTAGTTAAAGCACCACTACAAGTTAATGGGCTGGAAGAGCCTACTTTACGGCCATGTTGACACAGAAAGGAATAATTAGTAGGGTGCGATGCTGGCTGTGGTGGAGCCATTAACTCAGAACACCCTTTATCCAAATCTTGTTGCCTGGTTACAGTTTCCCCAGGTGGCTGGATGTGCTGAATCACGGTGATCAGCTATGAATCATAAAGACCAGTGGCCTGCAAGCATTAGTTATGATTGGTGGGATCATAACGGCGTTGTGAAGCTCAGATATATTACAGTAAGAGGCTTATCTGACAGCACAGATCTGTCCGTTGACTGATAGAATGGCGCGGCGTGATAGATGCCGTCTCCCGTTAACCCTCTAGTCGGTGTCGGCGTGTGAAGGGAAGAGAGCAATGAAGCGAGGTGTGATAGAGACGAGGCGCGAGTGTGTGCGTTTATATGTGTGTGAGATGAATAGAAAGGAGGACGCAGACAGACGACTGGAGGCTGGAAGAGCAACAAAGAATCTGTCCATTTTTGTGAGCCAGTTGGAATTTCTCAAACCAAAGAGAGAGGAAGGAGTGTCGGCCTCCATCACACGGCGTCCGGGTTTACCTGCCGGTCGTTATTATGCTTCCGCAACACAGAGATCATCATCTGTCTGATGGATGAGTTCAGACGCTGCTTTGTCACCTTTGCATCAGCCGTGATGGCATGTCAGATTGCGAGGCAGCGTTAACGCGGATAAGATCGGCTAGCCGTTTACCTATTTAGCATTTCAATGTAAGGAGGGAGGAAGGAATCGCAGCTTATCACAGATAGAACAAAGAGGCAAAGAGCTGGAGGAGATTGCAGCAGTTAGCTTGCAGTGTCTGTATTACTGAAAGACAAATTTGACTTATAATAGTGATCAATTTAAGCAACTCCTCATCCCTTGATGACAAAGTAGCTTGTCATTGCCTCCAAAGTGGCTCATACGGGCCACCTCTATGGATTACCTTTTGTTGTGTAGGTGTAACTAAAGCTACTTGGTTAGAAAAATGTCCCGGTTGATGGAAACATATGTTGGACAAAATCACTCTCTGGTGTCAAAGTCAGGCACTTATTCAATCCTCCATGCATCTCCAGTGTCCACCGGTCGCATTTTGCTTGCCAGATTGTGCTTATCTGGTCATTTTTTGTGTTTCTACCATGGGTATGAAGGCTTTAACACTGTTTTTTGTAATTATGTTTGTCCATCTACGATCGGCAGTGTTTTATTTTGAAAATCTACCGGATCCTCATCACCTTCCCTGTGTCTGGCTTCCTGTCTGCCCCATGCACGCAGATACATGCCAGGTGGAAATTAGGGGGTGGAGAGCATCAACATGCTCTATTTTAGGTATTTGCACATCCGACCAGAGTCTTGACTAAATGCTGCTTCCATGTTTCACCGCGCTGCAGTGCCAACAGGTCATTCATCAGGACGGTGGAGTAGATCCCACTGATGAAGCCGGCTTTGGCATTATTTACTCACAGTAATGGGTTTTTGAACGGTCGGCGTGGCAGGCCGTTGTTCAACAGTACGTGTGATCTTGCAGTATTTTACGCTGAACGCATCCATGAGATTAGATCGAACTCAGACTCCTCATCGTGATCTCAGAGTTAAAGCCTTAGAAAGCGCCTGAGAGGAGGCGGGACTGCAGCTCCTGCTAAACCACATGTGAAATGACTGTGCAGACGGCGACACAGTCAAATGTTGCTCCACCGCGCAATCCGATGGGGGTTTGAGTAATGAAACTTAAATGGCCCACATAGGACAGCGCGCTCCCCACCTTCGTTAAAAGTAGGGCAGGATTACAGATATCAGGAATGCAGTCCAATTTATTTGCTTGTAAGCGAGCAGGCCAGCATCGATACGCTGATGTGTGCAACCATGAAATTGGCCCATGAATTAAAATATTGCTGCGCGCCGCGCCATTATTTCCTCCAGTGGCGCCACGGCTTGAAACCCAAGCCCAGTTACCCATCTTGCTTTAAGCGTGAGTGTGTGTATGTGTGCATACATTAATATCAGTCAAATATTATATTACCATCTCTGACATTTCTGACCAGCGGTGCCCCTGGAAAAATAGAGATGCCCTATAAAACTGAAAACCAATTAAATTCAATCCGTTCCGTCGATGGATTCCAGTGTTTACTGTCTGCTTTGCACAAGTGTTGACACCCTGTGGGATTGCTCAGGCTCAGAGCGAACGCTACTGTAAGTCGCAGGACGGGATCGGGGTGAGATTTCATGCGCTGCACGAAATTAATCATTTTTAGAAAAGTGGCTTACTGTTGGATTGAAGAAAACGAGTGAATTGTTTCATCCCGACACGCGACAGATCCTCTGTGGGATGAAACGCGCCGAGTTTATTGAGCATTGTCTCAGATGATTTCAAACTCAAACTCTTAAAATGATGGAGAAGGAAGCCAAAGTACAGTATCACTGTGTGACTCATCACACACCGACTTGAATCATGACTAATGTCAAATTATGATGTGCAGTCAAACCAGCCTACGTTCCTCTGCAGAGCTGCAGTTGTTGAAGCTGCCCAGTGACTGCTCCTCCTACTGCAGCGTTTCACCAACTCAACTCAAGAGCCATATTTCTCTCCCGCTCAACACACACACTAATACACACTCAGCTTGGCGCGGCATGCTGGCGTTGCACCAGAGCCGTGCCCTCTGAGGAGGGAGCGGCGCGATCCGAGCCGGGCGGACGTGCTGCCTGGGTGTGATCCGGCCTGGGTTACAGAAGGTGTTAGCTAAATTCATTAGCCTCTTAACTTCCTGTCAACACAAGCTCGTTGGCCGAATGGGAAATTCTGCTCGGCTGTTTATCTTCTTTTGCATACTAACTGATTTGTTTGTGCAGTTTATCAACACGCAGTCCCACTTTGCTCGTGCTCACTCAATTGACGTGAGGAGGCAAATGGCAGGGATTTGATAATGAGTTGCTAAGTGTGGAGATATTGTATCGATTGGCATCTAATTGCTATGCTTCTGCAGATCAATTTGGCTCTGTCAGTGTTTCAGGGTTAAGCCCATGTAATCCAGAGTAAAAGCAAGATCGGGTTAATAAGAGCCTAAATGGCCTCAGACACAACAGACACAGTGGCCTCTTGGCCCCTTTAATCTCTCCAGCGCATCAACAGACACCAGTGAGGCGGTGAGTAGTCAAGCATCTGAGCTAATCCTTCTTAACCTTTATGTATCCGAGGAAGACCAACTGAGCATGTGTGCTGTTGTTTCTACGGCTCACCCACAGACAATACGCGTCCACCAGCTTCTCTTTTGGTCTAATTATTGTTTTTTGTCTCGCCCACATCGGTTTATTAAATACCAATAATTCAGCCGCAGTGATTAAACAGCACTCATCAAAGAGGAGCGTAACTTTATATAAAACATTATATTCCAAGCTGTAAACTTTGTCTCGTCTCTGAAGCTCTACAAATAAAATCCAACACAAAAAAGCTCCCTTCCGAAAACAAAACCCAAGTCTTTAAAAATCATGCAACCAGAAGAGGTCTGCAGACATTTTATTAAGAAGTATGGCCATTAAATCATCGTATAAAGCGCATTAAGACATAAAGTAGACTTCATCTTAAGTCTGGCACAAATAACTAAACTAAACAACACTGCTGCTCTTCAGGAGCAGCATTAAACCTACTGGTTTCTGTGGCTAATGCTTGTGTACTTTAGCATAACTGTACACAGATTTTTGGTTAAATTGTGCTTCACCTTCAGTTCATCACTGCTGCCTCCTTTATGAGACAATATGCTGGCAGTTGAGGTTTGTAGCATACATCAACAGCCCATCTTTCACACTCTGATCGGCTTTGAAACACACTGAAAAGGTAAATTAATCATTAAAATGAAAGTCTTTCGAGTACCCGTCCATCACTAACGAGCAGCAGCAACATCGGTGCCAGATTAGTGTAGAAGTGTGGATTTCTCGGGGGGGCAGGCTGATCTCTGCGGCTTTGCTGCGGCACATAACGGAGACGCTGGCGTGCGGCTACTCACAGATGGAGCGTTAGCCGCTAGCACCAGTTAGCAAGGGCATCAGTCTCCCTCCTAGTTGTCTGCGAGCCTTCGATCAATAGACCTGGATTATCATCTCCAGCATCTCAGTTCATTTTTCACAGCAGAGAAAGGCTCCACCAGCTGCTCTCTCTTTGTCGCAGGATGTAGGGCCTCGTTCCCCCCCATCTGATAAGATTACAGAAACTAACCGCCACAGCTGCTGCGTTCGGGGGAAACACGTATTCACGACTGCTTTCTTACTGTGCGTATCGCTACATCAGTTAATGTTTATTTAACAGGCCGGCGTGCTAGTCAGTACAACAGTCACATTCGAGATGGGAATCCCATGACTACCCATACTTAATTAAATGTTTAATTAAGATGGTGGCTTTTAATTAAAAAGTTGATGATTATGAATTAAGGATTATTGGCAAATGAAATAGATAGGCTATCACAGAGTACAATGCGTGCATTATTAAGAGCGAGGTGTGATTTTATTTGAATCGGCGTCTGTTCATTTGGAGGGAAGAAGATGCCCTTTCATTTACAGATGAAATAGACTCTGAGGAGATTTCAGACCCACTGGCTCGGCCGGCTTTGTTAGCGGTCCTTCGCGCAGTGCTGCATGTGCGCTGCATGTTTTGGGGTGACGCTCTCAGTGAGTGTGAACCAACAATGCTGCTCTTGGTATCCTCAAGGTCACCCCACTTGGAACCACTCGCCACGAGGACCCTCATCACAAAACAGACACAAGATCCACTTGAATCTCTCCATCCCGCAGGCCCTCGGCACTTCGCCGTGCTTCACGCGCTCGGCTGGTCTTTGTGG
The DNA here is from genome assembly GCA_037975065.1 of Chaetodon trifasciatus. Lineage (NCBI taxonomy): Eukaryota > Metazoa > Chordata > Actinopteri > Chaetodontiformes > Chaetodontidae > Chaetodon > Chaetodon trifasciatus. The sequence continues at coordinate 1,226,163 of JBBMOE010000080.1, forward strand.
GCCAGCTGGTGGCTACTGGGGTCAAATACAGCTGTTCCTTTTTTACTGCCCACATCCTCAGATTTGCATTCGTTTCAAGGGCACATTGATCCTCTGGAAGTCACCCAGTCCTCTAAACGAGTGCACGGTTCTTAAATTTATGCCCATGTGCAGCTTGTGGTGGGTCTGAGGGATGCTCCTATAGGCATGGGAAGAGCAGCCTGTGTGAATGAGGCCATTCATTTATAATCCACAGGATTAGGACTCCGTCCATCAGCTGCCCCCGTCACTTACCGTGCATCGCCCCATAGATGCCTTCCCTCTGTCTATTGGCATGCTTTGATTGGGATGCGTGGAAGCAGCATCAATGTCAGGGGGGATTTTGAAGTGACAGCACAGATCTGATAAATCCTATTAGTTCGGACTTGGGTCCAATTTGGACCACTTCCTCTTCTGTGGCTGCCTTTAATTGCTTCCATCCTGTTCTCAAAGCTTTGTTTTTTTACATCTGTGCGTCCTTAGATCATGTTGTGCTTTTGAGATTGCAGTCCGGCCACAGCAAAGACCTCAGATCCTGCAAAAAAGGTGGTACTCGGATCAATTCAACATCACTAAATCCTTCAGATTAGCCAGATTGGTAAAACCTTATTTTCAAAGCTTCATTTTTTTTGCAATCCCGTTGTTTCACCACGCCGCATTAGAGCAGCACAGCGGCACGGCTCTGCAGTCAAAGGCTGCCCACAGCGCAGACATTACATCTCCTCAAAGCCTCCCTCCTTCCCAGGCTTAAGAGCGAGACAGACAGCTTTTCAGGAGGCACGCCCGGCCATGAAAGGCAGGGCGCATCTCGCCACAAACAGCTCTGCTGGCAGGCCCGTCAGCAAGCCACAGTCCTGTTATTGAGTCCCAGAGACGCTCCACTCAACAAAGCCACACAGTGACCTTTCAGCCCCAGACAGCAGTGCCAGATATTGAGTGAGCCTGTCCAGAGGATGAAGCTCATCTCAGACTAAATCTCAGCCCACTGCTCCTCGCTGTCTCGGGGGTTTTTTTGGCGGTACAGTTATAGTGAAGTGTTGCTCTTTCTCTGATTGATTTACGGTGTTTTGTCGGACTAGGAGATTGGAGATCTTTGATCCTTTTATTTGAGTTTCTCTTCCATCCGGTCTCTCGGGTTCTCACATATAAGATGGGTCTATAGGTTGCTTTAATGATGATACACTTCTGATTACAAGGTCGACCGGCTACCTCAGGAGAGGGAGCGTCTTTCAGCTGACAGACATTGAGGATTGACTTGATCCAAAATTAGACACAAGTTCTCATCTTTGTGATTTCTTTTTCTAGTGCTACGACATGTGTTCACAGGTTACTCGCTGTCAGATGTGAGCCTTTTTTGCGGCCTTGACCCACAGCTAGAGGGTCACACATGTACCGCCTATCAGGTCAGCTGTTTTCTGAAGAGGCCAGGCGGCTGTGTTACATATCATGGAGATTAGCAGGATCGCATGTGACAGGTTCCTGGTCTTTAACAGGCCTGACTGGCTCTGGCTTTTCCATTGTGGGCGTCTGGAGTTAATAGCTGGATAAGTTGGTGCTGCTGCTGTGCTTTAGGTTACAGCATTATGATCGCGCTGTCCGGTTGTTTTGAAATGGATGAAATGAATTTAAATAGTTATTGCAGTTGCATTATGCCTATGTGGAGTCGTACTTGGACCTCATGAAGACAAACTGATATTCTGGCTACTATAACCGGCTGGATCTCCTTTATTCGTTCCCAGATTGTGTTTTTTTGTGTGTGCACATGCTTTTATTCTTTAAATCTGTGTTTTTTTGTGTTTTTTACACTGACCATAAAGTTTTCCTGTGAAAGCAGAAAAAGGTTTGCAAAGCCAAACTTAGGGGAGCTTTGGGGCTGGAAAGGTTTGACCCTTTGAGTTTTAGAGATAAGACAGTCAGGAAGTTCCTGGTGGAGTTAGAGAGTTGAAAAATCACGTCTCCCTCACTGGACCTTCACTAACCGACCCTGACACTTCTATTCACACACACCAAATGTGTTAATTAGTTTCCCTGGTAAAAGGCCAAACCTTTATATTTAACACCAACCTTTCCTCTTATTTGTACATATGTTTCTCCTCGTTTATGAGCTCAGGGACTGAGCTGGTTTTAGAGAAAAAGTCTCTTAAAAATAAGATATAAACCTTTACTAAAGCTGGATGGATGGATGGATGGATGGATGGATGGATGGATGGATGGATGGATATCACTGAACAACCCTCATTGCTCATGCTGGCAAACATCACGTTCAATCACAGGACATTTCAGACTCCATAACCTCTAAAATAGCTACTTGTTGAGCAGATAGTTGTGAGTGACCAGCATTTGTCCATTGAACTATGAGTAAGTTACAGTGAAGGCAGCATTGTTTGATGTGAGCACCGCAGGGCAGCACCAGACAACAGCAGTGCAGTAGCTGAATGATACGAGGCCAAGAGGGGTGTGTTGTGGTACTGCTCACCGTTCACCACCAGTCTTTGTTCACTGTATGAATAATACATCAGAGGCACATTAGTTTGATTCATATTGCTGCTGGCTCTGCTGTAAGCCCGCTCTTGGCTCTGCCCTCGCTCATCATGTTGTACGTTTGCTCTGGGTTGAACGTATCTGGGTTGCTTTTCTCAGTGTCAACAGTGCGTTTGATCAGTTCGTGGACGTGGACTTCATCGTTCAGGCCGTTTCCGCCTGCGCTGATGAAACCAGGTCACTTGTTCACAGTGGACCTCACACACTCATCCATCTTTCCCCCCTCTTTTCTCTCTCCTCTCTGCCCAGTAACCGACTAGCCCCTAGCAACCACGACCGGATACAGAGGCTGAGGCAGGAGTTCCAGCAGTCTCAGAGCATCCCGGACGACCCCGACGACCGCAGGAGGACCTACAGCTTCGAGCAGCCCTGGGTGAGTGTCTGAAATGACAGGAGCCTGTAACTCAAATCCACTGTCGGCCGGAGGGGACGGCCTGACCGTGAGACTGTTAGTGTCAAGACACGACCTCTGCCAGAGCAACAATCTGGACATGTGACTTCAAATGGTAGCCTGAGGAGAATGCTAACAGTGTTAGCACCCGACAGTGCCTGAGGCTAACTGCAGAATGGTGCTAACCACCACTAACCCCATTACTACCAGCCATGAACGAGACTGATGATACCACCCTGTCCTCACCTTAGGAGTACCATTAACCTCCATGGGCCTTCCTGGCTAACTGTGCGAATGCTAACACCCCTCACCCTCAAACGTTCAACCACCTGCATGCAAGAGTTTGCACACCTCCTGACGCAACCATCACTAACCCCGCCCACCTGTCACAACCTCTGCTCATCCATCGTTCCTGTTTCTGTCTGTCAGTCATCCACATGGACCCGCCCACCGCCTCATGGACTTGTTTTCATCTTCACAACGTTTCCGTGTACGGGGGTCTCATTTGTAAACCCTGTGTTTTAACTGTGCCTTCCTCCAGTCTGAAGGTGGGCTTGTGTACATTTTAACTGGCGTTTATGTAATTCAAAGCTTCAGTGGCTGATAAGAGGGATAATTAGTGCATTCTGAAGCAACAAGGGGAAATAACAAGCGAACAAAACCTGACTGCCTTCAAAGTTTTTGGGGGGTGATGAAATCTCTTGTCATGTTTTTAGTATTTATTTTAGTCCTCCCTGCTTCCTGAAGTGTACTTGGTTTTACATGATTTTGAGTAACAGATCATGAGGATACGAACAGTCAGCTGGAGCAAATTTTAAAGCTTAAAGATGAGATTTTACTACTTTTTTTGTACTCGGTAGCATCTCTGTGTAATGTTTGTTATATTATTGTTTTACACGCTGAAGGAGTCATTTTCACCACATTCCTTTGTCTAGTTTGGACCAACGCACATTTCTGTTGATTTCACACATATTCTGTCACAACATAACACAAACACATCAAAACACGTGTGTGTTGTCCCAGACTAGACGTCAGGTGTGCTGTAAATTGGTCCTTTACACAAATAATATGAGTCGTCCTTGTTGGTTGTTTCTCTACACGAGGTCTTTTTGCACACAGCTGTGTTTTTGTACGAGTCTGCGTGGACTCTTTTTACTGCTGGTGTCTACACTACAATTTCCCACTGAAGCTTTGCCCAGTCTTTGGTGTGCAATGGGAGATTTTGTTCCTACGATTTCTAATTGAAATGAAATGATAAAGTGAGAGATCACGAACCAAATCATCTGTGCTCTGGCCTTTCTTTTCTAGCTGATAAATCCAATAAAAATGTACAGTTTTGTTTTGCATTCGGCGGTGTCAGCCGGACTCGTGCGTTTTAATGGGTTCAGTGGACTGGTGCACATTCCAGCTGGTATTGTAGGGAAGAAGCAGGACAGTGTGGGAAAGAAGAGCGCAGGTCACGTCTCTCTTTGTCTCTGAACAACTGAGCATGCTCTCAATTAAAGGGCTCAACAATACCGCAGTATTATGTTTGTTTACATCAACTGCAGCGCATTGGCTATTGTCACAAGCCTCATTTTCCCATGTAAAAAAGACTCTAATAGTTGAGGATTCCCTGGTTTCCTTTAGGTTTCTTTACGTTTTTCTTCATCAGCCTGCAGCGGGGTCATACACATGGTGAACTCAGTGTTACTTGATGAAGGTGGAACCATGATGATGATGAATAAACCGTTCATTGTTTGGTGGTCTAGATGAACATGTTATATTCCAAACTAAGTCTCAGCTCTGTCTACCAGGAACCCTCCGCTGTTCCGGCATGGGCTCAGTCTGAGGAACCCTCTGCTGGTCTTTCTAAAGCCCTTTATTGTCAGAGTGCTGCTCAGGCTCAGGCTTGCTGTAGTAATTGCCTGTTATTAGACTCATGCCCTGGCCTCACTGGTGGGCCATATGGAAAACAGGAGAATGTGTCTTTGAAATTCAGTTAGCTCCCCCATGCATATATTACATTTTGTTGCTTCATCTGAGTGATGTGCTGCAAACCTCAAGGAGCCAGTGTCCTTTTTCTTAATTTACCTGCAGCTGTCCCACTTACGCTCTGTGCCAGGACAGCACTGCATATGAGATACGCTTACATTCATATGCTGTTTTTATGTGGCAGGAACGTGGTTGTATGACACGAGCAAAGGCAAATGGAGCCGATGAATCCGAAGAAGGTTTACGAAGTATAACATTGATTTAATGCTGAAATGATTCATCAAATAATGGTTTCAGGAAATCAACAGTTTTAATTATCATTTGAAGTAATTCAAGCAACAAGAGCATTTTCTGTGTTTCTCAGTTTTATGTCATAGTAAATGGAATATCTTGACTTTTTTTGGCCCATCCAGCAGTCCAGAACCCGCAGTGAAGACATCAGCGTGGACTCCCAGAAACTGTGCGGGACATTTTTCAGTATTATTGAACATTTTCTCGACTAAACGCTAACAGATTCACCTAAAAACTACAGAGATTTATTGATTCTCTGCTGCTCAGGACCCTGTCAGCGTCAGGTTGTACCAATTAGACAGAGATCTCTGAGCAGGTGATGGAAGCCTCATCATGTGGTGCTCCTTCGCGCCCGGTTTGAACACCTCGGACTCACCTTCTCACAGCGAAGCATCTGTTTAATCCGTCCTTCAGTTTGTACTGTCCTCTGTGCTTGATCGGCCCAATTATCCGTTTTACAACACAAGCTGTTGGGCCACATGACTGTCATCAGTATAATATCTCTTCTTTTCAACGGAAGTGCTCCTCTTCTTTTTCACCATAGTTTGGGGAGCAGAGGAGGATTGTGGGTAGTGCGGTCTAATTCCATCAGGATGACTGATGCCCGCTCTCCCGGCAGCAGCGCGCCAGCTTTATTGCACTCATTTATACCACTATGGGAAAGAGAAGTTCATTCAGTTGATGGTGGGGGTTTACAAAGGGCATAATATTGCCTCTTGTATTTTACAGTAACATTTTAATACTGCTATTATCTGGATCCCTTTAGGGCATTTTCCCCCTCACCTCCGCGATCACGACGAGCTAACATTCCCACTGTAGGAATATTCAACACTCCCAAACTGCTGGAGGGGTTTTTTTCATCATGTGGAAAATATTGGGACTGTAATTTACCCGCAGGTAATTTTCAGTTCAGCTGTGGAATGAGGGCCGTGTGGGCGCTCACCCCCTCCCACTCAGTCGTCTGCCAGCCCGTCGTTATTGTCGGCCGAGCAGCGAGGCAGTGCCAATCAATCCCAGAGATGATTGCCCCGGCTTCATTTGGTTTTAAGGGGAGTGTCTCTTTAGCACTCTTAATCGTTTTATGGCCTTCCCACCAACCGATGCCCGCAGTGCTCCCGCCAGGCTCTCAATACGTTGCACAGTCATAAAAGTAATTAGATTGGTTTTGTGTTACGACTGATCCGCACACAATTATTGAACCCACACCGCTAATGAACATCGGAGGAGCAGAAGGAGTTGTGGTACAAGTGTGGGCTGGACCTGGAGGTGCTGCCCTGCTGCTGACGGACACTTTAGCGTGTGCTGTATGTGTGTGTACGCTCAGGTGTAAGTTCTGGACTGAAAGGTAGCGTTCCACTTTGCTTTACGCAGCTACTGCTAACATGAACGGAGGTAAGACATTTGAACTTTAACCCAAGCTCGCGACCACTTCTGTCTCTTCCTGCATGTAACGTTGAATACAACACAAGTGCCTTGAAGGAGGGAGTGTGTGACCGTGGGTGCCATTACCCCGCCTTTGAACTGTGACCTCGGGCCGAGAGCTCACATCAGGATGAGAATGGGATGCTGCCATGACGGCAAGCTTTTCATCCTGCCCTCAAGTGTAGCCGAGGGATCTAGTATAAATACATGACATTAGACATTTAGACGTGTGTGTGTTTGTGTGTTACTGAATGCCTTTGGGGCTGAGATGAATAAGAGATGCATTCAATGTTTTAATGAAGAGGGAGTTTCTGCAGGGATATGTATTCATAAAATAATCATTAAAAATCATATTTGCTGATATCAAATCATTGCAAACTGGCAGATATTTACAAGTGTACGCGTGCCTTCATGCACATGTGCACATTCGAGGTGTTTATCTGTGGCTGTTTGGGAGGGAGGACTGTCTGCAGGTCGAGCGCCGTCTCCTTCATTAACACCCACTAACATCCATCTCGTCTCATCACTGCACCCCCGCTCTGAGACTCCAGCATGGCCCCTCCCTCACCTCCCCTCCTCCTGTCTGTCTGTGTCTCACCTTCATTTTGACCTGAGAGGGGACGAGCTCGGGGTGTGTCTGCCCGACTGGCTGCTGGTAAGTGTCTGTCTGTGGTTTGGATTGGGGGGTGGGGGGCGGGAGGTGCGGGCTGGGGGAGATTTTAAGAGGTGTCCTGTGTCAGTGACTGCTGCTCGTTTTATTGGGCTGCTGTGTGGAAACCCTGATTCCACTTGTGGTGATTCTCATGCTTTCATGTGTTCATTTTTTTTATTTTTTAATCAGATGTTCCCTCTTTATCAACGTATACAAATTATTTTTTTTAGCATTTTTTGCAGTCCTTGTTTAAAAAAAGTCTACGTCACCTGCTCCAAAAATTCCCAAACATGATGTAGAGTTAAGAGCTTGTATTCATTCAGTTTTGCTGAATGAATTTCTCCTAATTACGGTACTTGAGCTCCATTAAACCTCTCACAAGATATACAAAATATTATGTTTTAGGAAAACAGCTTTTGTATGAACAGATGTGTGTATGTGTGGATCCACTGGTCCCTGCAGACACGGGATGAAAATCACCATAACTGGAGTCGATGAAATGTTTTATTTACCATTTAATCTTTATATTGAATGTGTTTTATCATTTAAAAATGGATCTCAAGGCCTGTTTGATGGAATGTGGCTCATGGTCCTAATTGGAGGTCATTAATGTTATAAAGTGCAGCAGGTAGTGTACACTTTGAGGTGCGGAGGATTAATTACATAAAATAAACTGATCCGCTTAATTCTCATGAAACCCCTGATTTAAAGTTGGAGTGTTAACGCTTCTAACGCCCCCCTGTTCATACATCAATCTTGCATTAGCACTGCAGGCAGTTCAACATCATGAATGTTTAACTGAACACAGAAAAGTCATCAGTATTTATTTCACTCTGGGAGTGTAAAACTTCCAGCGGTCCTGAGGCCATATGAGCTCGAGGAGAGAACGAGCAGCTCTCTGATCAGAAATAAGTGTCACGACTTAACGCTGGAGCGTCGGCTGCGTCGCCACAACGCGTCGTGTGCTGAAGCTTTGCTCCTCTTAGAGCCACAGTGAGGCTGTGTTGCAGCTTTAAAGGGTCGGTTCACCCAAACGGAATAAAAACATCCTGTCAGACTTCAGCCTCCACTCTAATGCAGTGGAGATGAATGGAACTTGTTTTGTGGTGCTCACAGCATTGGATTTCATTTAAAACCAGCAGTGACATGTTTTTTTTCCATAATCTATGAAACTGGTTTAATAGGGATTATTTATAAGAAGAGTCATTCCAGTGAAAATCAGCCATCCACCTCTTAAAAATGGATTTATTGCCTCTTCTTATCAGTATTATGAAGATCCAAATCAGTGGAAGTTGAGTAAATAACTGACCCACTTCAATATGTGATGTGTATTCTGTCCCTAAATTGACCCTTTAACAAGACATGTCCTCATTACTTTGTATTAAATGAACGTCCTGCACTCAGTAATAAAATAATATTGGATCCACGCAAACACTAATTCACTTCATTTGTCCACTCAGTACAATTTTCCACTGATTTTATTGGACAGCATTTCAATTCAGCGTGGATTACTGTCAAATGATAACAGATAGATGGACTGAGGATGAGCACCGTGGGGACGTGGGAGCTAACCGAGCTGCCATCTTGCTGCTTTCAGTCAAACACCAGCAGTAACGGTCCGGGCGGGTACAGCCAGCCGGGTCGCCACTCCGTGTCGGTGGAGGTTCAGATGCAGCGGCAGAGACAGGAGGAGAGAGACTCGTTCGCCCAGGCGCAGCGACAGTACAGCTCCCTGCCACGGTAAGAGAGTGTGTGTGTGTGTGTGTGTGTGTGTGTGTGTGTGTGTGTGTGTGAGTGAGACAGGCTTGATATGATGTTGTGTTTGATGTTTATTGCTGTCTAACAATCAATATGTGCTCAGAGATTATGTGTTTGTTCGTACATGTTGAATCTTCTCGTGTTCCTGCTGTCTGCTGTGAAATGTGTCCAGGAGGCTGAAAGTGTGTTTGTGTGTGTTTCACATCTCTAATTCAATGTAATGTGCCATAATGTGACGCGTGTGTGCATGTGTTTTACATACACTGTGGGGACATAGGTCTGTTGACACAGCCTGCCTTATGAGGACAAAATGGTCTCTGCACTGTGAGTCATTACATTTTAGGGTGAAGGCTTAGATGAGGTTCAGGTTAGGGTTACGGTAAGTCTCAAGGAAATGCATGTAAGTCTGTAAAAAGTCCCCAGAAGTGGGGGAAACATAAGTGTGTGTGTGCATGGATCATGTTTTACTGACTCTGTGGGGACAAAACTCAAGTCCACATAAGATTAGGTTTAGGTTTAGGATGTTAGTGTTAGGCTAAGTCTCTAAGAAGTGAATGTGAGTCTATGTAATGTCCCCAGAAGTGATGGAAACACATCTGTGTGTGTGCATGTTCACATGTATATGTTTATGTATATGTGGGGACATAAATCTGTTTAAACAGCCACATTGTGGGGACTTGCTGTACTTGTGGGGACAAAATGCAGGTCCTCATAATGTAAATGATTCACTTTTATGGTGAAGACTTGGGTAAAGGTTAGGGTCATGGTTAGGGTAAGTCTCGAGGAAATGAATGTAAGTCTATGTAATGTCCTCAGAAGTGATGAAAACTTTAATGTGTGTGTGTGCGTGTGTGTGTGTGTTGATTTGCCTCATGACAGTAATGATTCCATACATAGCATCTGAATAAGAAACCAGAAAAGAGGTCATAGCTGATCAGAGTCAGACTACAACCTACACACACACACACACACACACACACACACCAAAATCTGTCCAGCATATGTAAATCTCTTCAGTCATAATGTCCGTTGAAAAGAATTCCCTCTGAGCACAATTTGACTTTGGCTAAAATAAAACTTCCACATCTCCTTCTCTTAACAAGTAAATCCTGTTTTTCTGAACGTCCCGGCTGTAGGCGAGCGTATGCATTGATAAAACAACCATCACATTTGTTTCACTGTTGCTTCACTCTGACGAGTAACAGGGATCAGACATGAACAAACAAGCAAACCTCGGTGAGCTTCGTCTGAAACCATGATGTCATGCTTTACTTATCCTGCCCATCAATTATTTTTAAGCTCAATGAACAGAGCTACTGTTTGACTGGAGTTTTATTTGTCCGGTACTTTGAAATCATCAAGGACAAGAGGACCAGCCCAAATCCAACGGAAACCCTGACACACACACACACACACACACACACACACACACTCAGAATGGACAGTTCATGTTACCCTCTCACACAGATCTGACATGATGGCTTTCCTCTCCCTTAATGTAATTCTCTTTGATCTGCATGCTATGACCGCCTGTTGTTCCAGGAAGTGCTAGTGCACGCGTTCGTGTGTGTCGGTGTGTGTGCGTGTGTGTGTGTGTGTGTGTGTGTGGGGTGAGGGGTGGCAGGTACAGGAAGTGACATATTGGAGACACGGGGACATTTTTCTTATTTGAAAAGTCCATGCAGGGTGGCTTGGATTTGTCAGTTAAGGGTTAAGAGTGGAGGAAATGTTCTGCAGAGTTATTATCATGCTTACCTAAGCAGTCTGTAATCACTCAAACCCTTAAACACCGTGCAAGGTCGAACCAAGCGCACCTGTCCTGGTGCAGATCATCAAATTGCACTTACCGTACATATACAACATTAAATACATTATCTTCTGTTACTTCACCATCGCGCCCTAATCCACTGTTATCGACATAAATCCCTTCCTTGATAAATATTGCAGGCAGCTTTGCTGAAAGATTAATGAACTGCCGTCTCGCTCCAGCGGTCAGAGGCAACATCCTGTGGCCACGTCCCCTCACTTTCCCTCTAATTCCATTAAGAAACTGTTCTGTTTGGATAAACCCTGCTGTAGTATCTTGAGAACACTTAGCTATTGTTTGAGTTAGAGCATACCATCGTGTGAAGTCAGAGGCTGAGACAGAGTAAATACGGCGTTTAGGAGATCCCAGCCGTGATGGGATTCATATGGGCCAGTGTCGTTGGCAGAGGGGGAAATTCTTCGTGTGAGCATGACTGGATTGTGAAAGGCGACATGATTAATGGCGATTGCGTTCCTTAAAAAACAGCTTTCATTTTAGATAAAGGTCAGTTCCCCTCTGGGTGAGACCCTTTCCTAAACAAGAGCTGCGAGTGAAAATAAACCGCTGCCATTTGAAACAGTGACGGCGGATGAAGGGCCCTCATATTCATCACCGGCGAGCGCCATTGATCTCAGAGCCAAAGTAATGCCATTATGGGAGAGCAAAGGCTGGCTGCAACAGCTGCAGCAGGCGTTCGGCCTCACCAATGTGTGTCTGCATGCATGCATGTGTGTCACAGCCACATGTCTGTCTGCACTGCGCTACAACCTCTCACAAAGTCTCCCTTTTTTTCTCCCTCAGTGTCTGTGTCACCTTTCCACCTTTCTTTTTTTATCATCTGTCACGCTTCACCGTGTGCATGCACAGAATACCGAACAGTACACATCTTTCTGTATTTACCACACATGTACATGCTCCCCCCTGGCACGGCATCAGACGGAGCGAGCGATCTGGTTTGCATTTCTCAGCAGGGAGGCAGACCAGCTCTGGCCTCTTTGTCAACATATGAAATGAAATCAGATGCCGGGGACGCCTGTCTCTGAAAATTGGAATCACTCAACCGTGTGCAAGAATAAACCTGGGCTATATTCTCCTATCTCACTGATCGAGGAGCGTATCCATTCCCAATTGCATTCAATCTCTGTTGAATAAAAACAAAGGTCCTTTCTATTCTCATTAAGGATTTTTTCGCCCTCCCCTTCCCACTCAAATCCAAACACAGGAATAATACGATTTCTTCACAGCCGACTGATAAACCCGCTAATTATACGTGGCTCAGAGTCAATTCCCACTGATGTATTTGTGTGTCTTCTTCTTCTTCTTCTTCTCTCTCTGCTCCGGTTGGGCCTCGCCCTCGAGATAAAGGGGCGGAGCTGTAGGGTTTGGGACGCTCATGCATATCATATGGGCTCACACACATGCACACAAAGGCAGAGCTGCCACAAAGAGGCTAGCCAAGCAGAAATGAGAGGTGATGTCACACATCTGGATTCCCCCCCCCCCCCCCATGTTTCTGGTAAACGACAAGGCAACCACCCAATAGCATGACAACTAACCGTGCCTTTAAGACACTTGTGTCAGGTGTCAAATAACAGCCTGGTCACCTCCTTTTGCAAAAGGTCTGCTGTTACTGTCTGTCAGATCCAATGGTTGTTTCTGTCTGTCTAGAAATGGGCCTAATGGGCTGGAAGGGGGCTTTGACATCGTTAGGTCTCCCTGTATGTTGTTACCATGGCTGGTACTTGCCCAGAGGCAGCTCATGACGGTGCCACATTTTCATTGAATGTGAAGTCTTGGCTAGCATGCAGCTGACAGTATAATCATTTTTCAGCAAACATCCAAACTGGTTTTGTGCTCTGAGCAAATATATTTGGTGCTGGAGATGTTTTTCCCATCAGACCAGGTCACAGTAAGTGGCTAAGAGGGTTCACGCTGTGTGTCATGGAGACAGAAAGTGTTTGTGTTCGAGAAGGAAAGAATGAGAGAGCATGTATTGGCTCATATGTGTGAGTGTTTTAAACCGCATCACCTGATTTATGCTGTTTGCATCAGAAATCCCAGTTTGTCCAGGTCACGAATCGGTCATTTAAAAAGTCAGACAAGAAGTCAAATATTGGCGAATAAAAGAGCAACATTGGACTTTCTGTTTTCATCACCCAGTTCAGAACATATTCATCCTAAAGGGGAAGAAAAATAGGATGAGGAATGAAAAAACCCATGAAAATTCACCTTTTTTCTCAATCCCTACAACACTGACATATATATATTTATATAGATAGAAATTTAATGTCTGTTGAAAACCTGCTGACATAGAAGAAAAATCCAATTAGAAGCCGCGAGAAAAGAAAAGTCATGGATGTGTCATTTAGGTTTCCATTGAAGGAATCGTATGAAAACCAAAGTCGAAACACATCTCATGTTTTCCTCTGCTGTGTCCTCTCTCCTCACCAGGCAACCCAGGAAGAACCCCAGCTCCATCTCCCAGGACTCGTGGGACAAGGCGTACCCACCCGGCGAAGGCTTCCAGACAGCAAAGGACAACCCCAGGTACTCCAGCTACCAGGGCTCCAGGAACGGCTACCCGGGCGGCGGCGGGGTCAACGCCCGAGTCCTTCTGGAGGCCCAGGAGCTCCTGAGGCAGGAGCAGAGGCGCCGAGAGCAAGAAGCCAAAGGGAAGTTAATGCAGGAGAGCACCGGTAACAGCAGCTATGAGGGGTACTCAACCGGGCACCTAAAGGACCCAGCCTCCCCCAAGGGTCCGTATCGCCAAGATGTGCCACCGTCGCCTTCGCAGTTAGCAAGGCTTAATAGATTGGGGTCAGAGAAAGGAAGACTTTTTTATTCCTGAGGAGTATTGTTGGACTGATGGATGAAGAGCTCATCAGAGAAGTTGCAAATCAGGAGCTGAAGGGGATTACCTTAAAGAAAGTGGACGCTACAAATCTCGACAAAGGGACAACCTAAGGGTCTTATAGCTTAGCGATGATCTTAGAGGTAAACAGTTGTGCAGTATACTCAGTATGTGAGTGTTTGTGTTCAGTCCCTCGCTGTGCTGATGACCTATAGCAGTAGTCAGTCCCTCCTACAGACATGAGACGTTCAGTGCCTTCTCCGCATTCACGAACACCACAGTCGTCCAGGACTCTGATTCATCGAGATCTGGCACCGTCATGTACTGACAATCAAATGGGCAGACAGGCAAGTGAGTGGGCGTTCTTTTGAGCCCATGGGGAGGCGTAAGATTCTGTGTGTGGGTTTGTGTGTGGGCATGTGACAAGGTACATGCTTCACCATCGACTGTGTGTGACGTGGTGTACGAAGCGTCCCCCCGATGACTCTTCACGTCGGTCACAAACCACCCTTTCTTCACTTCACGAAAGTTAACATCCGACCCCGACCGACGCTGCCGGCGTTTCTCGCCATTCTTTTTCTCTCCTTCCAGCGTTTTCTCCTCAGCGATCGAGCTCTCTCGCTTGAGTCCTCCCCGGGGAGCCGAGAAAACAAGGCAAAGTGTATGAAAGACGAAGGGCACAGTGTGTGTGTTATTAATAAAAAAAGCACCCCTCATAAATGATTCATATCGTGTGTTATCTCCGTGGAGGAGACCCAGGCAGAGAGGGTAGACAGCTCTGATCCTTTGCCTGGCCCCCCTGCACTGCTCTGGGCTTGTTTCCCTGGCCCGCCTGCCTGTCTGTCTGGAGCTCTGGCTTCCATCCTCCTCTCGTTCTCGTCGCCTCTCTGTTCATTACCTTTCTTTCTTCTACCTCAACACCCCCACCTTTATCCTCCTCTCCTCCTCGCTCATCTCCCACCTTCCTCTCATCTCACCCCTCCCCTTCCTCTTGCTCTTCCTCCTGCTACCCACTACCACCCTCCTCCTCCTCGTCTCCCGAGTCAGGCTCTGCACTGAATTTTTCATCACAAGCCACCTGCTGCCTGCCAGAGCCAAATAACGCTGCCACCAAAGGCACCGACAGAGGGCCCGGCTTCTGACATAAAGAGAGGAATAAAAGACAAAAAAAAGGAGCCAGAATAAAGATGGTTAGAGAGACAATGAGCCTCCCAGTGAGAGATTAACTGGAGCTTTTCTCCCAGTTTTAACAAAAGGCAAAATTGTCGTCAAGAGTTAATTGCTTTCAATTTGCTGTAATTGCTTTCTCTATTTTTACCTTTTTAAGCTGACACTCCAGAATTTTTGGAAAATGTGTCTTTGAACTTCTCTCTTCCAAAGAAACAGTTTACATGGAAACATTTTCCAGTGTGACCAGTAAAGGCCTGGTTTGACGAGAAAGACAAAATAAGCACTGCAAGAAAATTGGTGACATACCCAGAGGGCTAGTTAGCCTGCTAGCACAATGCTATCGACGATCGTGGTCGCTGTAGCTCTCTGACTTTGCTAGCTTGCTAACTGTTGCTAACATAGCTCATAGTTCATTCAGAAGATGTATTTGTACCATCTACTCCAGTCTTAATGCCTCTTTTATGGAGTATTTTATACTCTAACAGAGCAGATGGTAGAGCTAACAGAGCTAAGTAGTTAGCTACATTAGCTTTCTTCCATTTCCTCAAAGGGGCAGCGCTGTCAAGACAGATTGCTATTGGACAAAAGCAAGAATTCGTGGGCCTAAAGTTAAGTTTGATGAAATGGTTTCATGCAGTTTTACTTTGCTCTTGAGAGCAAATTGTTGCTGATTCCATTAAAATTTAATTTGCTGATGTTTTAAACACTGGTGTGACTGGGCTGTAAGCAGGACAGAGTGTTTGGTAAGAGATGAGATTGCTTTTAAATTCACTTTTCAATAAGGGGGTGACAGAAATCTCCAAAACCTGAACAAATGTAACCAAAACTAGATGCATGACTAAATACTGTATCTCCTGTAGGAGATTGCTGTTGATAGAAAGGGTTTTTTTTAAAACCAGTGACGTTTTGATAGCAATCAGGCTCGCCCAGTGGCTTGTTCCATTATGACCTGAGAGTATTTTCATTCCAGTCAAACTCTACAGCCGCTGATTAGCATTTTTTCACCCAGAGAGGAGGAAGTAATCAGTGAAACCAGCTGCTGGAGTTGTAGGTCTGAGAGAGGACCTTGGATGTTGATGACACATGCTTAAATCACTGCCGCATCCCACCAGCCCACTAATATCATTTTTACAGTAGGAGGAAACCGATCCTCTCAGTCTGAACCGACCCTTCTTTGACGTCACTAGTGTTTGCGACATGATCGTCTGTGCCTGCGAGTGGACAAATGAGATCGAGCTGAGGGCGAACTTTAAACAAAAGGGAAATACATTAAAAAAAAAAAAAAAGTTGCTATCATCAAGCTGTGGAAAACAAACAGGCGGTACGTAATTGCCCTTCACTCCTACACATTCTCCATATGCAGAGTGAAGCTGCATGACATACATTATCTCCCGCTGGTTAATGAAGACGCTCGCTGGGAAAGATTCAGGCTTAGTGGAGGTAATAAATGAGGAGCTGAAAGAGGAAGAAGATGAAGAAAACAGGACTTTTAATGGCATTATTCCAGTGTATAAACCTGTATTTTAACCTGAGGAAAGTTCACAGTACTGCTCTGATTTAAGCTAACTAAAATACCCCCTCTGCATTATGTATGTACGCGGGTGCAACAACACAAACACACTACTCCTGCCAGTGTGTTGTTGAACCCACACCACAGTGGAGCTGAGGAAAGCTGTCACACAGTAAGATGTGTCGGTGAAATAGTATCTCCACTCTGAATGGTTTTTAGTAAAAAGTGTTCGGTTGTAGCGGCCGGCACTTCCTGCTGTGAACACTCGTGCGTCTGGAAATGCAGACGAGCACATTAAGAAGGATGTATTTGACCTGTGAGGGACTTTGCTGTTCAGGTGTCTCGTTACAGGATCTCGTATCGATAAGTGCCTGAGATAACGTCAGACTATTTCACACGAATAGGGAAACGATGTGATGTGTTCGTCAGTGACACTACAGCACACACACTGCAGTGTGTTTTTTAAGTGTTTTTATGGTATTAAAATGTGTCATTTTTGGGGGTACTCCTTCCTGACCCTTTTTTAAAGTTTATTTACAAGAGCCAACACTTACGAGCGGTTATCAGTGTATTTGTATCCTGTTTGACATTGCCTTCAACCATGCTGTACCATGATGTGTTTTAAAGTATAAAAAGAAATGGAAGCTGATGTGCAATTGTTTTGTTTTTGTTGTTTTTTTTTTTTCCAGAAAACTTTTACATGATATATTAAGAAATGTACACAGCCACTTTTCCTGTACATATCAAATTTAGAATAAAACGGAAGGCTGTTTCATCCTGTTTACGACCTCGCCCGTCTCTCTGCTTGTCCTACCTTGTCTGTCCTCGGCCCCCGGCTTTGAACTGGGGTCACGTGAGTCTTCAATTAAGCGGGACGGACTTATTCTGCTGTCAAATGTCAAATCTGTCCAGTCTGCTCGCTGATGTCTTCTTCTGAGAGGCTGACAAAAACAAAAGAGACAACGTACGCTGTGAGACATCATTAGCTCCTTTGGGGAAATCTCGCAGCAACTGAAACCAACATTTGGCTTCTCTGCAACAACTGTGTAACCGATCTGTTGAACACACTGAGGTAATCTCCCTGAACGCTGTTGTGTTTCCTGTTATTAAGTCCGTTCCCACTGTCCCTCGCAGGGGATCTGCTGAGCAGCTCCCTGCTACTGTTTTTGCTCTGAAGGTCAAAGGTGACGTCCTAACCAAATACCACTAATGCTACTTAAGCCAACCAACCAAATGTGTTGGAAGAAGGTGAGATAAGAGAACAGAGGAAGAAGAGGTGGAGGCAGAGAAATCCCTTTGCCTCATCCTGTGCTTTTATCCTTCGCGGCAGTCTGTTCTTTTTATTGGCTTCATGGTGTGTGTGAATGAGATTCAGAGGGAGCGCGCCTGCAGAAAATTGTGTCACTGTGGTCTGATTCAGTCTACAGGAGGCATTTAATTTAAACTTTTTTTTTAATATTTGGCTCTTTTCTGAACCATAGATGGTCAGTGACCTTCAGAGCATTTCCTTTAAGGTGCACTGAAGAAACCCACTCTCACACACACACTCACACACACACTCACACACACCGGGGTTCGCATTAGTGAGGACATTTGGCACTCACAAACGTAGATTTACAAGAACACAGGATGCCGTCTCAGACGTCTCCACAGTGGCACTCATATACTGCTGAAATATGGAACAGGCACACACACACACACACACACACACACACACACACACAGTGCTCACTGCAGTTCAGGTGAGGCCAGTGTGTGGAACGAACAGGTGTCATCTCTGCCGACTCTTTATCCTCATGTTATATGTTTCATACTGTAACATGTGCCATGCTGTTTTCATCCAATGAGAGGCGGCACTTCTTAATAAAATCGTCAGGAACTTAAATTAAAATACAGAAGTGCTGATAATGAATAATAATATGCATATTGTTTCTTCTTAAAGCTCCACCTGTTCAATACTGCTCTATGGAGGCATGTATGTCTGACTGATACATGAACAGATTTTGCACGTCATGATTTCTTTGACGCGGCTGGACTTTAAGCTTTTAACATGAACAGTAAAAGGAAGAAACTGCTGCCATTGAAAGGTTGATTCAGTGATCGTGGTGATGACTGGACTTTTGATATTTAACTACGACAGTTACATGGTGGAGTAAACGAGGTTCGACGAGGGCCTTTTTGTTCTCGTACGAGCTACATGCTAGTCTTTAGTACGCTAACACACAAACACACACTGGTCCCAGAGGATGTTTCCTGATAGCTTTGTTGATCCTCTGACTTTTCATCTGCACAATACGCTGTTTTATGAACAAATACCTGCAGATCTGATGGCACTCCCATCAGCCCCGGCTGTACTTTGTGTTTAGTGCTAATTCGTAAATGTATGCCTGCTAGCTCACTAAGATGGTGAACATGGCAAACATTTTACCTGCTAAACAGTGACTGCATTTACAAACAAGCTGTTTGCACGACTAATGACAATTAATATTCCACTAATATCTACTAATATATTTACATGCTGACTCCAGTTAATGAACACAGTTTCCCTCTTTCATTCGTTCAACCACCTTCTTGATCCCATATCCCGTATAAAGTGTGCTTCTCCTTCGTGGGCGTTTCTTTTGTGCAGCCTTGCAAACTGTCGGTTAGGCAACGCACATGCATTAATCCCACGTGTCTGAACTGGAAAATGCTCCATTCAGAATTCGTGTAAAATTCAGTATATTGTCACATTCAGAGAGGTGGAATATGAGCGTGCATGTAAACGTAGTCAGTGCTCCTTTTGCGTGTTATGAACCACCGGATCTTGTTTTCTTGTTCAGCGTAATGATCCTTGAAATAATCAGTGCGTGCCATGTGTTTAGGGCAGTGTCCAGAGTCTGCATGCAGAAGTTCCTCTAATTAAGGAGTTGTTTCTCTTGGCTCCATCTGACTTACACAAAAGCAATCTTCTACTGTTTGTGATTAAGCGTTCTGCTCGAGTACTTTAAGTTTTATTACCCTGCTGAAAGACTCATTGATAATCTGCTTTTGGAGAGAAAACTCTGATGTCTTACCAATAACAGGTGATCCTCCTCGTGTAACCT
This sequence comes from Chaetodon trifasciatus, assembly GCA_037975065.1. Classification (NCBI taxonomy): domain Eukaryota; kingdom Metazoa; phylum Chordata; class Actinopteri; order Chaetodontiformes; family Chaetodontidae; genus Chaetodon; species Chaetodon trifasciatus. The sequence goes on from JBBMOE010000080.1 coordinate 1,245,634, forward strand.
TCGTCTGGTTCAGTTCTCTGCCAAAAGCTGCGTAATGAGATCCAACAAACATCCGTGAAAGACGGGAATGGCAACTCTCCAGTGCAAGAATTAACCTCAATTAAATCATGTCTTTATTAACGGTAAACATCAGGCCAATGTGTTCGAGCAGAAAAGCTTTCATTGCAGCATCATGCTCATGACACTTAGCCAGGTTTTTCTAATGCCTGTGAAAAATTAGAAACAGGCTACATGAGTGGGTGCTGTCGTGCATTTAAAAGTGTTGAACACAGCTAAATACAAACCGTCCTCTTCATGCATGTATGGAGGCCAACGTGTGCCACTTTTAACACTGAAATCAATTAATGAACTTATTCATTTAAAGAAGGTAATCCAGGTAATTGCAAAACTAATTTTTAAATCCTCTAAATGTAACTTTCATTTTCTCTATTAATATATTTGCATATCAAATTTGATCTCACAATTAATCTGTTTGCAGCTTTTCATAGTTTCCATTATCGTAATTTGAAGTTGTGCCACGCAGAAATTAAAGAGCAGCACCAGGAGCTCTGATTGGCCAGCTGATTGGTTATGTCGGTGTGGAAAACTGAATGTTGTATATTCATTTTTTCACTTTTGGTTTTAAATGCATAATTCAAATATAATTAATCACTAATGCTTTTTAGCTAATTTGAACTTTTTAATGACTTCTTAGCACGTGCTAATTTAATTTCTTTGGGAATTTGCTGTGTTGTCGCTCTTCGAAATGCACCTTTTTGGAACATGAGAGGATTTTTGCTGAGAGCAGTAAACAGCCGTGCACCAGGTCTCACAGATGCATCTTAACTACTTGCAGAACAACACGGTGACACACATACAACATCCTGCTCATGAGGCCAGTAAACTTTACCTTCTGTATTATTCTCTCCTTTAGCAGCGCTGCAACATTTTAATGCGCTCCACATCACCCCCGGAGCAATGTCACGGATCATTTCAACTGCAGCCCTTTCTGTCAACAGCGAGCCACAACAAGAGGCTGCTAAACCTTTTATTTTACAGCCACCGCTGCCATCCGTGCACCGTGTCGCCATTAACACAGCCTATTATTTTGTTTAATGTCACGCTCACCTTGCACAGTGGGCGGTTCAGCCGTTGAGCTAACTGAGAGGTCGGATAAACGCCTGTTCAGAGGTGACACCTGTTTCTGCTCACTTAATGTGCGTTTTTTTTTTTTTTTTTTTTTTCCTGCGTTCATGTTGAGGATGGAGAGTTCACAGATGACACCATCTCTCTGGCATTTGGGGAGGAAGCTGGAGAAGTTGCAAAAAGCAGGGGAAGACGTGGGACCGTAAATCAAGGCGGGAGACAAAGGAAACTGAGGAAGTTCTCCAGATTAACCTCCTTCCGACTTGTAGAACATCTGGACAGAGCTTTTTTTGTAGGTTTTGTCGTGTAGGCTTTGACCTTAAAAACCACACAGACTCAACAATCTCATGAATGCATGTCGGCATACATATGAGAACGTGGCTGTGCACCTCTTGTAAATCCAAGAAAAGCAGCCATTTGCAGAGACTTTTCTGAAATAGTAGAGGAATGTGTTATTGTGCTGACATGAGGTCCTGTCATTGCACCCTGTATCAACACGTCTCCAAGACTAACTGCTGAACATTCATCGACCTAAGTGAGAGTAAGTCACATTCTTTAGCTTTGTACCTTTGCTCCCAGCAGCTATTTGGTGTTTTTGTTTAGCATGTTTTAGCTGTTTTCCACCGTGAAGCGAAGCTCTCCTGGTGATCATTATGCTACAAAGATATGCATCTGCAGAGAAAGGAAAGCAGTTTTCATTTCCTTCATTGGAGGAGGTATGACTTCATTTTCTCCTGAACATAAATTTATGTGAGACTCTTGGGCAATGATAGCATAAAGCTAAAGTGAGAGGGAAAGCAAATGATGCACAGGAAATAGATTTGCTCAAATGATACAGACAGGACACAGAATAATTGTCCGAGCCCAAACCCAAAATAATAAACACCGTCTTCAACACAGAAAAGCTAAACTAGGCCCAAAAGAAACACAACAATGCTGATAAACGCCTTGAATCAGCAAACACAGACCAGCATCACCAGCACAGAACGGGAAAAACAACTTCCAGGAGCCTCAAATCTGACAAGCATTGACTCCGACAGGATCCAGTCCAACTTCCCTCTGTCAAATGCTCCATGAAATGACTCTAACACGCCCTGCTCTCGTCTGCTTAGCCCCACTTAGCCATGAAACCGTCTTCCTGGATTTGATGCCTCCTGTATCCGGACACTGAGCTGTCTGAGGCTGGCAGGTTCCCCAGTCGGCCTACAAGAGGCTGAGTGCTTCATCTCAGTGGTATCCTGGAGGAACTCTGATCTGAAAGGAATGACACACATGTGAGCCAGACATGCTGTCAGCTGTAGGACGGCCACAGCTCTAGCTGTTCAAAGGTGTGGGACTACACTGAACTAGCTGGTTTTTTAGTTAGTGTTTTTAATGGCACATGTTAAGTAAAGTCTTTCATGAACTAAAGATAGGTTGTGCCAACATTGTTCTGCCAATTATTAATGGAGAGCAGCAGAGCAGCCGTGAAAATGTGCCGATCATTACTTAAAAAAACAAAGCTCCTGTGGAAAGTATGCTGCACACGAGCCAAAGGCAGCGCGTTTAATGGTTCTCAAAAGCATCTGACTTTTACACATCTGGATACCGCTGTTCCAGTTTAGACTGAGCAGAATTATAACAACTGCTTTCTTTTGCCCTGTGTGTGTGTTTGCAGGATGTGCTCTTGGAGGGATACACCTGTTGTACCAATCATTCAATTAAGACACTCAGGTTCAGACACGTGCTTTCCGCTGTGTTGAACACCACAGCTCCTGCTCCTACACATGAATGTGCCTGAGGTTTGCTTTTTTTCTACAATCCACTGGATGAGCAGAAGTCAAACTGGTCACAGCTGCTGTTTCCTGTGAATGAAGAAACATTTTACAGCCATTTTTCAAGCCAACAGGAGGTGAGTGTTTCATATTCAAGCCAGATTTCGGGTGGTGTCAATGCACTTTCATGTTTTTTCTGGAAACGGAGCTTAACGTGGAGGCATATTTGTCAAACCTGCTGAGATCAGAACTGCTGTAAATGCACAATGCAGGAATGGTGGGTCCAGCCCGACTCGACGTTTAATGATTCCTAAATGCATTTTGCAAAATGCATTTCCTTCATAATGATGCTGTTGGTTCAGGCTTTGTGGAATAGATGACACTGCAACTTTGCAGTTACACCACCTGAATGATGATTGCCTGGATTTGACTCAATAATTTTAATCACTAAGAACAACAAAAGAATCGTTATTTGTCCCGGTGGCGTCAAAGCTCGGTCTCTTGTAGCAGAAGGCTTCACAGTACATCCAGCTGTTTGTATGCAGCCTTTGCATTACTTATTTGGCCTTTGCAGGAAAATCATCTTTACATCTTCATCTGGCTTGAGTGCGTGAGGCTCGCTGATATTAGAGGAAGCGAATCTGCTGAATGAAATTGTGCTGTTTACTTCAAAGATCTGTTCTCACTGACTAGTGATTCTGTGCTTCATTAGTTCAGTCATTGCAGGTTTGAACTGGTTCTGTACGATACAGAGCTTCCAGTCACCAGTGTGAGGAGCTCAAATGAAAAAAGCTGCTCATTTGTAAACTTTGTCAAAATGTCCTTCATTGACATGCTGAACACCTCGACCTGATTCTGGGGCTCGACTCTGGTTGCGCGTTTGATTGACGGCTCCACCTTCCGCTGCTCAGATGGTCTCCCGGTCCGCTGTGCTGTGGACTCTTGGAGGTTATTTTGAATTTGACCTCTCCTGCTGTTTCCTGTCCTAATTTTCCCCATCCAGTAAAGAGCCAGAAAAATATGGCAAATAAAGGAAATTACCTTCGGGTCCAGGCCACAGTTTTACTAGACAGAGACAAGTATACGGTGTATGGTGGAAGCAGATGTGTGATCATAGGGCAGAGGAGATAGGTGAATGAAGGGGAAAGTACCACCACCTGTGGAGGGAGGCGCCGCTGTGGGTGACCATCTGGTAGAGGTGCTCTAAGTAATGATCATATGCATATAAGCTCTGTGTGTTGGGAGGTCGAAGGGAAAACAAAGATTCATTGCTTTTCAGGTTTGTGGACTGAATCAAAGAGCGACTGCCGGTTGAAGAATAAGTCTCTAGATTTTCTTACTGGAAAACAGGTGTTTGTTGGGGACTACTTTCAGCCGTGGATTGATACACATTTTGTCATCTAGTACAGCAGGATGGTGAATGTGCCCATGTTCCTGTTAATGAGGACACATTTCACCGCTGATGTGTCTCACTGATGTGTTTTATTGCTTTTACAGCACAAAGGAAAACCGTAGACTTCTTGCTTTTGATCTTGGGGTTTGTTGAAAATAAGAAAAATGTAGAATATTTTCATCCTTACAATTTGACGAGGCATATTACGCTTTTTGGATTTTTGCCTTTCCTTTAATGTGTTAAATAGCTTTTTTTTGTGCATGTAAAGCATCTGAACAGTTGCAAAGCCCAGAGACCACCACAAAGAGAGCTGTTTTCTCCTGAGCCACCTGAAACACAATGTCAGTAGTCCAGCAAAGCAACCAATTTCCCTGCAGTCAGAATCACTGTAAGTGCTACTGGTTTTGAGCAATAAAAGTATGAACACACTGCAGTAGAAGGGCTTTTTTCCACCTCAATGTTTTTTGCACGTAGATGCTTGCAGGTGACTATATCTGGGACTTATTAGCTGGAAAACACAGTGGGACCACAGCATGAAGCCTTATCCTTATCCAAGTCCAATAAAAACTGATAACAATACCACAGAAAATGAATATTTTCACGTTTTCTCTAATAGTATATTTAGGCGTTCTCCAAAAAAACCACAATTTACTCTATATTTACGTGGCTATTGTCACAGCTCGGCTTCGTTAGCTTTGTTGTTATACACTGTGCGTGTGTTGCTGCTGTGCGAACATTTACTTGAAACATGCCCTGAAGGTAACGATAGAGCTGCGTGTGAAAAAGAAACTGCAGGAATTCATTTGCTTGGCGACACTGTGCAACTTTGTGGAGATGGACAGAAAATCAGTGTTGCAGCAGCGGACAGTCTGAGAAATACACATTCGACCTATCACCACGTTTCAGGGCTCTGAGATTGAGTCTGCATCTGCAATTCATGATCGATCTCTCATGTTCAGAAACTGGTGAGAAAAAAAAAAAAAAGTTGAAATTGGGTTTTTATTTTAGAAACTAGCCTTGCTTTACCTTTTGAGGCCAAGAGGACATTTGCTGCCTCCACCTTCATGTCGTGATGTTATTGCTCATCACTGCTCTCTGTGTGCTTTGGTTGGATGGTGTGTCTTGGATTAGGATTGTGTGAACAAACTATACATGTGTTTAAAAGGCCTAAACAGAGATAACTTTCAGTAAATATCCTATATGTGTTGACAGTGTGTGGGAGTGTATTTTCAATCACAGAGCGCGCATGCAAATGTGTTTAAAGGAAATGACTGAATAATTCAAACATTTCTTTCTGCACAACAGTCCGCAACCACGAAAGTGCCTCTCTGAGTTTGCACAGATGCCATTATTTCCTCTCCTACTCCCACCTGGTGATTTGAGGTGCTGATAAAAAAGGACTGCTCGATGATTCATCTCTTTTTATCCAGCCGGCTTCTGTTCATCCCGGTCTTTATTTCCAGGTGAGGAGCGGCCAGACGGGAACATCTTTATCCTTTTTTAAGTGTAATGTCAGACGCCGCAGTGCGACACTCACTGTCAGCCTCCTCTTACAGGTTCAAATTCCTTTTTCGAGCCAGTTCATTCAACACAATAGACTTGTGGATCAACCCTGAGCAAAGTGTGATTAATTCTGAGCCACACAACAAGGTGTCATCCCCTCTCTTTGTCCCATCAGTCATCTGATGCCAGTGGATGTTAATCACTTCTTACGTGTATATCTGTGACCCCACAGATGGTCCATTTTGGTCCGGGGGCCACACCAAAACCCAATCAGAACCGGAGCAACTGGTTCTGCTTCCTTTGTGTCACTGACAATGAGATGTGTAGATGTTGCAGAGGGTGGACAGGGAGTGAGTTCTGTGATGGTGCCAGTAGGGATGAAGATTAATGACACCGCCAGGCCTGTGTCTCCTGTTTAATAATGCTTATTCATCACTGTCGCCGCATGCCGACGGCCCTGCACTCAGCAAACACACACACAGAAACGAGCTAAACACTCACATAATTCCACACACACGTACTTCATAACCAGAATGAGGGATTATTTTTCCACTTCCTATTTGCCACCTACTGTGTGTGCGTGTGTGTGCGTGTGTGTTGCAGTAACCTGACATGTAAAGTCCCCAGCTGTGTCTGTGTGTGCTCATGAAAGTGTTCCTTCTCACTGCAGTGATCTGGGTTTATGTAGATTTGCATACAATTCCACAAAACAAGCTTATCACAGGGACTTGTGGAGCACGTGTAAACATCTTTTATGTGATTTGAAAGCACGGTGCACAACTGTGTGCCTCGCAGAAGAGATGAAAGGAGGCTAGAAATGAAGAGAGAGAACTGAATGAGGAAAAAACAAGGGACCTCTGGCCTTCTTCTGCTGTGGAATGAAAGCCATTTTGTCTTCAGTGTTTCTGCTCGCCTCTTTTCGCTCTCGCTGAGTGTGTGTGTGTGTGTGTGTGTGTGTGTGTGCGTTTGTATTGCCCTCTTTCTCTCGCCGCTTCCTCTTTCCTTGCACGGGCATTTCTCTTCCTAATGGAAAATAAAGACCGGAGAGTGGTCGAGATAGGGGCTCCAAATGAAAAACATGGAGTCAGTGACCTGAGGCCAGGGCCTGTCCATCTCGGCCCCAAAGCCTGAATCAGCCCAGCTCTTCTCCTCTGCTGCCGCTGACGTCCTCGCCGTTTAGAATATAGATGTTGAGGAAAAGGGCCGGAGGGTTTCGGGGCTTTTTCAGGCTGTATAAATAATTTTGTATTCTATATGCAAGTCAGATGCAGCCCGTGCTTCAGTATCTGACAGGAACTTTGCAGACACATCTCGCCTCTGTATCTCTTCAATTCTCTGCTGGGATCGACTCTTGTCATGTTATCTCTTGGAAAAGTAGCTTTTATCAGTTTACCCAAAGTTTTTGCCACTGTTGAAAGATAGGAGCTGAATATAATTACTGTGGAGCCACTGAGATTTCAATCAATAAAAGTGCACGTTGTTGTAAAAATGTTGTGCTGCAGAGCTGACAGCACGATCAATTCCTTAGTATCCACAGCAAATCTGCAAACTTATCTTTAGAGGAGAGATGATAGCACAGTGTGGCCTCACTCAAAGCTGTAATGTTTCTGTTAAAGTAATTTGCTAAATCTGTGTTATTTGCAGTCAAGGGTGACAAAGAGCCTGAGCTGCAGCTCACCACTGCATGTTTTCTGATAAGATTCCCTTGATTAAGGCAGCTTTATATGCAGAATCTTAACCTGATTGGATTATACTCTTCTTTCTCCATATTTCCTCTGCTATCCTCATGAACATCTTTCTCCATCCAGCCTCCAGTGTTTTAGCAGACTGTCCCCCGAACACAGCTCGCCTGCCCACCACACCGTCATTGTCCAGATTTGGCCACTAGTCCCAGCATGTAATGGCTGAGAGGGTTAGCCTGTGCTTAGCCCACACATCCAGCTTATCTTGGACTGCAGAGACTGAATGAAACAAAAAGCTAAATAAGGAATTTGGCGCTAGCATGACTGCAGCTAACGGTTCTCCACCTAGCGTACATGCTTTTCCATGTTTCAGTCGCACACAGTAGGCTATGCTTGTCCTCCTGTGCCTCCACGGATGGAAATGCTGCAGTCCTGTCTGCAGATTCAAGAAAAATCTGTCAGCCTGGAGACACCCTCCAGGATTAGAAGTGATCAGGCATAAAACATATGCATAAGACAGCAAAGTTGGAAAAATATGTGCTGTCAGAAAAAGTGGAAACATGGCTCACTGTCTTCAGTGAAAATGCATTTTAAAAAGTCTTTTTTATTCATCCCGGCTAGAAAAACGCAAAATATGTCCAGTATGTTTGACAATTTTGCTCCTCCTCAACTTTGACTGTATGACCAAATGTTCTGAGACAAACGTATAAATCACAAATAACAAACACTTCCTCTGGCCGTCCACTGACTCCAGGTGGATTATTTTGATCTTCCCAGTCGATGCTGTGATGGTTTCTGGACTGGTGTTCAGACAGCTGATGTTCCTGGTCTTCATTCAGTCTCCTGTCCTCTGATGTGATAGTCCACTCCCTCTCAGGTGTGTCCTGTCTTTAGAGGGTACCAGCAGAGATCTTAGGGTATGTTTTTTTGGAAAGTGCTGGCTGGGCGTAATGTGAAAGCCCAGCCATGTGAGAAAATCCCACTGGGATGATTCTGGTGGTCCTGGCTGAGCTCAGAGGTGTCCGTCCTGGTCTTAAAACAAGGCGGGACTCTCATAATCCCTTGTTTGCACTTGCTGGCCTGTACAGCCCCCCCGGACATGCTGCACCTCCCCCTCACTAACAAGATATTCTGCTCTCTGTAGGGGGTCCTCACCACTGATCAGCTGAAGTCTATGACCGCAGAGCAAAGTCCAGTCACTGCTGAGGGGCCTGAGATGCAGTGGAAAGTAAGTGGATCATGAGTTTTACACGTCAAATAAAGTGTGTGTATATAAAAATATCCACCACTGCAAATAACATCATGGAAAAAATACTTAAAAATCCCTTTTTTACACAAAGATATCCAAGGTTCAAGGTAGAGCAACCACAGCCTCGATGTAAAGGCAATTAAGAAATAGAGTATAGAGAATAAATAAATTAAAAAACATTTCAAACAGTGAACTTTAACTCATGCGCTGGTCTGACTTTGCATCACGTATGTTACAGCCTACCAAACATGCTAGCTTCAGCCAGCTGTCAGACAAAGGCAGGAACAAAGAGCCGAGGCGCTCCTGCCGGGTATTTCTGTTGCCGTGTTTGTGTGTGGGCTGTTACGTGCGGTGACTCAATTAAAGCAGTGATGGTAAAGGAAATCTGCATCCGTCAGCAGTGCACGGTCTCCAATCTGTGTTTGATTTCACAGACATATGTCAGGGAGGAGACACATAATTAGCATGACATCTTGTGTAATTGCGTTGGATATTATCCTCTTTCACATGTAATACAGAGGTTATGGTCCTTAAAGGACATTTTCCCCAATCAGCTTATTATTACATATGCTAAACAAACCTCTTGTCACACTCATCTCATAAAGACTCTAATTACCATTTAAGGTTAAATTGCAAACATGCCGCCGCCATTTGCATGTAAGCAAATCATATGGATCCCTTTGGGGGTGGTAATAGATTCTTTTTCTTCATTTAACCCCACGTTAACGGAGGACTGGAACAAACGGGGGTTCGGTTTCTGCCTTTGACCTGCTGTCTGCGCCGTCAGCAGAAACAATTAGGCTTCCTTTGGTCGGACATGATAGCAAAATGGCTAATTACGTTGTCTTCTTCTGCCAGCATTCAGCTCGGCCAAGTGGTGGACAGCAAAATTAGCCGTCCAGTTCACCAAAGCGGTCTCGTGGGGCTGCTTTATGTGTGTGTGTGTGTGTGTGTGTTGTATTTGAACCACCAGTCAGCGCTGAAGCTTCATATCTGCTTTTTAATGTAAATCTATATTTTTTTTTCTGTAAAATGCAGCTCCCTCCGTTCTTTGAATCCCGTTTCCCATCTCCAGACTCTCTCTCTCTCTCATGCTGAATTTATGAGATACTCACAATTGCCAAGAAGGGAATTCCACACAGTGGATTGTGGGAAACAGGCTTCAGATGTGTTTTAAATACAGACTGCGCTGTGGTAGTCTCTTTAAACTTTCTTTTCTCTCATGTCTGGCCTAATAAATAAAGCTGCCAAGCACCCAGCCTCTCGCAAAGTCTTGTGTATTTTACTTTTATGCAACTAGCATACTTTTGGATATGATTTTTTTTTCCTCAGCTTTGCTCAAAGTGCAGCTCTGAATCAGCCAGAACAAACGAAAAAAACATGTGTTTCTGAAATACTGAGACAAAGCATGAGGAGAACCACCAGTTGAATCTGATGGTTGCTTAAATTGCATTTGGATTAATTGAGATTGATGGAGCATCTCTCAGAGCAGGTTGGCCTAATGGGAAGATCAGGGGATTTATTTTGGGATGGTCACATGTTAAATCTTTGCTTTCATCATTTGAGTGAATGAGGACGCACAGTCCAGTTTAGAACCAGGCAAAATCTGGTTGGCAGGTGAAGTTTCTCGATCTCTTGATGACACACAGCCATTGTCTCAGAGCTTCAAACCAACTGGATTTTAACATGGAAGCATAGAAATATCATGAAAAAGGATCATTCAGTTTGTGTAATTTCTGTCAGTATCAAATCTATCAAATCAAAGTCAGTTTTGGCTCTACAGCTTCATCAACTCAAATGCTGAAGTCATCAAAATGGATGAGGAAGGATGCGCTGGGGTTGGGATAAAGTTAAGAACGACAAATGTGCTCCGTGAAAATGAAGGTGTTTTCCATGATCTGGCTTAACTGTTGGCTTGTTCAACACCTGGCTGACAGGCTGTCAGGCTTTGCCTCAGTGTTAATGGCCATTTTCCCAGATCTCAGCAGTTACTTTGGTGATTACAGTGTTGCCATAGTCAATAGAAACAACGGCCAAAACTACAAAAATGAGACTCAAGTAGTAATAGACCAGAATTACCCTTTAAAAGCTGCTTAAACAAAAATGACTTGTAACCTAGATTTCTAGTTAGCCCAGTTTTAACCGAGACATCACTAAATCAATGCTAATGGCAGCTCCCACTTACCTTCTTTGCCTCTCAAAGAGCATCTGCTGAAGGTCTTACATCGATTGTTACTGTAATAAGGATTTCCTGTAGTGGTAAAGGCAGCGTGTGCGGACTCGGTCCGATCTGATGGGCTGTTCCAGCTCAAAACTACACAGATTGTGACTCTATGTTTTCCTCTGACCTTTCTGTAATGACACCGAGCATGTGGATCTCCTTCAGTGAGTGAAGCTTTTGCGGCTCTTTGACATTTAACCTTTCCTTACATCTGCTCTGGTCCACTGGCTGCCAGATCTGCTGATATCATTGATTTTTGTGTCACACGGAAGCTCGGCGTGTTAACTCCTGGTCGCTTACTGTAGCCCGCCCTCTCTAAAGATCTCATTTAGTGCCTTCTCTTGACATGTAAAGTGGCTCCTGAACTTTGTGCCTCTCTGTTCTTTTCTGCTCTGCCCAAAGTTTGCTGACTGTGCTGCTGTGATTATCTAAAGGTAAGGTGAAGAGGATGCAGCTGTGTTTGCTGTGTCAGCTGATAAAGCAGGCTGCTCAAAACAAACTTGGTGAGCTCAGAGTGCCACAATTCACCGCGTTCCTCTTCATTATACAGTAAATAAAACTGCAAACTCTTGAGTTCTTAGGTATATTTCCTGACAGGTATGTCTGTTTAATTGAGTTATAAATAAAACTAAAGTAAGCAAATTTTTACACTCATTAGAATTTGACACAGAGCGGCGAGAAAAGGTCAATTTTAAGTCAAACTGAAATCACAGATTGTTGTTCCTTTTCTGGAGTCAAAAACCACTTTCAAATGGATTTTCATTTATTTTACAGAAAGGAAGAAAAATGATCAGAAATGCTCTTATAGCCTCCAAGCTTCTGTGTGGGCAGGCCAGCGTGTTGATGGTCAGCTTCGCCAGCTGGAGCAACCGACTCATTGACAAACCAGCTAGCTTACAGGGCGAGGACAGACGGCGTTCGTTAGCAGTACAGAATGACTGCGCCGTCCAGCATCTGAAATGACTAATGAAGACGTTTACTGGTCAGGTTTTAAGATGCTTTGTGTGCCTCAGCTGACGAGCAAGCTATGCAGGGTGCATAACGTTAGAAGTGACGTTTTCCAAAGAGAGTTTGTTTGGTTGCTTGTTGAGCAGCACAGTGTGCAACACAGTGTGTCCGTGTTAGCAGGTAATAAGAAAACTAGAAGATAATGTGGGCTGCAAGTTCAACGACTGTGTCTGTTCTGGTGTTGTGTCTCAGACTGCTGTGTGTTTTCCAGCTACATTTGGGGCTACTTGTTGAAAATGTTGGTCTTAGGTGGCATGGTGGCACGGTGGCAACACTGTCACCTCACAGCTACAAAGTCCAGGGTTCAATTCCCGCCCGGGGCGCTGTGGGCGCCAGAGGGCGTGTCCTCCACCATGCCTTCGGTGCCTGCTGCTCGAGGACGGGTGGAGTTTGCATGTTCTCCATGTCCATGTTTGCATGTTTTTATAGTATCCTCCATATGATATACTCCCACTAAAAAAACATGCAAGAAGATCACCACCTGACCAGTGGTGACAAAAGGAACTGGCTCCCCGGGCGCCGCCGTCAGCTGGCAGCCCACCGCTCCTGGTCTGCTGTGGAGGAAGACGGACCAAGGATGGGTTAAAAGCGGAGAAAATAATTTCACTTAAGCATGACGTGTGCAGTTTCCCCGTAACTCTGCATGTTGTGTTGTGATTAATAAAGGGATGTCTTCTTCTTCTAGAAATTACCAAGCAGTGGGTTTCCCTTATCTGACAGAATGTTTACAATCTGCCTGGAATATATCTGTCTGGGACAAAAACAGCATTTAAATCCAATATTTCTACAGACTGCCCTGACTTACCACAGACCAGGGAAGTGAAAGAGAGCAGCAGGCAACAGTACGGAAAGAGTTTCTCCAGAAACAGGTTTGTAATCAGGATGGATGAGGACTTAAGAAATGACTTTGTTTTTTGTTTTTTGTTTTTTGGAGCACATTTAAGTCTCATGTAAAATTGTCTTTAAAGCAAATATGTTGGGAATGGTGCGTTTCTATGAGCGTATGTCCGGATGAATCTGGATAAACTCGGACTGAAACACATAAATGAGACGTGCACACCTCTGCGTGCAGAAGTCTTTCCTGTGCCGCGGCCTCACACCTCATGTAGAAACTCATGTTCACTTCTGTTCATATCCTTTTTATTCCACTTTTGTTATCACGGTGTGAAGCGAGGCTGTTTGACATGCATTAGATGGTTCTGTCCATTTACACTCTATCAAAATAAAAGCCTGGCCCATCTATCCACAAATGCTGCCGTTATGGATATAATCTAGATAGATCTGTCTGCCTCAGTTGCTGTGAATTGGAGCAATTTTCTGATCCCTTCATGCTGAAAGCTTACAGCATACAGAAGTGTTTTTTTTTTTTCTTTTTAAAGAAAGTTTACTGCTATTTCTTGCCACAGTTTCAGTCGACTCACACGGTGTATAAGATTTGTTTTATTTATTCGATTTATTTAAATAAATCTTTATGTATTTATGCAAAGTTACAACCCAGAATTCAAGGGCAAAGGTAAACAACAGCAGATTTAAGAGGGTCTAAACATCAATTCATGCATTAGGTGATACTTTTCATTATGAGCTTAAATAAGCCTCATACTGACAAAACTGGAGAAATAATGGCCAAATCTGTAGTTCTGTAGCTTTCAAACATAACTTAAACCAAACCTTTATATCAGGAAGACGTTGTGGTCGTGGTTTAGAGAAGATTAGGTGTTTCTAGGAGACGGGATGCAAAGCGCCTCCTCTGGTGTCAAATACTTTGTGCTGGATGCTCTTTTGCTGGCTTTCTTCAACAACTGTGTGATTGAAGTAGAAGTCTGGATCAGTGGACTGAGCAGGTGATGTGGAGGCTGTAATAATTCATAACAATGTAAACAGTCACAAAAGAGTCTTGTTCCATTATCACAACACCAGCCCCCTGAGGTCGCAGATGGCCCCGTGGACCCATCACCTCCGTGCTCTCCGTCTTCCCGCCCCCGTGTCGAGCCTTCTCTTATTTCTATTAAATGCTTCGATGGGAGTTACAAGCCACTCAATCATTTCCTCCCTCTTTGATGGAGGCTGATGAAAAAAAAAGAGAGAGAGAGGCCTTATTGTGCTGGGACTCTGGGGTGAAGAGGCTGGTCCCCGGGGGTCAGCTGCTAGCTCACACAGATATTACATCACGTTTACCCGGGAGGGGGCACACACTCATCCCCGGCCATATGTCCCAGCGTCCTGCAGGTTGACTTTGATCTTGACTACCTACCGCCCTGCCGCCTCCCCCCGGGTCAGCTACAAGCGAAGCTTCCCCAGGGTCAAATACAAGTGAAGGCCATAACTTCTCGCAGATTAAAGCTGCTAAACCTCCTCCACCAGAGATGCTATTGGCTGCCCTTTGACCTTTGACCTGTCCTGTCAGGGCTGAAAGGAAAAAAAAACCCTGTTAACTGTCGCTGTGGAGGGACAAGCAGCAGCATGGCTTTGAAGCAAAGGGTGATATGAAAGTATCGGCTCAGCGTGCGACCTGTTTCTGTTTTTATCCCTCTCTTTCCCTCTCTCTCCGGCCATTTCTCGCTGTCAAGGTGATGTTGCCGGGCAACAGCCAAAGGGAAATAGGATTCGGCATGGCAAGGTCAAGACTGAATGCCTCACACATCTCTCTCTTCCTCACACATACACGCACTCACACATCTCTAGGACAGGACCTTGAGCTAGATGCTGCAAATCCCCAGAAATCCTCCTTGACTTTTTATTTTCATTTGATTCCAAACCTCCCGACTCTTTGCCGGCCTTTATCCGTCTCAGACATTGCCTTTCTCCAGCCACTTGTAATAAAACCGGGGGGTGAGGGTGTGGGGCGGGAGGAGGGTGCTGTCTTAATGTGCCGGGAGACCATCTTGCTGTCCCCTTGCAGTGAATTGCTGACCTTGGTCACAGAGACAGTCTCTGTGTTGTTTGGTCAGTGCCCAGTCAGGCTTTGATAGCGCTGATTGTAAAAGTCTTCTCATTGAGAAGAGTTCGGTATTTGTGTCAAGGGTATGACGCTTCTTTGCTTGTGGACTTTTATTTAATCCTTTCATTAGCAAATATAGAAGGCTACAGTTGTTATGTCAGTGCGTCAGATACCTACATAATCAACGTTTAGGTTAATGTACTGTACTTATCAGAGAGGACGCGGATCAGGGCTAAAAAGTCTTTATCAGGATATCACCACCTCTGATGCATCTGCAGCGTATCCTTGTACTTAATTAATTAATTCCCCTTCGGCTTTGTCTAACTTTGTTCAATATTCTATCCACTTTATTGATGCTGCTGTAAACTGGAATTTCCCCTCGCGGGACTAATAAAGGACTATTGATTGATTACTCCCACTTTGGATTTCATAGTTTGTCATTTTTGTGAATAAACTCAACATGCTGTAAACATGAAACGTCTTGTAGCTTGAGTAACAGATGTGCAGGAGAAGTCATTGGCAGCAGATGTTCAAGTGTCATTCGCTCCTCTTCCACATCAGGTTTTGCTGAATCATGAACATCCCTGCTCGCTGAAACTGAGAGAGGCGCCGGTCTTTCTCCATTCAGTCAACTTTCCCAGTCCAGCTAGAAACTGAAGATTGGCTGAAGATATTGGAAATAACACACACCATCAATTTTCTATTTTATTGCATTTCCCAAAACATGTATTTTACTTTATATGTCATGCCTCTTGGTACTGGCTGGTTTGAAATGTGTAGTGATGGTTTCAGTGTCTGAGCTTAAAGCTGCACTGTGAGTCCACAATGTGGTAACGTTACGCTGGCGCTAACATCAGTAATAACAAGTAGGCTAGCTGACGTTAGACTCCATCTAAATCTAAATTCACTAAATACAAACTATTCAACCTTTTCAGCCTAATTAACACTCCCAAGCTTGACATATTGTCATATAAGCCAATTAAGATCATACCACTACTGTAAGGCAGTCAAACACTCACCTCCAGGAGACGACCCCTGTCAGCCTTCACTCTTCTCCCTCAGCTTCAAAATGATGCCACAAATGACCTGATCTGGATTCGAAAGGGCGATCATCGCCGAAAAGTGACAAGTTTGCACGCCTGAACAATCAATGTCTTGGTTTGTGATGTCAACTTTGATGTTGGTACAAAACGGCGCCCGTTATCTTTTTGATGTCACACCCGAAAGCGATGCAGAGAAACGCAAGTGAAATTCATTCCCAGTAAGCGTGGAGTGTTGGCTTGGAGCAGCGAGTCCTTTGCTTATATCCTAAATAAACTCACCATTTCCATTTCATTCTTTAATCTTCCGGAGCAAGTTGCTCTGAGTGAGCGGATGGGGGGGGTTCAATTTTGGGCAAAGGAAGATCAAAAGACGCAGGTTGACGAAGAACAAGCCTGTGACATTTCAGCTTTCGCAAGCCGACTCTTTCAACTTGATGCTGTTATTTTCCACTGCAGGTATTTAATTTGTCTGGCAGGTATGCAGGGAGAGGAGCGGAGCAGGGAGGGAGCAGGAAGGCCTCATGGGCATCAGGCAGGAGGGTAAACAAGCTTCAAAGCCCCAGCAGAAGCCTCAGACTTGACCCAGGGTGAAGCACGACTCATTAGTAACATGCCAGGCAGCATCTGGAGTAATCACACCAAACACCGTGGACTGTATCACTCTGAACTCCACAGTCAACGAGCAGCGGCAGCACGCTGGGGTGTACCGTTTAGGGATAATGTGCTTTTAAAATGGACAGAAACGTCTATGCTGTATCATATTATACAGTGCACTATATTACCTGAGAGGTAATTTGTGAAAATAGAGGAATTTCAGTCACTCAGTTCAACAACTTTTCTCATTTTTAAAGCCTCCTCTTGAGCTCTCAGGAGTCAGCCTCTCCATTTTTTCCCTCTGAGCTAATTTCCCTTCATCGAGCGACTGGAATTTCCTTGCTGATACATGCAACTAAAGGCGCTTCTCCTGCAAGATGACAACACAGCATTTCTCCAAATTCGCTTTTCATATTTTAAATTAGATTTTTGTCCAGAGCTACGATGCATTTGTTTCGCTGAGGATGTTTGCTTCCCAGGAACAACCTCCACACTCCACATAGATCAGATAAATCTGGTTGTACAGTATACCCGAGGCACTTGCACAGAAATCCATCAACGCGTTCTCTTATCATCAGAGGAAATCATTGATTTATTACAGGCGGAGAATACTGTCCTTGTCAAAGCGCAACAACCCGTCCCGCTATCACTTTGATCATGTAATGACAAAATACGGCGATGAAAACCTCAGAAGGTGTTGTCGCGTGTCCGCCTCCTGCCTGAGACCTCACGGCTGAGACCATCATTCCCTCCGACGGCTTCTCTGGTCAGCCGATGATGGATAACCAGGCAGCAGATGTTTCAGGAAGTAGCCCATTGATAACAGTCCCAGAGGAGCCTCCTGATTGGAGTTCATCATCATCCCCCCCCCCCCGCGCCACCAGCCCATCCATCACTGGCTGAAATTGGAAGCTGCCCTTGAGTGTCAGCGACCAAGTGTTGATGGAATAGGTGCTGATGAGATGCACTGATTTGAGTGCTGTGCGGCATCCTGACAGGCACACAGTTTAGATTTTGGGTGTTTATATGATGTCCCTCACATGCTGTGACACGATGTACCAACATGTGTGTAAGTCTGGACCTCGCAGTTTCACACATTGACGGCTCGAGAAAAGGGTTTGATGCGCTGTTCCTCTGCATCAAAAGGAAACTTTTCATCTCACCAGAACATGTTGGAGAGGATTACATCCTATCTGTCCTGGGAACTTATTGGGTTCCCCCTGCAGGAACTGGAAGACATGGCTGGATAGACGGAGCGATGGATGTTTCAGCACTGCACAGTTTGTGTTCATCATGCAGGGAACTTTCTGTAAAAGTTTAACTTCAACACCCACATTTCCTCAATCATTACACAGTGTAAACAAAATGAACTGTAAGCCAACCTGGCTGTGGTCTAAGGGAGGATGAAATATTGAATATGAGTGCAGCTTTCTGCAGAGTTTTGCTTGACAAAGAAGAAAAAATCAGGACAAATCTGGACAGAAACAGCTCTGTGTGCCTACTATATTAAAAATGCAATTTCCCACTTCAGGTCTATATTTTTATTTTGGCCAATGAAAGGGCATCCCTCAAGTATCCCGCAAATGACCCTCTTGTTCACCAGAGTACCTTTCTGATTACCAAAGCACCCCTTTGGTTAGATCAAGGGCTCTTCCTGTGCGAGCTTTGGGTAAAAATAAAACCCAAACCTGATCATCATGCTGTGGTGGTTGTGGTCTTCTCTTTCACATTTGCTCCCGCCTTTAAGAGAGTTTCACCACACCACTGCACTGAATTACCATTTTAATGGGCAGAGTGGTACCAAAGTTTTGGCTTGAGACCACTTTATAGTCGAGCGATGCCTGCTGGTGACCACTTCACCCAAAGAGTTTAGTTTTTATAGTTTTCTGAGTCAACCAGTCAGATTTATCTTTCTGACCAACCGCTGATCTAATTCAAAGACCCTGCGACAAATCCTCTGTAAAGCAAGTAATTCTCAGATTCAGTCAGAGTGGAGCTGATTCAACTCTGAGGTCAGTTTTGAAGCCCGAGCGGTGGTGGTGCATTCACATCCATTTCTGTTAATGTGCTCATGTTACAACACCGACCGCACTTTAAGGCCGAAATGTGGCCGTTTTGGCATTGTGAAGAAAAACCCCAAATCACAGAAAATGTGATGAAAGTAAGAAACACAAACTGAGAAACTCCAGGTTTGCCAGTGTAAGAGAGCCTTGCCAGGTAGATAATGTTTCCTCTCTAAGCAGACAAAGAGATCTGCCCTCGGTGTGCTGCTGCTGTTCGTATTTTCAGCCGCAGTGTTTCTCCTTCGAGCCTGTCGGCGTGGAGCAAAAAGCATTCAGCTCTGAAGGATTTGAGAAACAGTGCAATCGTCCTGAATTTAAATGGATTCAGGGCCCAGCGTACAGATGGCTGCGTACACAGCCAGATACGCCGTTCAATAGTTCAGAACCCGCTCTTTTCTCTCTTTAATCGCACCCTCTCTTTTTCTCATTGCTGTCTTTTTGCGGCCTCTTTATCACTCTGCTTCTTTACACACCTTGCACATGTACGCTTGCAAACACACATCCTGAAGTACACACTGTTTTACTCTTTTTCATTCTCTCGCTGTCTCTCTCACCCTCCACCAGCGTGGCCTCTCTTTCTCTGTCTAACAACCCCCCCCTCCCCCCCTCCCCCCTTCCTATTTCCCAGTACTGAGCAGCGAGATAAAGAAATCGTTTTTTCTTTCACCGCCAATCAGGTCAGCACAATTACACAAACCAGCAAACACGCTCCTCTCTTTGTGTCTCTCTAACGTGCCCTCTCTTTTGGTCCCCTCCTCCTTTTCCAAGTTTCCAAACACTGAAAAATGAGATAAAGAAATCACTTTGTGCAATGGCACAAACTAGCAAGCGCTCACCTCGAACTCTTCCTCTACCCACCGTGTTCCTTGTCTGTCACCCTCAGCCTTTTGTTTGTTCTTCTTCCTCAAATGCTCACAAGCCTGCGTGCATTACCTCAAACAATTATTTTCTTTGCCTCTCACTGTGGCACAAACTTGAACTGTGGAGATAAAGCAGCCCAGACCTTCACGTTTCACCTAACAAAGCCCGACAACAACAAGAGAACACCGTCTCTGCACTGCAACAGAGTGATGGATTAACACCAAACTACCAGATTAAAACAAATGGGGACCAGTAAAAGCTTCCAGACATCTCAGATCTCATCTGAAGTAACGGGCCACCCGGGGAACCAGATGCTGGGAATATGAAATGCGCTCGGAGAGGGCAATTCCATGTCTTAGTTGCTGCACATTTTTCAGGGCCAGCGTCAGGCATGCTAAGTCGTGTGCTTGTTTTTGTCACCTTGATGTCTCCAGAAGTGGCAGTCTAATTGGTGCTAAGGGGTAACACCAGCTTCACTCATTGCTGGAGTCAAAAATAAGCACAGATTTGAGTCCAGTATGGTCAGATATGAGAAAGTGTCAACAAAAAGTGGACATTAGATGTTTCGCAAAGGCAGAATTTATTGTAGTCCTTTAGTTTTGTACAAGGGTTTCTCTCATTCCAAATAGATCTGAGAATATGGCTGAAACTGACCTTATAATAGTATTTATAAAAGTATAATAGTTCATATCACGTGAATGACAAAGATATTTAAAATCCAAAGCTCCTGTCAGAAGACGGTAGGACCTGTTATCCATCCTCAGCTGTCTACGCTCTCCGTGCTTTGCTGGTTTTGTTGGGGTTTAAAGTGTTTCATTAACTCTCTCCAACAACATGTGGAAGAGTTTAATTTACGCTTTTAGCTTTAAGGAGCAGCATCCAAAAACAGAACGAGTAAAGGTCTTCTGTATTGAGCTTTGGGAAAAGATTCATTAGGTGTTATTTCTGGAATTCTACTTATTAGTGCGTGTTTTGGAAAACAGAAGGTTTATATTTACCATCCTAAAGAAACAGTATGTTAAACATACCACTCCTACTATATATGCCCACTGCGTTACGTTTTAGACTGTTGATTTTCATGATTTCTGTTAAAATGACATCCATGCAATCCAATCATTTCTTACTTGACTCACTCTTCTCTGCAGCAGTAGTCTGGTGGTCCGTGCATTTGTTTGTTTCTTGCCTGGCGTGAAGGGGTAGACATTTAATCCAAACAAGTTAATTAGCGGGGAGATAGCATCGGCACAAACGAGGATAATGAAATAAACACTGTCCTAAAAGAAGAGATTAGCAATTAAGCTATTGGAGCGCAGCGTCATTTATGTTCCATTGTGCTGTCTTTTAATGTGGCACAGTAATGAATACTGTTCCTGCCTTTATATCTTGTGTGTGTGCGCTGTGTGTTAAGTATGAATGTGTGCTGTTGGGTAATAATAACCCACTCTTGACTATTTGTTTACCAGCCTTTGTTTGCTGAAGGACAGTATGGCTATCTTCTGTTAAACAGCTACAACAGTGACATTCAGTGTACAAACCATCCTACACTTCCTGCATCGGAGATGGTGTGTTTATATTAGGCATGATGGATGATCTTATTCAGTTTTATTGCCCTACTCAGTACACTGTTGTGAAATGTGGCTGATTTAAATAAATGGTAGTTTGTGAGGTGGTGTGTGCCTGTGTTTATTTGACTGATTAGAGGCAGAGAGGGTGTTTAAGTTTGTATAAGTGTATATATACAGTATATGTGCCTCTGCACACATATTTTTTATGTGTGTGTGCGGGAAATTCCTGCGCATGCACGTTGTATATATAAACCTCTGTCACACATTCCTCGTATTCTTTGCAAAACTGAGACAAAGTTCAAGTGTTCTGCATCCTCCATGTGTCTTGCATCTGCCTGTTTGTGCAGTGTGTTACGTTCATGCACCCACACAGGAAACGCACACCGCTCTTGGCTGCATGTGCGTGTGATCCATCTGGTCTGGTCTAGTTTTCTTATAGAGTGCCTGATGAATGGAGAGCAGAGGGCTCTACAGCGACCAGGACACATGGCAACTCCCCCTTGACTTTATCAGCCACAACACTGTTCATTCTGTGCATCCATCTATCTGTCCAGCAGCGGCCAGGGAAGTCATTAACCCGCAGGCCCTCTGGGTTCATGAACGCTGCTGACCAGAGAGAGACAGAGAGAGAGAGGTTATTTGTGTGCTTTGTCTGTTTTGAAAGAGCAATCTGTGCATCTGGACTCTTTTGCAAAAGACAGTATGCTGATGTGCAACCAATTTTCTTTGCCAAATTCATGTGGTGGAAATAGAAATGCAGCCTGGGTTCCTGATACCAAAGACTGATGCTAAAGGTGACAGGTGTGCTATCTTTGGCTTCTAACAAATGTGTTGAATGCATTCAAGCATTGTAAATCCAGCATTTTGGATTTCCACATTCACTTGCTAGCAGTCTTCTACGCTGCCCTTGCTTATAGTGGCAGGTTACCGCCATCCATCGATGGAATAGTGTGAAACTATTGGCAGAAATGTGCATCGTGTCGAATGTTTTCGAGCGTGTGCACAGTGTCCATTAGTGCCTGCGCTCATAGATAAACTGCTCTGTTGTGCTGTAGGGGTCAAAAACTCAACTGTTATCAACAGTGTTTGGAACAACAATGTAATGCAGCTCAGCACGTGTCCTAAAAAACATTCTGAGGATGATTTAGGCAGCAGTGTAATGTTTTTTAAGACGGGGTTAGCATCATTTTAAGAGCACAGAATTGTGCATTACTGCAGCGTTCAGGTGTGTCTGTGCTACATGCGTGAATGTAGGGGAGTATATGCTTTCTCACAGACTGTCTCTGTGCTTATCTAATCTTTCAGTGGCTTATTTTAGAGTACTTGTGCCTGTGTGTGAGTCCATGTTTGAATTCGTGCTGTGTGTGAGTGTGCATGTATAGAGGCTGTCTCTAGCGGCTTATCTGAGGTTTCTGAGGTATATTTTAACGTTATCATGTGCAGTAAGGCTGTGGATGTGAGTATGTCTTTGTCTCTGTGACTCCCTATAAGGGCCAATTCACACTGATAAAAAAAATCAATGTAAATGTGCACCGAAACAACCAATTTCCAGCCATGATCCGCAAAACAATCTCTCCGTTTGCATTTCTGCAGATTTGCACGACTGTTTGTTTGCGTGCATATCACTGCATGTGTATTTCATCATGGAAATATGGCTTCATGTTGCACGTGTGCGTACATGTGCAGTATGTCTATGTCTACCCACTGAAGCTGTGTACGCGTATGTATTCAGGTGTACGCGAACATGAGAGACAGTTGCCCCGGCAGAAGTCATCTCTCATGTCCCCTTCCTCAACAATAGCCTATTGTGGCGCGCAGGCAGACTGACAGATTCAATATAGCCCCTGCAATAGAAAGCAGATTAAGTCACTGCATCATTGCTTACGGCTCCTTTTAGACGCCATTAATTGCCTTCATCAGTGGCAGCCATTCTTTAGCTTGAAGTAAAGAGGTTTAAGAAAAACGAGGGCTTTAGCTAGAATGGATATCACCATTTCAGAGGCGGCGGCTGAGCTCGTTTACTGTCAGTCTGTGAGGAGCTTGCATTGTTTGTGGTTTGTGTTTGCCACAGTGATAACATAATAAAGTGGTTAAGTATCAGTCTATAACATAAAATGTATGACTGTGATATTAGAGTGATAAGAGGAGACACAGGAAAGAAAATGCATAATCCAGTTATAACAGTTATTAAACTTTCAATACAAGCACGTCAAGATGGCAGCGATGTTTTATCAGGATGCACTGGAAATGTTAAACTTGAACTTTGTCTTCTGCTTTAGTAAAGTGCCTCAATAAAACCCTTTTTATGTACACAAAGCTACCCAGTGGATGTAACACATGGTATGTATTCAACAGATAAAGAGAAACCTCGGGGGAGGGATCGGATGCCCTCGAAATGTTTTTTTGAGTCGTTGAGTGACTCAGTGCTGTGGCAGTTTTTGGCTGACGTCCCTTCATGATTTCATAGCTCCGGGATTCTCTGTCATTCCTGCTGAGCTTCGACAACTGAACTCCAGAACACAAGGGGCCATCATCCTGCCTGACTTTGAGTCATAGCGTGCCAAAGTTCGTCCAGTGACATGAACTGGTGTTTATAAGAAGCTCTGATTTCTAAATTCAGATATAAATATCCGGCTTCTCTGTCTCTCTGGGTTGAGTGAGCAGTGCAATCCCTCGGTTTCTTAAAGACAAAACAACCCAAGGTATTTTTGTTTTCTTGCTTTATGACCAAATAGTGGAATTTTCCTGTTTGACCACGTTAATCACCCGACCTCAGTCCACCATTTCAACTCTTTAAAGAGCGAGAGCTTGCAGACACTCAGCTATAATCCAGTTTAACAGCTGAACGTTGGCTTTTCCAACAAAAAATGCGTCGCTGTTAGACGACTTGCAGACTGCACTGTGTCCTTTCCATCCCTTTCTTACGCCCTCCTCTTCATACTGCTGCCTCTGTCAGTCTGTCTAACCATACACAGCACATATCCACCATGTGTATCACGCTCACACTCACATGGTTTCACCCGTTTCTCAGGAGCAGCAAGCTGAGGAGCGGGATGATGGCCCGAGATGAATATATTTCTGCAAACTGCTTCTCTCAACAGTAAATTGGAAGACTTGGGCATCAGGCTGAGTTCCACTTTTATGATTAATGGCAGTACTTTGTGAGGCACTCCATCCAGCAAATAACCACAGCAGCAAAGACGAGGGCTCTAAATGCTGCGGACTGCACTGCAGGAGCTCAGCAACTCTGAGGGCGTTTCAAACCTGAATCTTAATTACACAAATGTTTCCTTTTAGTTCTGGTCCAGTTCAAGCTGATCAGTAACTCATTGATTGGACAGTTTAGGTGATGTTATTGTGCGTCATCAGCGTTACATGGATCCACAGGAAGAAATAAAATTCCTCTAGCTGAAGTGACTATGAGCACTGTTAGTATTATTTGACTGCCAATCGACTGCATGCTATGAATAATGACAAACGGATAGAGACGAGGGGGAAAGCAGCCATACTGTGCAGCAAATTGCTGTGGGATCCCTATGTCACACACTTATTAATGGACTTAATCAACTGCCAAAGTACACAGAGAAGGATCAAATCCCTGCAGTCATGTGCCAATGCGCATACGTGTTACCATACTTATCAAATAATTTGCATTTATACATAGAGAGCTGGAGCGAGATCCTGTTTTTTCAAGTCTGGTTCTTTCATCCGCGTCAGAGTTCGTTTGACTGACAGCTTTCAAGTTGGCCTAAACGACTCGCACTTATCAGGCAAATGCACCAGAGTTCATCCTAAGTGTAAAACTGGATGGAAGGGGCTGGAGAGGGAGGAAAATATCCTCATTATTTTCATCGCGGCAGGGATGGAGAGACAGAGGGGTGTTCATGAAACACCCTACAGCCATTGGTCGTGAGCTTAAAGGGAACTCAAGAAGTTGAACTCTGAAGTGCCAAAAAATTCCCTTTTTTCCCTCCGCTGGCATCTAGCAAGCTCATTTTTAGTCCGTTCCTCCATCAACTTTTAATTTACTTGGCATGGGTTTGTTTTGTCCCAAGGCTTCAACCAGATTCACTTCACAGAAGTCCTAAGTTCATTCACATGTGAAGACCCCGTTTAATCACAGCACTGATTGTCATGTAAAAAACACACCCGCCTCATCAGGCCAAATCCCAAAGTATGGGGGGAAAAGCAACAAGTGAGGGCTGCATGCAGGACTCACTAATGATGTGTGAACCTCATCAACGTCTCACAGAAACTTTGGGTTCATCAGTGTGCAGAATTAACAAGAACAGCTTCGTGATCTGCCTCCTTTAAAGTCGCGCTTCCACAGCTCGGCTCGACTCGAATGACTTCACTTCTGAGAAGCAAAACAAGCTTCGTGTGTATACTTTGTGGTTCTACTACAGTATACAAGAGTTTCTCATAACTATCTGGCCTAGTGTGAAACTATTTGGGGTTGTTTTCTCTCAGGCTGGAGCTGTCTGGATTTCCTAAGCGCTCCTGTTTTTTTGTTTTTCCACTGTCAAAAACAACGGTGCTTCTTCTCGTATCACCTCGGCCGAGGTTCACAGCGAGCTGAGCTGACGTTAAACATGGAGTCAAAACACGACAGACCGCCCATTGGTCAGAGAGAAACACATGGACAGCCTGCTTAACTACCACAAATAACCACTGCAAGTTTTTAGTTCATACGACTTGACAGAATACGACGCTGTGAGCAGTGAGGAAGTGCAGATGTTCCTCTGTTTGGTTGCTGATGGAAGGAGCCCAAGAGGAAAGGATATCCTCCAGAACTGCTGCCCATTCTGATGACCATGTCCCGTTGGTCCAATGGGCCCATTCGTTGAGCGGAGTTGAGCCGAGCTGTGCGACGCAGTGCAAACATGGCGAAGGTTTATCTGTTTCCACAACATCTGACCATCTTTTCATTTTTCGCCTTGCTAGCTTCTGTGTTATAGTGAAAGGGATCATTCAATGTTTGAAACATGCTCTTATTTTCTTCTTATCAGACCATTACATCAGACAATTGACAACACTTTCACATCTGTCAGTTATAACTGAAGCTAAAGCCAGATGCCTGTTAGCTTAGCTTAGCATAAAGACTGGAGACAGAGGGAAACAGCTAGCCTGACTCTATCTGAAGGCCACAAAAAGTGGCACCTCTAAAGCCCACTGATTAACATGTTATTTCATTTGTTTAATTTGTCCAAAAACTTTACAGTTTTCCAGACTCGCACTGTTTTTATTTCACAGCTTCGCTGCTTCTCCAGTTGCTTTCAAAGTCTATTAACTCTTTTTCTCACTTGTGTTTCATTTTGCTTTTTATTTCTTCCTCTAAGTCGTTTCAGTGTCGTCTTTCATCTTTGTTTTTGTTCCATTATTTCCTCTGATTTGCTCTTCGTCTCTTCCTTACATGCAGTGCATCGTGCAGGCCCAGCAGTCAGTCAGTACAAAGATTAATTTGATAGTAATCTGGCTCAGACTCCTTCGCGAAAAATCCATTTGGCAACAGTAAGTAAGGATTTTGGAAGTCGTGCTGCTGACACTCTTCTGTTGATAGCAGAGCCAGGATAGCGCTGTGAAACTCAGTCCAGGTTGTCTCCTTTGCAGAAAATCATCATCTTTTCACCTCCAGAGAGACGAGGGACTTAAAACCTGTCATCTCTCTTACTTCTCCGACGTGCCCGTCGGATCGCAAAGAAGCCACGCTGGCTGTGGGCAAACCAAAGCCAGGCGCAGAGTGATGTTGAGTAAAGTGAGAAGCAGCGGGCAGCTCTCCCCTTGTTCTGTTTCATCCATATTGAACGGATTGAGAGCAGAGAAAGAGCTGGATGGATGTTCTTTCCACCTGCAGCACAGAACATGTCGACTGTTGAAATAACTATTTACAAAAAGCCATTTCAGACGCTGGCTGTTCGACGAGACGCTGACCCCCCCGGTGACACCAGAACATCATTTTATGTTGCTCCTCTCATTTCAGCCTCTTTACTGCAGAAAACACAGTCTGGCGTCTGATGGAATCCGTAATGCACCGTGAGCGTGTTTCTGTGGGGATGTGGGTGTATTTTTTCCAGTTTGTGTTCACTGTAAATGGAACCTGTTCATTTTTAGCATCAAGCTCCGTTCATTTAGCCATTAATTATGATGCTATGAAAGTATTGTTAATGATATTTTGATTTACAAAATAAAAGCACACCTTGATGTCTACATTGATACGACATTTATGTTTCAATCCTCTTAAATGAACCTTAAAATCCATGACCCTCAAGATATACTGTATATTCAGGGATGGATTTCATGTTATTTGGTCGATTTTACCCTTAAAAAGTCTTTAAACCACGCAGATAATCTATTCTAAGAATGCTAATATGTTACAAATCATTGATTTATCCATTAGCTATCCCCAAATTTGAGGTGAGCTTCTACATTTGTGCTTTAATTGAAAAGTTAAGGTTCATTCATGTAGAAATTAAGGGGTGCTTGTAATTAAAGCACCCTAATACATGCAAAAAACCCATTAGAAACACCTAATATATTAAAGTTTATGAAATTGTACATTAACTTATCAAAAGACTCCTTCTGACCCCAAACATAAATCAAAATCTCAACCTTAATTTGTGAAGTGTTTGTTCGCCGTTTCAGATTCACTGACAAACTAAGACAGACTGATTCAGGTGCCAAAACCTTAGATTAAAATGATAACTTATAAACTTATAAATTAATTAAGGGGATTTTTACACAAACACATCTGTGTATGTGTGTGTGCCTGTGTGTGTGCGTGCGCTCAGTAAAAGAATAACCAATAACAGGATGACGCTCAAACACTCTGAAGCAGCTCCGTCTCGTGCAGCAGGCTGTGCTCTATAATATAAAAGCCTGCTGATTTCATCCACCTTGATTAAATTTACTTGCAGATCACATATGCGAGCAAACGTGTGTTACCTTGGCAACTGTTGATCACACTTCAACCCCTTATTATTCGCATAGCAAGGCTGGCATGTGTTAAAGGCATATTACCTACAGTGCTCTTGTATTCTCTGTACTCCTGAGAGACTCTCCAGAATATCGTCAGGATTGTTGTTTATCGCAGACAGAAGGATGTACAGACTTCTGCTGCGTTAACAGTATGGCTGCCGGTTGTTTTGTACTCTGATCTCCTCCCTGTTGTACTGGCTTCATACTGAATGTGGCTTTTGTGTGTACACTGGATACATAATGACGCTCTCATTTTGGAAAATGATTTATCTCCCCTGAAGACGAGGTGTCGGGGGGGAAAGTGGAGCCTTTGATGAGAATATAATGCTTGTCACATGGGTAATAATGCACCTATCAGAGAAATTGAGGGGTTTTCATCAGATCCAGGTCCTTGTAGATCAGTGGAAAGCAGATGATCCACTGTAAACGCTCCGCTTTTCTGATCAGTAACGAAGTCGCTTAACAACAGCACTGCTTTTACATCATCGCACTGATGGAACAATAATGAACTGATATGCCAGAGGGCTCGTAGCGCGCACTGGACTTCATTTGATTTCTAATATTTCAGTCTTTGAGTCAAAACATAGGAAACAGTGGATGCTGTTTATCTCTACCTGCCTGAGATCATTGATTGGCTAATTGATGTTAATCCCGTGCACCTGTGCTGAGTATTAGAGACGTGTGCATATTATTTGAGACAGCTGCAGCTTTTCTTTATCGAATCAGTCGTTTTTTTGTTTTAGCTGCACCTCTCAGCATCTTGTTTCAACCTCATGTTTTTGTTTCCTAAATGAAATTGAAGATGTTAGCGTTTAGCTAATGTGAGACCATAAAACTCTTGACTCTTTCAGGAAGGATAGATGGAGGGTCAACACAAAGGGGGATCCTGACAGACGATGCTTGGGATCTACTGGATTAGATGATTGTGGCTCAGCTTGACTTGTCGTTTAAAGAACATGTTCGGTGTAGGGTTACTTTAAAGGCCTGCATGATCTGCAAACTAGACAAAGAGACATTGTAGTCTCCGTGTTGGATCCTGGGCACAAAATCTGTTGTCTTCCACAGCTACACACTAATTGTCATGGCTGAGAGTCATTTCTGTTGGACCGAGCCATTTTCAAGCTGACATTGTTTAGTTTGATCCCGGCTTTAAAGACTCCTGGGGATCGTTGGATCGCAGTTTGGGCACCACGAGCCTGTGCTGCTTCCACTGTACGAGTGTTTCTGCCTTATGAGATGAGATGAGATGAGAGAAGAGCTCAGGATCAAAAGTCTGTTAATTGACGCTCTTCTTCCTGATCTCAGCATATGGTGGGCTGATGCACTGCTTAATGTTGATTCCCAGGCGAGAGATGCCTGGTGAATCACACACACACACGCGCGCACACACACTCACACAGCCTAATGAACATGTCCAATGATAGATTACAGAGAGGAAAGTCTCCAGAGACAGATCAAGCGAGCCTCTCTTAAATAGAACACAAGAAACATGCATGTGCATGCATGCACACTTGTTATATCCTCTTTTGTTCCTGCACGCATACACATATATGCATGCGCACAATGTAGACACTCTTTATAACACTCTCGCACACGCCAGATACCATCAAGCTATCTCATCTAGGACAAGTGTGCTGTGCTTTGTTCTGCCTGGTATTTGTTCCCAAAGAGAGCCAAGGTAAATTCACCACTAAAGCAATGTGTGTTCACGCATTAGCATAAAAGACGGAAGCAGCTCAGGGATGAAGCAGACGGAAGGCAGATACAGCCTTTCTGCTGTTTAAATGAGGTATCTGATGGTTCAGCGGGGAAGCAGCACTGCCTATTCAAAGCATCTGTGTGCGTTTTAAGCAACAAGTGTGTGTGTGTGTGTGTGTGTGTGAGCAGGGGTGGAAGATGTTTACCGTGCAGTACAACAGGGGATCTTTGTCTATGAAGTTCAGACTGCTGTGTGATTCTCGCTCCTGGTTTTTGATCAGAAACGTTTGAAGCCGCTCAGGCTGTCGTTTCTCCGCGGCGTGGCGGCATCCTCCGACGGAGCGCACGGGATCGGAGCGAGGGCCCCCTCCGCTTCTCTAAACAAGCTGTACTATTGTTTGGTGAGAAAGGTGTCGCCACCCGAAGTCGCAGAGCAACGCTGACTCAGAGAGACAAGCTGTTTGCTTTTATTTTTACTCCCCACACAAAACCAATGACTTCTCTCACCAGATTCCTTATGGCGAGATGGAGAGCCAAAACGTTAGCCAAGTGACAAATTCCCTCCTGGACTTCCTCGATGAGGGGCGGCCATGTGACAGCTTCCCGGGCTGATTTCGACCAATGACGGGACACCTGGGGAGCATAAGAGACGGTTCACAAGTGGCGATGGTGGCTGTGGTCAGTCGGCCTTGGTGGGTCTTTTCAGTTTGGTCCAAAGCAATGTGTTCATGCAGACAGTGCACAATGTGAGACTGCAGTCATTTAAAGGAGGCCACAGAGCCTGCACTGTATAATAGATCTTTACTTTTTTGAATTTCTAAGCTACATTATTATGTAAACTAATGCCTTCATACACAAAAAATCAGCATCAGTTCCTGAAAACGACACATTTATATGTTCAAGTGAAGAAGTCCTCTGGCGGCCATATTAGTTAAAATTATGACTGACTACCCTTTAGAGCGGCACTGTAAGAACTTTACCCTTTATAAGCGAGATGGTCTTAGATTTAAAGTGGTCTGACTTGGATTGCTGACTTGATTCAGGTAAACGTCACTTGCCTTGTCTTAATTAGCACCTGCGCTCTCTTTTAGCTCTGTTTTTGGTCCAAGTCCTGAAGGAATTGTCTGGCTCGTCGGCCTCTAAATGCTCCGCTATGTTCATGAGATAACTGTGTCTGCTGCTGGAGAGCAGGTACAGTAGTAGTAGTAGTGGTTTTCCAGAGCGTTTCTGCTAAAAACAACTGCCTGCGTCAGCCAAAAACAATGCGGCGAGAGCGAACCAAAACAATGAAGCTGCAGGCGGACGACTATTAGGCTTGTCAAGCTGCAGATTCGGGGGGCGTGGCGACAAAATAAACACTACTGTCAACATCTTAACATCTTTCAAAGCATCTTTATTTATAACACAGCTTCCCTTCACATTTCAGCCCCATGCAGCACAGCTACTGACAACACAGCGGTGTCACTTCACGAGCTTCCCGTTTGAGGATTTCTCCTTTCTCTCATGCTTCTCTACAAAGTGATGGTCCGCTGAGCTGATTCGTGGTGGTCGTAACTCACCTCCTGACATATTTTTTTGGGCCGAATTTAACCCCCGATTAGAAGAACTCTGATTATCTTATAGTGGATCTAAATTTAAATGAACTTGAATTTTGCACATTTTGTGTGACTGACAGCTGACCAGAAACCAGTGTCGCTTTGAGAGGCGTGATGAAAGCGTCCACAGATCTGTACGCTTTGAAGCCCGCCCATTTTGTTCTCCATGTGAAGGAAACAAACACAGTTTTTAGACTGAGGCTGCACTCGACACATCTTTTTTACACGCTGCTGTGCAGTCAATAGATGGTGATTTATTGACTCATATCCAGCAGGTTGGAATGCGTGCACATTAACCTCTGTGAGTTGTTCCAGAGTTCTTTCCCATGATGCCCCGCTGCGCGATCGATAGGACCGCAGACACATGGCATTTGATGTTTTTACAGTGTGTGTGCGTGTCACTTCAGTCTAAATCAGTGCCGTTCCATTATTCTTTTAAATGGCTTGTTTCATATTTGGAGTAGACGTTTACCATCCAGCAGCTCCGCGTGGCTCGGCAGTTTATGCAAATGCGTTATAACTTAAAAGCGGTGAGTAAACTGAGCAGCTGTTGTTTCAAGGTCAGAGAGCACCGAGGCTTCATTTACAAAGCAATGGAAAAGAGCGTTTTAACGAGCACAGCCTGCAGTAGGAGTCCGCCTGCCTCTGCTTACATGATGTAATGATTTGTTATAATATGAACCTCATTGTCTGATATAAAGAAACAGGCACCGTCTGACAGCGACACACAAGCTTCAGATGTAGTCTGAGGCTGCACATATTTGTTTCTATGAGGAAGACTCCTGTAACTATTTGACATAAATCATGAATCTTCTTTTCACTTCAAACCACCAATGAAATGAACCAAACTGGGTGACATGGAGTTAATGGATGGCTTCAGGCTGCGCGGGGCCTCTTCCTCATCGTGACTAATCCTAATGACTAATCCGGTTGTAAACGATAGACCCGTCACTCTTTTCTTTTCAGTCTGTCTCACACGGCCTATTTCTGTACAGTAACATTCACACGGCTGCTTGTGGGAGATATCGGAGTTTATTTTTTAACTGTTTAGAATAGAAACAAGTTGTCGCTACAGATGTCATTTATCCGTCTGTGTGCGGCGAGGTTGTTTGGTTGTGCAACCTTGCTAAGCTAAGTGGTTATAAAAACGACAAACAATACAAAAACGCTAATGGAGGCTTGATCCATGTTTACACTGCGCCTCTCAAAGTGCAGTTTCATTCTTCATCCTGGTTTTTGCCCTTCGCTTTCAGCCTTCCACTACTGTCCATGCTGACGTTCAAGTTCAAAGTTTTATTGAGATGAATTTACCACAACAGTGCTTTGATTTGGCACATCCATTTAGCAGGAAACAGAAAGGCAGCGTGGAGTACATTCAAAGGCCAAGTTTGTTTCCAGTCCGCCAAGTGTGACATCTTTAAACCACACAGATGTTCTACGGAGGAGGATGGAGGAGATGAGTGGGTGTTCAAAGCGCAGGACTTCGACATGAGAGACACAAGCTGCACCCCACATGTTAATATCAGAGGCATTTTGGGAATATACGTTTATTTGCTTTCCTGCCAAGAGTTAGATGAAGAAATCGATAGCACGGTCATGTCTGTCTGCTAAAGACAGGCTAGCAGCCAGTTAGCTTATCGTAGAAACAGATCAGATTAGCTCCTCGCTAATTTACACCTCATACCTCATTTGTTTAATCCATACAAAACCCAAAGTGAGAAAAATGACTTTTACTGGGGTTTTATGTGCCGGACTAATGCAAATTAGTCATGTATGAAGATAACATTTAGGAGAGTTGTTGGATGGCAATGAATGGCACTCGTCTGCATCGTGCTAATCTGTGGCCAAAGATCATTAAGCTCACTAAAGTGTTCTTCTCCAAACACTAAAGCTAGATAACAGCCTCTAGAGCTTTTTCTAGGCTTTTATGACAGATGTTTGTCCCCTGACTGATTCAGTAGAGTAATGAATTTAATAACTCGGCCCCCTCCCTGGCCGGCTGCTGGCTCGAACCCCTGGAAACTCCGCGTTAATGAAGGTTTATGTGACGCGCTAAATGCCATAAGCTCGGTCTGGTCTCATTACGGAGGCTCTCACAGCCAGTTAGCAGCTCCTCAGTCAAGCTTACATGTCTGACAAACATGAGAAAGCTGCTCATCGGACATGACGGAGAAGAGGGGGTTTTCAGGGGTCAGCACTGTGGTCAGTGATGGAAAGTATTTATTCCTAAAGTCCTGTTTATCTCTGAAATTGAAAAATGGAGTTTACATTCTGTGTTAAAGGTCATCAGAACTTTTGAATGATAAATAAAGCTGCAGTGTGTTTCCTATGTGTGTGTTGGATATGCCATAAAATCCAACAGGGGAAGCTGCTGCATCATATTGTAATGATAGTGTCCTCTGTATGTATCTCATGCCATCAAAGTATATTTCAGGTCTATTTTAGATCACATTCATATCACTTCCGATTGTGTATTTTCTTTCACATCGCTGCTGGTTTTATAGTGAAAAGCAATTTCATGGCGGGTTGGTAAGGCTCCATTGTGTCTGAAGATGAATGTCGTGTTTGTACGTGGCTTTGGCGAGTAGGCAGATGCTCTCTGTAGAAATGCACTGCCGCTCATCCTGAGTATATGAGAGGAACAGAGACGATTAGTGCTGTGGAGGCTTGACGTCCACTCATGGCCCATTTCAGTCCTTCTCAGTAGATTGCATTTCTGCAATTTCAGCTTGTTCCTCTCCACTGAAGTGGCGTGCAACAACAAACTGCTCATCTTTTCGGAGAAAAACTGAATTTTTCACAAAACAGGCTTTTTTTTAAGGGAAGTTTTGAATATGAAGGCAAAACTCAAATTTGGCATGAGGTGCAAACAGAACACTTTCTTTTCAGCTCGTCCATATGCATGAATGCAAAAGGGCAGCGGGGGGGGGGGACATTACATTTGGACATGAAGTGATGAAAGAGACTGTTCACCCTCTCATCGTGAGTGACTTAAAGTGAGCGATCAGATCTGCTCAGGGACTCCTCACTGAAGCACGCAAGAAGCTAAAGTTGCTAGCTAGCTGCAAACGTGCAGTTGGTACTTCGGCGCACAACCTGCTGTTAATGGCTAATAACAAAGACTGCAAAAACACTTGCAGGCTGAATTCTGGGAAAAATACACAAAACAGGCGCAGCCATTCAAAAACGCATGTTAGGTTCTGCTTTTTGATGAAGGTTCAATGAATAAACACATACAAAAGGGTCTGTTTCTTCAGTAGGAAGTAGTTCTGAAGAAAACTGCTGACAGCAGAATCTGTGGAGGAACGGGGACGTTGTCTCTGTGAAGACATGCTGCGGGTAAATTCTTATTCTAATTTAGGTATAATTTTTCAAAGCTGTCAACACCACAAACTTCAAAGTTGTGTTTACACCCATTGTTCTGAGGTGTAAACAGAAATCTCAAAGCCTGGGCACATGAACCGAAACGGGCCAGAGGTGAGGAAGAAAGTATGATTTGTTCTTTTGTAATGTGGGTGAACTGATCCTTTGGGGACAAAATTCATTCATTCTTCAGTTATTTGCGCCTTTGTTTATTCATTCATTCTGTATTTTTACATTATTGGCCATAATGATTTAACATAAAGCAACAAAATGTTCCAGTTTGGCCTCTGAAACACTGGTTTGGTGGACCAACCACAACCAGCAGCCCCACCCTGTCGACCCCCTTTTTCCACGCACTAACTGAAGGGAGGTATAGACACACACTATTACCTCTGGAATGGCAGTGGAATTGAATTAGCCCAGGGTGGCTTAAGCATGTGGGCTTGTGTGAACCTGTTAGCGGGGTGCGAGTGCATCATCTTTCACAATCAGCCGGCTGTGTGATGTACCCGGGAAAATGAGGCTGCTGTGGCTCTGCAGATGGAGCGGCGCCTCGCTGGTGAAAATGTATTCGCTGGGTTTTTTTTTTTTTTTTTTTTTTGTGGTGAGAGACTGAAGGACAGGGAGATAAAACAGAAAGAGAAGCACAGAGGCTGGTACGACTTGATCTGTGTGTCAGTAATAGTGAAGATTAATTAAAGAAGTAACTGCAGCAATTACACGTCATCATTTTTAGATGTCAGAATATTATATTTTGTTATACTGATTGACTGCAGAAATAGGAGGTAATTGAATTACTGCAGTACAATTCAGATATTCTGCCTCCAGCAGCTGGTTTCAGTTGAACAGTGGCAACCATTACTGGTGCAATTCTATAGTAATTGTAGTTAAACTGTGATATCCAGCCTGCTTTCATTCCCACATCATTAGATACCAATGTTTTGTCACATCCCTCGGCGTCTCGTGCAGATGCACAAGGCACCTTTTAGCATCCTTCAGCTAACTCCAATATAAACCCATCTGTGGAAACGTTGGATGAAAGGTGATGTGAGCAAAAAAGGCTGCAGAGGGAGGAGGTCGGGGTGGGTGTTTGGATAAAACACAAACCCAGAAGACTGAGGTTTGGCTCCTGTTTGAAACCAAAAAGAGCGAACGTGACGTCACATCAGTAACCATGTTTTCACCCAAACATGAGCTTTTCCTTCACTTAAACTGTGACCCTTTCACAAAGTTAACCATTTCACTTTCTCACTTAACCAAACTCTTTCCAGACTTTACATTTTTCATAAAAGAGACATATTCAGGTCTGACTACTGTCTTTCAACTGATCTGAATGCAGGAAAGTTCAAAACTGGAAATAAAAGTTTTGTTTGTCAAATGAAAAATCGTCTTAACATATTTTAATTATTGATGAAATCACTTGTTCCAGGTACAGATTCACAATTTCCATCACATTTTGAGTACTAATTTTCCCCCATTTCCTACTTAGGCAGTATTTTGAATGCAGGTCTTTCACCTCTATTTTCTCATTATGGTATAACTACTTCTACGTTAGTCGAGGATTTAAGGGCCCTTCCACTAATGCTGCAATGAGTCAACACTGCGTGTGCATGCTAGCTGTGTTTCCCTCTGCTTCCTGTCTGTGTGAGTTCAGTAACTCACGTGCCTCTTTGAAAGCACTTCAAGGAAGGAAACGGAGTATTCATTGGTCCGATGAGACTGTGCGGCTGTTTTCTGAGCTTTTACCTTCATTTTTATATAGACTATTGTGTCTGACGCAGTTGACCCGCAGCCTTGAAAAGCCATTCATCCAACATACATCTCCTTGTGTTTTCTTTACTAAAATTACCGCAAAGTTTCAAGGCAGTCTTTTAGGAGGAAGCCTTCATGCTGCTCGGTGACAATGTTATCACAAGGCAATCCAGGAAATGTGGCCCTCCAGTTTGGGTAGTAAACAGCTCTGCGACTGTGGTATCTCTCTGTTCCCATACCACCCTGCCACAGCACACTTCGGTCATATATTGTAGATGTTGCAGATAAATCTGAAATATCAGGTCTGATGGAGCATTCAGGTCCTTTTTTTAGGAGGAAAAAAATTTAAATTATGAGGATGAAGTCAGAAATTTGCAAGAAAAAAGTCATATTATGCAAAAATCATACAGGACAAGTCATAAATAGCAGTATGATGAGAAATATAAGGTGTTTGTATATTTTAAAAACAGCATTTTTTCTTATTATTTGTGGTAGATTGTATCACATGCAATTTTAAGCATCTTTAGAAATACTGAAACTTATAAAATTACAACCTTATCCTCACTATCATGACTTTTTCTCAAAATATTTCAACTTTTTTCTCAAATTCTCAAATTGCTTTGTTTTATTTTCTCTCACAAGTGTTTTGAAAATATGAAAATACACAATTCAAAATGTTTTAATCTTTTCAAGAATATCCGACTCTAAAGTGGCTTTTAGAAATGTAATTTCCACAAGTCAGTGAGGACCTCTTTAGCCTGCATCGTCACTGACTCGCTGCAGGGCCGCGTGTAAATAAAGCAGAACCGTGTTTCAGGATGTGAGAGAACTTCACGCATCGTCGCTCCGTCAAACCAACAGGAGCTGCTCTGGAGACCGATCAGTGCTGACTAAAGCCGTCATATTGATGGATCTATCAACCACTGGCTGGGGTCCCAGAAGCCCCTGGCTTTGTGGTTGGACCATATTGTCAGCTCAGTTTGAGATCCAGCACCAGGAGTCCTAATCCTTCTCTTGTACTGAACCACCTGCTGATAACTTTAATTACGACCTCCACACCCCATAAAAGAGCTCTGAAGCTCTTTCACATGAGGGTCAACAGAGGCACGTTTTATTGGGGAGTTATGAATACTTTCATTGAGTTCAAGTAAATCATAACACTCAGCTTTGCTCCAGTTAATACTCCACACCAGCTCTTAACCTCAGCACTGTTAACCACGACCTTTAACCCTAAATATCCACACTGTTGTTTGACAGGAAACAAATAACAATTCAGAAAACTGATCAGTTGTCTTCATCAGTTATCCGACAGAAATGCCAATCGCTGCCCCTTACTCAGAATTTCTGGTGGATATTTCATCTTTATAACATTTTATTGAGTAAAACATTCATTTATTGATATTTAGTGACTTTTGCTGATTGATTAGCTGATTTTAGATAATCAATAATTGATAGTTGCAGGCTTGCAGCAGACCTACTTGGTTTATGTCAAGCAAACAGATGCTCTTTGGCCCAACGCTTAATGAAAAATGGAGGACAAACCAAGTCCAAACCAAGTGAAATAAAAAAATTACAACAGCTTCTGATTCTGTTCCTAAAAAGCTTCGACATTCTCAGCTTTAATCTTTATTCAGAAACATCTCTGAGGTCTCCGGATGCCACAGATCCCCTTATTTCAACCATTTGATGTCGCAGCCACACACCAACTCTCTGCCTTTCTTTCTTGCCACATGTTGAAACAAACGTTTTCCTCCTCCATCAAAAGCTAAGTAGCTTTGTCCCACAGCCCCGCGTCTCCCCAGACCACGAGAAGGGATGACTGCAGGCCTCTGATCTCAAAGTCCAGCCTGTTTCCTGTCCCAAGAAGGCAAACACAGGAAGCGCTGGATTTGGGGCTTTTACACCGTAGTAACAATAATGGCAGAGTAAATCAGTGACAGCAGCTCCTAAAAGGCCCATGGGAAACTTCTGCCAAAAGGAAACAATGATGTGCATGTAAATATAAGCACTATAATAACTGATTTATGTTATAGCATGAAAAAGAAGTAAAATAATAGATCCAATTAATCATTTCACTACTCGAGGAAGCACCTGTGATCTGCAGGCATGAACTCTTACTGGTTGAAAACATAGTAACTTCATCTGGGAGTGAACCAGTGCACATTTGACGTGTTTGAGCGCATCTGTTTGGACACGCTTCCCCCAAACTTCACCGTCTTGTCACTGACCTCCTGCACTGCAGAAGGTGACGATGATTTTTAACGATTACTCCTGCAGCGCACGATGGAATCAATCAGCGCTGGATACTCGAGGAATGTTTAAATCCCTGTTTAATATAGCAGCTGCCGCTCCGTACCCGCTCATTAACAGCTCAGCTGATGTCACGCTGTAATCTGGGAGCGCACCTGCTGTATGTAATGTGTACACTATATTGATTTCACATCTGTTTGCTTCCCTAGACGATGGTTTTGAATTCAAACTGACAGCGAGGCTACCTCATTATTTTCCTTTTCTTTTTTCAGATTCCATAGTTTTTCCTTTCAAACTGGTGCAGTTAATATTTGTTTTAAGTTTAAGTGATAACGCATGAGGAAAAAGCTTTTTTTTTAAAGGCAAATCCTCATGTAAAAAATCATCGTATGCACTTTGTGGTCTTGCAGAATGTGTTTATCCAGTTTAATGAATCCGAGCATATAATAAATCAATCAATTATTTAAATCAGTTGGAGGTTATGAAAGGTTATGGAAGCTGAAAATTAGATTTTTTTTTCTGCATACATTTGGTGAATCGTATATCGTAGCCGAGAGTTGTTCTTGTTGGCATTGTGGAGTTGATTTCTGCGAAGTATATGTAGTACACTGAGTGTGTGTGTGTGCGTGTGTGTGTGAGAGAGAGCACAAACCCTTCTTACGTAGGCCTGTTTGTATATTGATTTGTGGGTGAGGACAAACACCAACGCAAAGAGCTCAATAATCGTATTATTGTCTCACTTTCAGGGGACACTGTGTTGTACTTCTCATTATTACTTCTTAAAAAACCATTTGTCTTTCTTTAAGTGCTGTGACCCAAGAGGCAGTCAAGCCCTTAACCATCAGAGCGGGTGTCAGGCGGCTTCCATCGAGCTGCACACAAACCAAAGCGATGGCCTCTGCTGTCGACATAACCTTTTTACATTTTTACAAATACAGGCTGCTCAGTGTCAACAGATTATGGAGCACGCAAGAATGCCCTTGATCTCAGGGTCATGCATGGGTCACGTACATGAAGCTCCCTGCACAATGTACAGATTGTACTCAGGATACAGCGCGCAGGGAGTGTGTGGATTTTGTTAAGTGGTTAAAGATCCATTTCACATGTCGGATTAAAGCCGGTGAGCATGCAGGGTTGTGTTTGAAGAAGTCTGTCCTAGTAAAAAACATCTGTAGGATCCAGGAAAAAAAAAAAAATGTT
Source organism: Chaetodon trifasciatus (assembly GCA_037975065.1). Lineage (NCBI taxonomy): Eukaryota > Metazoa > Chordata > Actinopteri > Chaetodontiformes > Chaetodontidae > Chaetodon > Chaetodon trifasciatus. The sequence goes on from JBBMOE010000080.1 coordinate 1,285,466, forward strand.
TGAGAAGAAGCAGCATGAATTTTTGATTAAAGGTCTTTCACAGGGTCACATATGATTTGACTTATGACGTTTCTCAGATCAGGACTTTGCATTGAAGGAACCACACAAAGAGGGAACGTGATGACTGCATGAACCGTCTTAAATCTGAGATAATGATCAAAGCTTTTTAAAACACAAGGGCGCATTCAAAAACCTTCCACTCCGTTTTAATACCAGCCGTAAATGAAGTGTTACACGAACACCAACCACCCGCCAGCAACTCCTCTGCCTTCCTTGTGACTCAGATGTCCAAAGAGCAAATAGAGGTCTTGTTTGTGAAAGCCCCACAATGACACACAGCGCTGCCCAACTCCCATGGCTGCGTGAGCGGAGGCTGACAGGCAACTAATGACTCTTGACGAGGCTTTCTTGCAAACAGCCTCATGAATTAGTCATCACCTTCCCTTGACCTGTGCGCAGATACAATCTGAGCCGGCCTCGGCAGCCTCCTGAGGACCAGAGAGGTTATGTAAGTGAAGAGATAGCAGACTGATGCTAAGGACGCGGAATGAGCCGGCGTCTTGCAGTCAAGAGCTGCAGAATCATGATTGATGGTGGCAGTCTGTCGTTAATGTGCGGGTTGTGCTGCGCTGTAAATATATTTGATGGACTGGAATTGAGCAACACACTGCAGTGCTTGTATTTGCTGCATTCGCCGCTGAATGAGGATCTGTGCATTTTATGAGCAGTGAAACACGTGCGATGTTTATGGAAGTGTGACCTCACAATAGCAACGGTTTAACCTTTTAAGCATAAAACTGTCTGGATGTGCCACAAACACTCCACAAGCATGGTTCATATGCAGGTAAATGTTTTTGGTTTTGGATTTATTGCACCTGTGACCCTCAGTTAATTGCAGAGTCAAATGGTTTTGAGGAAGCATAGAAGAATAAGGTACATTTTGCACATGGGATGGAATAAAATGACCCATTCTGATGTGGCTTTTCGCTTTTGCAGCATAGTTTACCTGAATTTACCCTTCATGCTGAACCCGGGTCTTGCCGTTTGCTTTAATTTGACGCCATCAATCAATAGCACATCATTTGTTTCTTGGCATCTTGTTTTTATGAGCAGATTTACTTCATGTCTTGCTTTATAAATCTGAGAGGTCTTCCACATCTTTAAACTCAATTACTAAAACAATATGCCATGCTAATGGAAAACTACTCACTAATTCATTACCCGCTTGTGTTTTATGATGCCTGCAATAATGACTGCACATTATAATGTTACCAAAGGCTCTTAATGAACAGAATCTAATGTAAAGGGGTCCACAGAGCACAACATGAAGTGTAATTACGATGTCCTCTGATGAAAAATGATGCTCATGAAAAACAAAATGGCAAACTGGGTCACATTTTTGCCACACAAAGCTCAGCATAATTTCAAATCAATGAAGTTATTTCCCCAGTGTTTTTAAAATAATAATCAGACTCTTTCCATAAATATAGACGCCTCTGTTGTTGTTCCGTTGCTGATTAGTGAAACACTGCAGTGATTAAACCTACTGACAGTATAGCTTGACACGCAGGCTTTAATATGCACCCGGTTTGTGCATGAGCAACTAGCATTAGCAACTAGCCACCTACAGACACAAAGGTGGACAAAAATATGACTTGAAATGATGAACAAGTGGGCAAACATTTGTCCAAAACAACTTTATACAGCTTTCACATTATCAGATATCCTGTTTTGTTGTTCTTCTGCCCCTCGTGGCCCAAAATTGATTATTGTAGCTTGTCGGAAATAGATGAAGTGAGGGGCAAGAAGCATTTTCAGTAGTCTTGGCTGCTTCAGGTTCATGTGTCCATAAACTTGAGATATAGGTTTAATGGTTGGAAAAGTTGGAAATGGCGGACTCCTCTCATTAACTCCAAGCCGCCGTGTCACGACTTCATATCAAAGTGTGAAGCCGTTTCTCGACTGCGAAGAGGGTAAAATGGTGACACATTTATCACAGATTGTGAGATACCCAACTGAGCATTCACGCAATCACTGCGTTCTCGCGTCCAGGAGGGGTCATATGGGACGTAGGACCGCTGAGGCTTCAGAGAGCATCATGGCCCGCTGTGCCTGCGAAGTCACATAAGAGTCACAATCTGTGCCGCTTCTGCTTCGCGAGGCGTCGGTAGGCTCGGACAGATGGGAGAGAGAGCGGTGTCATCTGGTCATGCCGTGGCAAGAAGGGCGTCAGGGCAACCTTTGTGTAATTAGATAGATGGTCTCTGTGGGTTAGCTGGTGAGCTGACGCTGAAACCTGTAGCTGAGGGCCAAGGATACTAAGATCTGCATTAGAGCACCAGACCGGAGTTTGACTATGATCAAACTGTTATACTAATCTTTCATCTGCTCCAAAGAAGCAAATATGAACAAATATGTGCACATACACACAAAAAGTGCTTCAGAATAGACACATTTGTTTTAACTCGTAGTGATTTTAAGTCCAAACTTACCTTTCTGCTCACCTGGATGAGTTTTAGTTATTTGAATAATGTACAGAATATAAACAAGATTAAAAAAAAGAATATCTTTATATACTAGAGCCACAACATGCAGCAAATATCTGATGATTAATAATCAATACATTCATGGATGAGCACCCGAACAGGCTGTCAGAGGACCCCTGAGCACCCAAGGTTTTGCAATGTTCTCGTCTCAAAGATTTTCGTACCTTCTGTGCAGTTTTATTATCCACCGAAGGCAAATTTCACCAGCAGCTTTCGCTCGCCTGCTTTCACATTCGCTCGCACTGCAGCAAAATCTGAACTTTAGCTCTCCTCTGCAGAGCTCCAAAACACAAAAACCAAAGGAATGCAAAGCGTTCACAATCTGAAAATGTCACAGGAGACATGTTCCCGGGATGCAGATTTTCAGAGTGCTCTATCATTGGCTGTTTTTACTTGTTTTTTCGCATACTGGACTGCAGATGCAGGTGGAAGTAGTTCTGATGGTATCTTTAGCTTTAATTGACTGCACCTGCTGCTAAGTGCTGTTAAGACACAGGACAGGTGAACTCCTCCTTTCCTGCTGGCTTTGTGTGTGTAGCTGTTTATGGGGAATGTATCACGCTTCTTCTTTTTGAATGCATTTCTTCAGCAGGATCAGAATTTTTGGTTCTATTCGTTAAAAAGACAAATACAGATAGCAGTTAGGCGTAACATGCAAAAGCTTGACTGACCGAGCCTCAAAGAGCTCCATGCCTCTCTGATGAGCTGAATTATCCACCAGAGACAAATAAGGAATAAAAATCAGTAGTTGTCACTTGGCCAGTTTTAAGTCTGGACCCTGGAGTGCATCCATGTTCATTCCAGACTTGACAGCCTACATTTTTGCCCAAACATGAACTTTCACTTTTACACAAGCTCTTAAAAAAGCTTATCTGCCTGCCTCTTCCATCTGAGGGTTAAGGAGGGCCTCCCAGTAGATGTGATTAAACCAGATTGAATGGACGACTGGGGAAAATGGGGGTTGAGGAGAGCGAGAGACGGAGGACGGGATGGACAGAGAAAAAGAAGGACGGCTGGATGAGGGGGGCGGACGAGGGTTATGGCACTGCATTATGCATCGCGGATCACCAGCCCGGGTGGCTTGTTTTATGGGATGGTGTCAGGGGCGCCACTCCTGCTTCACACTCTGTGGCGATGGGTCTGTTGCCATGGCAGCAGCAAAGCAACTCATTAGCAAATATTACCGCTGGCCCGTAAAGAGAGCAGGGCACTGACTTTGACGGACAGCCGACATCAAATAATAGGCTTACTGTTGACAGAGGGCGGGGTGGGGGGGGGGTGGGGGGGCACCCACTTATGAAAACTGCAGGAATGAGGAGACGACAGTGGACATGACTGGAGTGATGTGAGTTCATTTCAGAAGACGCTCTGCTCATTGACATCCATCCACTTTACGTTTATGAGGCTTCTAGTGCGACGAGACTTTCATCTGAGAATATTACAGTCGATATCCAGATCCTCATTCTGACAGAAAATTGCCTCAAAATTATTATTCACTCTAAGTATTTGTGTGTGTGTGTGTGTGTGTGTGTGTGTGTGTGTGTGTGTTGTTTATTCTTGTACAGCTATCTTTGTGAGAGGCAATTTGAGTTTTATACCTTGGGAGTGAGGACATTTTCTTCAAAGGGCTGTTTGAGGGCTCAGACTTGGTTTCAAGGCTTAGGTTAGAGCTAGGTTTAGGTCAGGGTTAAGGTTATGCATTTAGCTGTCATGGTTAAGGTTGGAAAAGGGGCAGAGGAATGCATCAAGTCAATGAGCGTTCCAAAACTGGGGGCCCACTCATGGTGTAGGGTCCAAAATCCTGGATCCTGCAACATAAATCATTAAATTTAGGATGAAGGCTGGGGTTAGGGTAACGATTACAGTTAGACCAGCAGTGGTCATGGGTACAGTAAGACCCCAGGAAGTGAATGTCAGTCTATGCAATGCCAACATGTCATCAAATCAAATGAAAAGACCAGAAACTAGTTTGTATGACACGTTTACCACTACAGGTGTTTATAGCTGTTCCCAAAGTCCATGTCTGAAGGTGAGATGCCTGCCATCAGGTACCGGTCAGACCTGACGTCGTATTACAGTAAATGCGGACGAGGGCGCAGACTTTCATACAGTCCTCCAGAAAGTTTGACCTTACCAATCCTGAAACTGGAGGGGCGTGGGGGCCGAGGGGGTGTCAGACGCTGTTTGCACCTTGTTTGAAGCATATTGACCCCAGTAGCTCATGTCTCTCATCGGCCTCTCTTCCCTCTCTGTGGCATGGATCCCTGAGCCCACTGGCTCCCACTGAAGATGAGAATCTTTAAAGAAGTCACTGATGAACAGAAAAATGTTCAATAAAGGTTTTAGCTTTTAGCAAACATTACACAAACAGAAATAAATGGTGATACTGATAATGCTTTTATTTTTGTCCACATGATATATTTCATGAATGGGGGTTAAAGTTATGAACCCACAGTAATATAAATAATGAAAAAGTATACATTCTATGTATTCTGTGTAATCTGTATTGTATTTGAGCATTTTGTCTGCTTGAAGAGATTGACAACAGTCTGTCACCGTTTGTGACCCAAATGTATTTTCCAGGAGGGAAGATAAGAAAATTAATATTTTTTAATGCTTTTAAGCGGATTTCAAATGTCCAGGATCCATTGATGTCAGCCAGCGCAAACCGTAACCTTCAAAACTTAAAGGAAGCAAAAACACCAAAAATGCAGCTTTCTTCTTCTTCTGCAGGCATGATTGACGGCCCTCCACTCCTCTGCAGCAATGCAGCGTGGGAGAATCTTCAATAACAGGTGATCACGGCTGAGCAAACATCAAACCAAAACACCCGAGCGGCAGAACATCCAGAACGGCTGTCCCTCCAGTCTTACAATCACACTTCAGTAGGTGCAGCTCGGAGAGAGCCTCGCCCTGGGTGTGTGATCCCTCTAATGGAAAATGGTGTATAATCGAGAAGAGAGCTGGTGAGCTAATGAAAAGGGTAGCAGGGTGACATTTTCAGAGTGACGTCTGAAGTAGGATGACATTTACAGAGAAGAAGCCCCAAAGACAGTCTTTTAGAAAGGGCCTCTGTATATTATATGGGAGCAGCACAGGAGGATGTGAAAGTGAAGCTGATTTCGACGTGACTCGCTGACATAGCTGTCAGTTTTGTCTCCAGGTAGCATCATTTGGCCAGATAGTGTTTTACAGATGGAGGTTAGTTTTCATGACACGTAGAAGAATCTCTGATTTCATCAGTTTCTGCAGGTATGCAGAGGAGATGGCTTTCTTTAATGGTAGCCAGCATACAGGAAGTTATTTTCAAAATAAAACACCCTGCGCAGACTCCTGATCGTACATCGGTAATAAACATTTAACTACAAAGCTTACTTACCCATGTAGAAACACAAATATCAAGGAAAAATGATCATCTCAGAGTAACCAGCAGCAATTTGTAAACAAAAGCAACAATTTATAACAATGACAAAACTTTTTTGAAGTAAAAAACGTGACATATGAATAAGATGTGATCACAGATTGTTATGATACACCCTAACGTAGCGGCCCTCATGCTGCCACGCACTGTTACATTAATGCATTCTGCCTGGGAGGTGGAAAGAAAGATCGCTCTGATATAGCTAATATTCATATGCAGGATGAGTCTATCTACATGAAGAGGTTACCATGGAATCACTGAAACTATGACCTTATAAGTGAAAGCTACTGAAACACACATTCAGCCACACCTTTCACATGTAAAGGTCATACACTTTTATCGTCTCCCTTGTGAGCTTCCTTTACTCCGAAACCTTCATCCAGCACGTTTTCTGTCAGAAGTTTGACATTTCTTCTACATCAAAACGGAATACATTTGTACTGATCTAACTTTTTTTAAAGTCGTGACCGACTTACGAGGTCACGCCAAGAGCGCCGCGTACTGTAAAAATTTTGTGAAGCGGAGGCACCGACAGTCAGACATCTTGCTCAAATGCATCATCAAATGTGAGTAAAAGTGCATGAAATCTTTGCAGAGGAGCGCCGGTCGTTTCTCACAGAGGACATGTCCACCGGGAGGGATGAGGACATTGGAGAGACGCACATCAAGGAAGGGAACATTTCCTCTCCACTGTGGGGACTTCATCTGGACAGCTTTTTGAGCCTGTGATCCATCTCTGGAGAATGAAGGATCGCAGCTTTGAACCTTTGATGTCCCTGCCAGCGGACTAGCTGTGTATTTTCCTTGGCGATAAATGAATTAATAAGCATGTAATGACACTGGCCTGACAGAGGGAAGCGCCACAGATGGTTTCTTAATTCTTCATTTGCTTTAACGGGATGATTGGGGGTGCAGGCCAAGAACATAGGGATTGGCTGGTGAGACGTGGCGCAGAGTTTCTTCTAGGCTGAGCAGACACATGAATCTTCAACTGTGAGGCACATTCATGGGATTCATGGCCTTAAGCCATGACCTTAAGTCCTTGTACTGATATATAGCAGTATATGAACATTTAATAAATGATTTATAGTTCACTTTAAGTTTTAAGCTAATATAAGTATTTGTTTTTAAATATGACTCCTGTGGGCACCCATAAGTCATCACCTGAACATGTCTGGAGACCAGAAAACCGCAGAAGAAGAAGAATAAGCTTGCAAGCTGAAAACTATGCTTAAATCAAACATGTGTACTTAAGCAAAATGTACTCGTCTTCACCGGCTCCCTCACCCACACAGATCATTCAGTGCTTGTGCTGATCTGGGATCAGAAAAGCGCAACAACACCATGTTTTGTCTTTTTGTATGACATGTTTTGACATCGCTGGAGCCGCTTCCTTTATGTCGCTGAAATGCACAGAGAAATGGAGCTAATTCCTGTGTAATTTTAATGTCATCTCAGCTGCCCTCAAGAACCTGAGGAGGCTCCTTCCACAGCACACACACACACACACACACACACACACACACACTTGGGAGAAGTAAAGATTATGCATCGTGATGAGACGATGCAGGAACACGCTGTCAGCATCGGGGCTGGATTCCTGAATGCATCCTCTGTGAGCAATCATGGTTTGAGCAGTCAAGTTTCTATCAGTCTCTGAAGCTTCCTGGTTAAACCTTTTGGATATCTGACAGCAGCCTCCTCCGCCTGTGATGCAGAATGTGTACTCAGTGGTGGAATGTAACTCAGTACATTTACCTTTTTTTTTTTTTTTTTTTACAAAGTACTTTACTTGAATATTTCCATTTTATGCATTTCAGATGGAGATATTGTTCTTTTTACTAGTGCTGGGTGGTATACTGGTTCACACCCAATACCGGTGTATATTTGTAACCGGTGGACTCCAGAGTACTCTGCGTTGTGTTGTGATGAAGAGGCCCAAACTGTAGATATCTTTAATTTTGGCAACTGACAGCAAGAGGTAAAAAACAAAATCCTCCGTCAATTACAGCCAAATAACTCGAGCCCCTTCACAAATGTAGTGACACAGGAATTTGTTAGAATATTATACAACAAGTTTAGGCTGCAAAATGAACTTATAGACACAGATTAAGCGCTAAAACACTGACGTTACAGCAAGAGCAATCCCTCTCTCATGACGTACAACAGCAAAATGGGATTGATAAGGCAGGAGACACCCCTTTAAAGGAGGGGTACCCCCAAAGGTGAACGTAGGGGTACAGACACTGAGTATTAAATGTTCCACATATTGACTGTGGAGGCCTAAGTGTGTCACGTAATAATAACAGAAACAAATTTTGTGTAATTATAATACTTAATATTACAACTGTACATCTTTACACATATTACTGCTGTATAAATGACCATGTTACATATTTTTGTTATGAATTTTTCATATAGCGCCACAGCGATGTATTTGATTACACAACGTTCGGAACGCTGCGCCGCGCGACACTGTTTCAGGCGGGACTGTTTTCAATGTTACGCTTCTGAACACACATAGCGCGGGGCGTGGTGAGCGTAAACTGTCGTGCTCTGGTGTTACATTACGGTAAAGATGGATTGGACAGACATTGAAAGTTCAGAAAACGAAGCTGCAGAGCTAGTAGCACATGATGACACAGAAGAACTCGCGCCACAAAGAGGAGCCGTGTCTGTTGTTAGCAAGGGCGGCAACAGGAGGCGGCAACACGAGCAATTTGCTCCACCACCTTAGCCGCAAGCATGTCTTGGAATATCAAGAATAAGTTAAGATCAGCGCCCTCCACATCAGCAGGTAACACAGGGAAAGCAAAAGAAAACCCGAGCCAAATGTCACTTCAAGACGCGTTTGCTGGAGGGACTTCCTACAGCAGAAAAAGCAAACGGTGGATCAAGATTACAAACTCTGTCACTATCCACCGAGCCAAAGACATGGCCCCGCGTAACACGGCGGAAAAAGAAGGCTTCAGGCAGATGACCAACACATTGGATCCCAGGTATGAAATATTGAGCAGAAAATACTTCAGACAAGTTACAATTCCTGACTTAAACACAAGCGCCACCTGCACAGGGGGCAGCGTGAGATGCGCGCAGTTCAGATGATCAATGCTCACATTATGAAGCATCAATCCAAATTTATAGCATACCAGAATGACGGAGAGAAACTCAGCTAAAAGCCTCTACCAAGCATTGCCACCCAAAGCAAACATAATTCATACCCCAGGAAATTATAAGTGCATGTAACAAAAAGACGAAAATAGCGTCCAGCACTACTTTTTCCTCTACATTTGTCTGGCAGCTTGAGTTATTTGTTACTTTACAAATTCAGACTTTTCATACCGTCCCATGTCCACCACGTATCTCCAAGTTTGGTGATTTTGAATGTGAGTTATAGGATGAAGTGTTCCTTTGTGGGCTGAGAAAAATCCCCTTCTTAATCTAAATAAACTGTTTAAAAAGCCTCCTGGATTACCTGGAAACGCATTCTCATAAAGCCTAAAAGAAGTTGACTTTTTAGAGATACATGGTTCCCACAGGACGGCCACACTGTAAGCACTGATATTATAGAATATGACGCACTGCTGCAGATTATAAAGTAGTTAAATTTGGCCCAACCTTAATAAGGTACAGCAGTAATATTAATCCAACATAGTCGAACACTGACAGACCATTTTACTACACAATGGGTACTTCTTATAGTTAAAGTACATTTTGCTGATAATACTCAGGTTCTGAATGCAGGACTTTTACTTGTAGTCACAGTGTGGTTTGACAGTAGTACACGTACTGAAGTAAAGGAGGTGAATACTTCTTGGACCAGTGTGTGTTCCTGTTAGAACTGGGGCAACAGAGGCAAAAGGCTTTAAATATCCGGCTTTAGTTTCTCCAGACGATGTGCTGTGTATCTTATTATCTCCTGTGTGTGTGTGTGTGTGTGTGTGTGTGTGTGTGTGTGTGTGTGAGTGTGTGTGGTCGCACTTTCAACAAGGTGAATCTACAGGGTCTCAATTAGAGGCAAAAGGATGCTTTTCTCTATGGCAGCTCCTCTTTGTTATTCAGGCCGAGGAAGCAGGTGGATTTTAACATAAAATATTCCACAGTTAATTAAAGATATCACAGTTTGTGCAGTGTGGATAATTATTTTCGGCCCATCGGTGGCTGCTCGGCCGAGGTTTGTTCTGGAGCCCACAAAAGGCAAAGACCCTCTCCCAAACATCTGAAAGGACTCCCTTGTCAACGTTTCTGCCGTCTCAAGTCTTTTCTTGTGCGCTCGATGTATTGTCTCGTGTCTTCCCATCAACAGTTTGACAATAGGCTCATGTTATTGCTTCTGCACAAACTGACAACATGACATTTACTTTGAACAATGACACTGAATTGTTTATGTCTCTCCGTGCTATTTTGATGGATGAGACATGCTGCTGTCTCCAGCTCTGTGGTGGTGCCTCTGCATCTTTTTGACTCACGTCATCACGGTTTGAAGGACTCTCGCCACCGCTCTGATGCCTCCGTGCGCTCTGCTGTATCTGTGCTAGCTGTTGCTAGCTGGGCTTGGTGGTGAGCGCTGCGATGCTGCTGCAGTCTTCAATCCTTGATTGTGCTTTCTTTCCTTCATGGCTCAATCTGTCTTTCACTCTGACACGTACATGCAGACATGAAACTGACATGGATGTACACCCACGTGTCCGTGCTGCTTTCAAGGGCACATACATGGCTTTACTATTTCACTCCCTCTCTTTGCCTTTTTTCTTGTCATTATTTGTCTTTTTTATTCACCCTCCCGCAGCCTTTGTCTCCGTCTTATACTCCTTCCCTTAACTGTCTCGCCCTTTCTTTCACTGCCACTCACCTACCGTCTTTCTTTCTTTTGCTCTGTGTTGACAGTAAAACCATTTCAAGGTCTTTCGGTCTTAAAACACCAGAAGCTGTCATGTCAGATGCGCCGAGGTAGAGAGGAGTGGATCTTGTTTACTGTCAACTGAAGGACAAAGACATGTACAGTGGACACACACACATGCAGGTATGTGCACATGCACACAGTCTGACATGCAGTGTGCAGCTAACATCCTCTTAAACAGTTTGTTTTAACAGCACAAAACGTCATTTTCAAACCAGTAAATATAAAACATCCACACTAGTTAAAGGGGCAGTTCACCCAAATTTCAATACACCAGAACATAATTTTACCTGCAGAGCTCAAACATTTGAAACTATGTCCCAGTTACTTTGGATAATCCACATAATGTAACAGTTTTTTGGCAAAGAAATGGTGAAGATAGTGAAAATGATTCACAGTGAGGTGTGTGGGTGAATCTAAGTTAAAGGGAAAGACACATGACAGTCAGCTGCTGAGCTCGATTTAATGACAGTAGTGACAGAAAAATCCCAACAAGCGTGGCTGATGTCGATGCAGCCACATAACTTATTGTAAGTTGACTTAACAGGAACTGCTCTTAAGTCCACATATTTCTTTGATCGATGTGAAACACACTCAGTGCTCCTTATAATGGCGTCCATAGAGCAGATAACACAGTGTCAGGCTGAATGAATGAGGTGAAACAAAATCTCAGTCTAATTATCAAGCTGCTTCCATATCGGAGTTTCTATTTCGTGCTGAAGTACCTGCAGATTTTATAACGCCGCGTTTCAGGCGTCGGGAACATGACGGCGGCCAGTGGTCTCTGCTGTGAGGAGAACCAGGTTTTGAGCTGCCAGGTGTCACACGCTGCATTATTTTTTGCTGTATCTTTTGCATCCAGTACATTCTGTGCCACAGAAATGGCACGGAGTGTCATCAAAGTGCACTGCGTCCCGAGTGTTGCAAATTAATGATAATGATATGGTAATTATATTATAATCATCACCAGTTCATTTTCTTCATTTTGTTGCAAGAAATTCATTACATGGCACGGAAAGTGATACTTGGCGCCCCAAGGTGCATTTTGTGCACATAATGCATTCCGTGCCATGAAATATACATTTTGTGTTAGGGAAATTTTGTGCACCAAATGCAGCGTGAGACATTTGGTGCTCCATATTAAAGCGATGTGACTCGATCTGAGGAGGGCAGCGAGGAAATAATCACTTTATAGATGAGGGATGAAGAGCGGAGTTTGTGCTTGATTTGCTTTCAGGATCCTTCATCACTGCGTCTTCAGACAAAGAGTCTGTGTGTTACTTCCACGGCTTTTTCCCTGACAAGTTCAATGTTCTTATTTCATGGCAATTTGTTTCTTCTGTCATTGCTTTGAACCAGTTCTTTATCACATTGTTTCCGATTTGTTTCGGGTCTTTCCAGAGCCAGAGGCGTCCTTACGTAAGGAGTGAAAACAGCTGAGCATTGTTGTGATCATACGTTCCCCCCTTTTAAGCCATTGTTTTCATGTCCCTGTGCCACATGGTCAGGTTAGGTGTCTTCTTATTAAGCATAACATCTTTCTCTAGCCAAGGTCACTGCCTTGCAGCCGGGAACTGAACCAGGTCTCTGCAGTTGTGGCTCCACAGATGCTGCTGCAGCTTTAGGCTGACAAGCCGGTGTTTGTGGGTGTGTTTGTCTTGCCGTTATATATAGTTGAAATAGTTTTCTGTCCGTGAAAAACTCACTTTATCAAGTTGTTTCAGCTCATTATGAAAATGTAGATTAGGTTTAAACATTTTTATTGAAAACTGCCTCTGAGATCATAATGTAAAAATCATCACATCATATTATATCAGCTGTTTCTCACAGAGAGGATGCAGCTCTTTCAGACTTTCATTGCTCTTCACTCATACATACCTGCATAAATTAGTCTATGATGACATGAAGTAATCCAGCATGCATCCTTGAATGCAGTGATGAGCTGCGTTCAAGGTTGCTGTCCGTGCACGTGTGCAAACGGTACTGGTGCTCCTCAAAACAGTATTCACATTCACGCATCCTCAACATGGCTCAGAAAGAAAGCACTGGTTCACTTGCCTGTGTGGCTCCTTCAGACAAACGTTCAGAGAAACAACGCAGTAATTCTGAGTAACTTCCGCTCCAGATTTACTCTGATGGATTCTTAACATCCTCCTCTGTTTACCTCAACAGTTGATGTGCGTTGCGTGGCAGACAGTTTTGGCTTGGAGGTGCATTTCTAGACACATTGTGCTACAGAAGCTACACTGTCAATGAGGATTACTGTATTTTAGGGTGAAAGTTCCCCCCTGGGATGTCATTACTTTAAACCCTCCTGCAATACATCAATTTCTAATTAACATTTGCATACTAGATCGTCGAGGGGTGCCTGAGAGGAGGGGAGAGGGGGCTGCCGAGGACTCACACACGTACATTTATGCTAATTAATTGAAATGAAATGAGCCTGGAGCTTCAGGTGGGGCGGGGCGATGGAATGCTTCACCACCCAATGGGAGGGGCAGCCTGGATGCTCGAGTGCTGTCAGCGACGCCCGGCGCATCCAAAAACACCATCACTCTGGAGACCTGAACCAGCGAGTGGATGGAGTGTGGAGGATGTGTTTGGGTGTTGCAGGATGTTTGTTTCTGCCAGCTTATATTCTGTTTTGCCCCAGATAGTACACACATGTGGGCCAGATCTGGGCCATTTCCTGCAGTCACAGCTCAGTTAGAGCAGGAACAACGTTCATAGCAGATATGGTCTGTATGCAGCCAGGTGGTTTCAGGGCGAGTCGTGCCCATACTGCAGCCTGCTGCATGCAGGACATGATGAGGCCACCTCTGACTGTCACATATGTGCTCTTTGAAATGGCCTCGTGTTAATTCTTTGTTCTTGGTCCTGCTGGTTTTCCAAACATCCCGCCTATGGGGATGTGTTTCGCTGTTTCCATGCTGGCTATTACGTCAAGGTCTTATTGTTTCAGTGTTGAATTTACATAATTGTGGTATGAGGTGGAAAGTGTGTTTATTGTTTTAATCATCATATATTTATTTGTTTGCCGAACAGTGTAGGCAAACAACAAGGATGATTGACGGCACCTGCTGGTTGGATGTGTGGTGAGAACATCTGCCTCGTCTACCTGCTCAGAAGGAAGTTAGATGCCAAGTTTCAAACAGGAAGTCTGGTTTAATTCACTGATGGAGGAGCTCTCTCAGGGTTGTGACTGTACCTCGTACCCATGTAAGTGTTGGCTTTGTGTTGTAATTCTAAGCATTGGCTTGGTTATAACTTTGACTTGAGGTTAGCCAACACAGCTAACTACACGTCTATGACCTAAAAACTGAGGGATAATTTTTGCAGAAGTGCTGAAAATGCATAAATTTAACTCAAATCTACCTGGTGGATTACAGCACCTTGTGTGGATGAAGTGGGGTGTGCTTGTATTGAGGGGAGGGGGTGATCCAGCTTATCAATTAAATCAGTGCCTTGTTGAATCATGTTAAAAAGACATATTATTGCATCAAGTTAGCTGCAGTGCAAGAAGTGGTATATTGTGGGATGTTCTGTTTGACATGCAGAAAGTTAAACAAACCCTTGTGCCCCCTTGGACCAATCATCATAATTTAAAAGATGGCACAGCTGAGCATTTCTGCATCGTTCCACAAATTTTCATTAAAATCCAATCAGCAGCATTCAGCTGATAAACAGACAGATGGAGGCTGATCCATAATCCCTCCCTTCAGTTTCATGTTGGGAACAATTGTCCACCAGTGCAGCGAGATAATTTAACTGATATTATCTTGAAATAAACTCGGAGGATTGGATGTATGGCATCAGTTTCTTACTGCTTGTACAATCTGTTGTGTACAATCACCAAATGTTATGTGCAGGGCAGCGCCCGCCCGTGCGCCCGCATGCGAGATGATGCTGGAAGGAGGCGAGTGAGGTGTCATGACTTTGCTCCCAGCCAAAGGTCTGCTGAAACAGACGTGCAGTATCTTCCTCGAGTGTTGCTGTTGCCTCATCTGAGTATAAATTGGAGTTTGGAGGAAAGCAGATGATAAATTTCTACTTTGTATGCAGATGCGCTAATGCAAGCAATTTCTAAGTCAAGAGCTGCACTCAAGGCAAGCAAATTGTGGTGGTAGGCTTATGAAGGAATAACTCCTCCTCAGCGATAGCAGCAGTGCAGCTACACCGGGCTGTGGAATGCCAGGCTAATCTTAGGGAAACAATCTGAGGGTGTGAGCACACCTACGACTCCTTATCTTTGGTTCAAACAGTTTGGGTAGATTTTACCTGGTGTTACTTTTTTCTTTTGTTTTTTGATTGTTTGGACTCATACAGCCCAAATACAAGACAAGCAAACTTACACAGGCTTCACACACTGAAGGGGGACTCAATACCGCCTCTACTATGTGTAACGTTTAGCTAACTATCATGATTGCTGAGATTTTTGTGCAAACTACCTTCTCTGGTAATCAGAGAATCAGAGCCAGACACTTCCTCCAATATCTGCCTCCCAGTATCTTTAAATGTCTTTGTTTGTGGTATTCAAAGCTCAGTTATCAATGTTACATGAACAAATAGGCCAAGTGATGACTATAATGTGAAGGGACTGACTGGTGGTGACAAATCTACAGATAATGATCTCCCCTCACTTCCCCTCAGCCTGTGTATGAGACGCTTTCAGCTCATATTTTTGGTTTTAGTCTCCAACTTTACAGTTTTCGTTCAGTTCTTGCAGCTTTCGTCAGCCTTCGTTCCCGACTCAGCAGCCAGGGGTTGTCAGCGACAAGCTGGTGAACATGGTGGAGCATTTAGCAGCCAGATATTTTCCAATGGGCTCGGTGGAGACTAGGGTTGCAAAATTGCAGAAGTATTCGATGGGAATAAATGGGAATTTATGGGATTTAAGGTAAAGTGACAGGAGAAAAATAAGCAGAAACAATTGTAAATGTTTCTAATAGAAATAAAAAAAAACTCAATAATAAATGAGTTGAATTTAATGAGTTGGCTTATTTAACTTTAACTTCAAAAAATAGTCTTAAAAAAAATGATGTTCCTCTCAGGCCTCCGTAGAAAAGGTACTAACATTTTGAGCCGGCAGCGTGGGCTGTGTGCAAACGTAGGGTTTAAAATGAACAACCAATTTACAAAAGAAATGTTTTACTCTAGCAAATTAATGGAAATAGATTAATTAAAACACTTCAATTAAAATGCTCAATCAAGCTCCAGCCTTCATGGTGTAACAAAAACTATCAGACAGCGTTAACGAGGAAAACGCTGTCTGCTTTGCTTTCGGCTACGATCTGCCGGCTGACTGAAATATCATTTAAAAAAATAGAAAATATGCTCACTGCAGTAATATAATCAAAATGACCTAACAGCGTGTGGTCCTTTGGCTCTGGCGGTGCAGGGCTGTTGGCAGCAGTGTGGGCTGCACGTGTGATGGCAGGATGCACTGTGCATGCAGAGGCTATAAGTTTACTGAATTCCTTTTTAATGGGATGCTGGCAAATGATGTGTACGTGTGATGGAGGACTGTGCTGCCTAATGCACTGCACGGTCACAATGCAATTAAAATCTCATGCTTTTAATCTTACCATGCCGTAAGACCTAGTATTGCTTTTTCTGTGTGTACTCTCTCTCTAAATAAATTCACCATTAAAAGGTACGAGTTTTGTATGTGCAAAAATTACCTTTCCTTGGGAAATTTCCAGGAATTTTCCGCAAATTTACTGACCAGGACAGAACTAAAAGGAGAGTAAAATATTGGAAACTATTTCCGCTGCTCCTGAATGTCCAGAAAATCAATAAATGTTGCCTTGAATCCAAGTAGAATCTCCCTCCTAATAAACACACTTTGATTCCCATAACTTTGAATGCCATCGCTCTCTCCTCACCAAACCAGGCAAACAAAATAAACAGATTTCCAATACTAAAACTTTACTGCGAATGTAAACAGAGACCTGTGGTCACAAATTACATGTTAAAGTTTCCCAGCATGTGTGTGCGTGTGATTAAAGCAGCACTCTTGAGGAATTCCTTGAGCATTGTTCAGACATCAGAATGACTCCGACGTTGCCCTGAGTGTCACTGACCTGAAGCTGCTGCTTACTATCAATCATTTTAACAAGGCAGCCAAGATATTAACATCATTATTTGGCCACGATTCTCAGCTCACTATGTTTAAGGTCACTTTAAATAAGCGCAATAGATTCACAAGACTGGTCTGACTGACGTTTGATATATCAAGCATCCCCTCGTTTCACAGCGCCGACACATGTGGTTCAAGGACAACAGGACCTTTTCGTAATAATGTTCCTAAAAATGATTCACCCCCTTGTCCTGTGATGAATTACTCTCCCTTTGGGATGAAATTACATGTTGTGTGTCAAGCTGAAGCAGAGTAATACGCTCTGATTATCAAGCAATGCACCGAATCTTCGACTATCTCCAAGGAATGCTAATCACTCCTCTATTGGATTTTTCTGTGACGCCTGCCATTAATCCTCACCACAGACTCGTGTGATGAAACTGCCGCACTCTTTTGAACGTAATTAACTCCCATGATCGCTTTTGAACCTTGCTGCATTGAGTGCTCTGATAGAGAGAAATTACAACAGGCTATTGCAAGTATTTAATGGACCCACGAGTGTCAATTAATGTAGAGAAGCTTTTCATTGCGCTTTCTTTTCATGTCCACTAGCCCAGGTTTTATTAAAAAGCACTTATCCAGGGCCTGTGCTTTTAAAATGAACTGCCTTCCAAGGCATTACAATAACCCACGTCTTGTTGTGATTAGCTCGAGGGTGCTAGACCTCCATCACTGTGACTTTAGACCCAACTCTGCCTCCAGTTTGACTTCACTGCTTCAGGCAAAGATCTGGTAGATGAGAGCAAGAAGTACACTTCTATTGAATTAGACTATTTCTGCCTTGAACAAAGATTTAATCGAAAGAAAAACTTGACAGCACTTTCCCAAATATCTGTTGATACTAAAGTGGTGTTGTGACGTGACTTTGTACTTCATCACTAATGTGTTAGTTTAGTTTTTTAATCCGTACTTCAACCATTAAAATTCTTCTGTAAGGTGGTTTTTGGAGATTTTTGGCAAGTATTTGTGAAATGATGCTGACACAGATCATAAGTAATGCAGTATCCAGGTTTCTGATCATAGGTGGGCACTTTCTCACCATCTCAGCCTCTGTACCAACATGCCACAGTATCCTGGTTTCTGTCAGTACTTCAGGTAGCATATCCAGGCTGCTCAAGCATAAGGACTTTTCTGAAACTAGGATAAGCTCTTTGCATAGGAACACAGTCAGGATGCTCCACAAACACCATCATAATCAGGATGTTAACATGCATGTAAACACACTCATTGTTTTAGTAACTTTTACATTTGACTGGGGCACACTGGTGGCTGAGAGGTTACTGCAGTAACCATGAACTGCACAGACCTTGAGTACGAAGAAGAGCTTCACTTTAGACCTGTGGACATTATCAAAGTCAAAAGTGCAGGGTCATATTTTTTCCTCGTGTTGCCTAACAACTGATCATATCCAGTTTATTATTGCATTTTCAGCCTCCGCTCTTTTTGTTCTTGTGCAAACTGCAAAGTGTTTGGGTTATCCTTCAATGCCAAGCGTGCTGGTGAGAATCTGTGGGGCCAATGCAAAACAAACGTGAACAACAAAGCCGGTATGTGCGACAAAACAATCAGAACTCAAAGGTCCACCTCCAAGCTTCCTCTGCACTTTTGTTTTGATGACTGTGGGATGCAGCTGAAAAGCACCAAAAAGTTAATATTAGTTGGGCACGATATAAAATAGGTGGTGATTTGCTGATCTTCTGCCCCTGCACTTAACGTTCTGTTAAGTTCAGGCATCAGCTCCGTCTTGATTAAGGTTACATCAGGTTGTTGGTTTCGTGGTTGGAGGAAACCTATTTCGGGGTTGTGGTTACTGTTGGTAGGGAAGGGGAAGCATTGCTTTTGCCGGGCTACATGAATGTCCCGTGACTTCCTGCTGTGGTGCTGCACATGAGCGAGTGGTGCTGTGAGCTGTTTGATTCCTGCTTTTGTGGACGGTCTTGTATTGGGTCAGCGCTCCATTTGAAGTGCGCTCACTATCAGAAGTGGGAGGGTCAAGTTTGAGTGTAAAGGGAAGGAGCTTACCATGAGGTCGTCCTACAAAAAGGCCAATCAGTGACCTCAGAAGGATCGTGAGCCGCAGTAAAGCATGCAGCGCTGTCAAGTTCGTGTTTTGTGTGTTTTTATTGATGGCTCTGGTGATAAGCACTGACATCAAAGCATCTGGCTGAATTATTCCCAGGGGAGCGTGAGATTATGTGTCCTCCCCACATGAGCACTGCAGCTCACAGCTCTCTAATTCAGTGTCTCCAGAGGGGAGGAGGGTGCTGAAAACACAGTATGGACACAGATTGGCTAAATGACAGGCTGGTGGATGTTGACTCAGGCAGAAAGGTTTTTTTCATGGTTAATATAAGAAAATTAACTCTCTATGTTTAAAGACCTCCTGTTTTTAGGAAAAAATATGATAGGACAGGCTGTCCTGAATACAACACACTTCTTTGGTGTCAGGCTGATTTGGGCTGTTTATAGGAATTGATTTGGTCTGTATAGTTACATCCACGCACTTCTGGGACTGCCCAGGATAACCACACTGTTGGTCACCATGCAGTTCGAAGCTATTAGGGGTGACGGTGTTAATTGAGGTCTTGCTCAAAAGCTGCTCGACGGCAGCTCTCAGTTTAAGAAAGAGTGTTACTGCTTCGCTTTTCTAGCCCAGATTTCTGTTGCCAGGTACCTGCAGCCCTTTGGTTACGAATCCTTTTTGTTACCTCACGGCTAATGCCGCTCCGCTGAGTGTGGCCACAGGGCTTTTCATGTGAACAGACAAAAGACTCAAGATCAAGATAAACCAAACACCAGCTGGTGACGACTGATGTCTGGCATGATGTTTTAAGGGATCTGGCTCCTAGGAAGTTTGCGACCCATATGAATATCTGTTAATAGAATTTCCTTCATTATTTTTTAGCTGCACTAAAAACGATGACATCGGTTTTTAGAAATCTTGTTAATGGTGTGATCTTAAGGGGAAATTTACTTTGAGGCAGTGATTTTATAGAGCAGATTGTGGACAGCTGGTGGAGGTCTGCTCACATGTCCTTGGGCATGACACTGAACCCCAATTTGCTCCTGGGGGTCAGGCCAGCGTCTTGCATGGAAGCTCGCTGCCATTGGTATGCAATGTAAGGCTGCTTGTGCAGTACTTGGGATAAAACCACTATACAGATGCCCCCATTTTTCCATGCTAAATTCTGTAAATAGTACCAAACCTAACAAAGAAAGCTGTTTTTGAATTTGTGGCACAGTCTGATGCTGTGAATGAATCATTGAACAATTTGGATTAATAGGCATTTTTTTCTTTGGAGGCTCTGATAAGGCCAGATGCGTTCTAGGTTTTTGATGTGGTGAGGGGGAGCCAGAGGAGCAGGATTGGCAAGCGTTTAACAGATAATTGTTAAATATTCACCAAATCAGTCTTCCAGAGTTTGCCCAGCCTCTAATCAAAAAGCGTGGTGGGCATCTTGGGTAACTGATGCATAACTAATGACGTGGTGATTAATAGCCTGGCACTCGACTCGCATAAATGTGGCTGATCCAAAGATGTGAAAGGGGAGTGGGTTGAAAACAAAGACCCCGCAATGTTCTGTGACGTGTTCAAGGCCACAGAACAGTGTCGAGCCACTGCTCGTATAAAAGCCATCTAATTAGAGAAGAAAAGCTCAGTGCTGGATGTGCTAATATGTGATGGGTGTTAATTAGGTTTGTCCAGGCATATGGAGATTTGCTCTCTGGATTAGCATGGCTGTGAATGACGACAAAGGGGGGAGGGATAGTTAGTTGAGTTTGCCGGCTCTTATTGGCAATAAAGCAAGCAAAAGGCCCTTCGGGTTTGGTAAAGGTCACAGTTTTGTTCCTCTTGACAGTGGGGTGGCTGTATCTGACTGGTTTCACCCTCCACTCAACAAGTGCCAGCCAAGAGAAGAAAGGACACTAATTACTGACACCCTGTTCCCACTAATAACCTTCTCATTCAAATGAGGGTCAACGGTTTCCTCATCTGTATGCAAGCTACACAAAAGCAGCCATTAAATACCAAGAATTTTCCTTGGCCACATGACGAGAGCTGATAGATGAAATCGCAGGATCCCCCTGATGTGAGCAGCAGCAGCACGTATGATGCCATTATCCCCATGCTGTGCGCCTAGCTAAGACAGATGGTCCTGAGGGACCAGCGAAGCCCCGCCATCGCCCTCCCTCCTCTCCCCAAACAGGCTATTGGTGCATCCAGCGCTGTACTGGGCTAATATTAGCCACAGATAAGGACACCTGCCGAGCGAGGACATTTGGCATCAACCGGAGATATAGGGAAACCTTCAGTCCGCCTATATATAGCCTGGAGAAGCGAGAGGAGGAAGGCCTGCATGCTGTGATGTTCTCTGTCACTTGTTTCTCTGCCTTGAAAAATGTGTCTCTTGGAATAAATGTCTTCTGCTGCTTCATTTAATTCTGCTGGGGTTAGCATTGAACCACTTTATAAAGACGATTTTTTTCACACCTGCACAATTTGCATGTTCCCTTTCACATATTTATGTTTGGTGCAAAATAAATGAAATACGTGCAAAAGGTAACATCTGTTCTAAGTGATTTAACATCAGTAAATCTAAGTGTATATTCATATGAATTGCACACTTTTGGAGTTACCTATACGCGCTGATTGTGTGATTCGAGAGGACGTCCTTCACACAGTGCCAGGGTGTAACAGCCCATGTTGGCAAGTATCCACCCTCAAGCTGTTTGTGCCTTGTTTCCCATGAATTCTGCTGCTCGAGGCACACATGCTATTCATCAAGCAGGTAGAGCAGACTGGAAGCTCAGTGTGGCTGTCACCTGAAGCACACCTAGCCTGTAATCAGTGAAGTGCTCCCCTCTCCTTCTGCATATTCATTTGGGGCCAGGCTGAACAAATGATGGAAGGAGATGTGAAAAGAAGGCGTACGGTGACGTGGTGGTCATCAATTATGCAAAGAAAAAAAAGCCTGTCAAAAGCAGGTGCATGTTTGTACCTTTTTAAAGACACAAGGCACATTTTGTAAGGAGTCAACAGTCCACTGAACATGGAAGGAGTGGACATTTGAGGCTACGTCGCCTTTACATTTGACTCAGCTGCAGGTCTCTCTTGTGGTTCTGCTTATAGTTTAAGTGGCCAGAGGATGGACAACACTGGAGGAAGTTTTTAGTACACTTTACTTGAGCATCTGGGGTGATACAACATTTTAACTTGCTGCTAACTTATTGTTATTTAGCAGCTGGGACGAAGTAGGTCTGTGTAGTGGATAAAGATGACAGAGCTTTGTCCCTGAGGAGGTCGGCTCGAGAGCCAGAGAAGAGCAAATTTCCCAAAAGGGATCTCTTATTTATCACATTATTGCTATTTTGACTTGTTTTCCTCAGAATTAACACTGACTCTGCTTTGACTCATGTGAAAGAACACAATCAATACAACATACAGCGATCCAAATATAGTTTTCCATTAAGTATGTGTTAAGCTGCTGACATTAAAAGCTGTTTGCCTGATAATTACACAGTGCAGGGTGTCTCACACGTACACGCCGCTGCATACTTCCTATTCATAGTTTCTTGTAGTTCAGCGGGTGAAGCATGAAAATACCCCACTGGGTCGGGGACCCCTTACACTGATGTTCAATATGCTAAATATGCTAAATACATGTGCTTTGGATCAAAGATTCACCAAACAGCATATCATTACAGATGTTGCATATTTCAGAGATTTCAGCACAGCAGTTCAGAGTGTTTTTATTTTATAAATATTTTATTAATTTGGTTTGGATATCCATTAGAAAGCGATAAACGGATGTCAGACTTTGACCCATGGGCTAATTTTAAAATTAAAATATTAAATAGGTGAAACTTTTGATCTTTGGCCAAACCCTGAGATCAATCAGTAACACATTCAGCGCATGGAGTACATTTGACACAATGTTTGAAATTTAAGGTGCTTCAGAATGATTAAAAACTGTAAAAAAAAAAAAAAAAAAAAAAAAAAATCAAATGCCATCAAGAACAAACGCTTCATATATCACTCAGAGAAAAAAAAACATTTCTACTTGTCAGCTGTAATCAGCGGTTTGTGATGATATCAAATGCTTCACCCACATGCAATTATGATACTTGATATTTCCTCCGTCTTGTTTTCTCTTCCAGCCTGCGTAGCGCCTGTCAATCTTCGATTTTTCCTCGAGTGTGTGATTTATGTGTGGGTGTGTGCGTTCTTATCAACACACCTGAGGGTGTGCATATGTGTGCTGAGGATGTGTTTACCCGTGTTGTCAACATGATTTAGGAAGTGTGTGAGTGAGTAACGGACGAGGATTAGGACTCGGGTTGAAGATGAAATTAATATTCAATTTATGTTGAGGTTTCGGTGACAGATAAGTTTAGACATGTGATAGACAGAACAAGGGCAAAATTAAATGTTCACTTGGGTGTGGATGTGATTTGAGAAGTGCTTGAAATACAGCCAAAGACGTGTAATATGTATATATTTAATCCTATAGTAGAGAAGACTGTGACCTGAACACGTTAGCTCCAATGCTAAATAACTATGCTAAATGCTAACTTTACTAATGGCTGCCTTTGTTTTTACTATTAAATGTTTGTGTGGCTCTGAGACAGTTTTCAGCATGGATTCACAGTTAGATTAGTCCTTCGACCTTCACAGAAATACCAAACCATCACCAAAACATAGCTTAATGCAGCTTCTTTTTTTACACTAGCCTAGTTAGCTGTTTTTCATGGAAGCTACATTTAGCCAAATTTACGGTGCATTTGGCAGGTGGTGTAAATATCTGGACTGTAAACTTTTTGGAGCCAGATTTCAAACACAAAGGTGGACTTATGAGACGGGAAGTAGCTCCAATGCGTAGCTCCTGCTTAAATACTGTAGCTACCACAATAAAATTAGCTTGCTAGCAACCTGAAAGTGACATTTGCTGGCTTAAAGGACCACTGTTTAGGATTTAGGCGACTCTATTAGCAGAAATGGAATATAGTAATCAGAATTATGCTTTTATTAGTGGATAATCACCTGAAAATCACAATTGTTGTACTTTTGTTAGCTTAGAATTAGCGTTTTAGCCTGATAGCTGTGGCAACTTTCAGCAAATCAGTGAAATTTCCTCGCTGATTAAAGTAACTTAGAGCTTGGATAAGTTTGCAAATATATTTGTCGTTTACGTCCTGACACAAGGAGTTTATGGAGGAGAGGACAAATTATGTTTATGAAATTGTTGGAGGTGACATGTCTCTATGTCTACCTGTAAAGGAAAATGAAGGCGCTCATAATAAACCAGGCCTGTGCGCTCAGTCATTGTGCTTGTTTGAATCATGTCTGATCATCTTGGTCTTGGCTACATGTAGCTGCGGCCTGTAAGCAGTCTGTTGGCCTCGTCTTAACCACGTACTCCTACACACACGCACACACACACACACACACACACACACACACACACACACACACACACACACACACACACACACACACACACACCCCGTCTGCTCACCGGCTGCTATCATCTGCTGGCATGAGCACACTCCAGCTCGTGCCCTCCGGGGGGTTGGAGGGTTGTGGGTGGGAGGGCAGGTTTTCTGGCAGGGCCTCCGCTCTTCACCCCGTACACTGGGCTGTCTGTCTCAAACTCCCCTCCTGTCAACTCAAGGACTCCTCTATCAAGTGTCTGTCACTATCGCTCCCTGTCTGTCTCCTGCAGATAGCTAACAGATGTCCAAGTCGGAGCCGGTGAGTGACATACCATCACGGTGAGGGTGGGTGGGATTATGCGGCATGTAACAGGATTACAAGCGAAATGCTAGCTGTTGTGTGCTGCTGTTGGAGTGAAAAACACAGTAGCCTACTGGGATTACCAGCAGTGTTGATGGGATGTCACCGCGTTTCAGTTAAATCTGCACTGACAACCTTTGAGGGATGATGCCGATCCATCCAGAGTTTAAGATGTCGAGCGTTATGTCTGCGAACCTACTTTTTCCCTCATTCTTCCAGATCTTTTACCCCAGTTTTTGTGACCCCGTCCCTTGATTTTCCAGGACTGTGGAAAGTAAACTATTGCCCCGATCCTCAGCTTGCTCCAACAACGCTGCTTTTACTTCTTGCAAAAGTCCGAAAAGTTATTTTCATCTTGCCTGACAGCGTGTTTATTTTCCCAATAGAGAGAACAACATTTGTCTTGTAATGAAGTTTACTGTTAGTAAAGTAATGTATAGCACACTAGTTGAATGCAAATTAACACCCATCAGCATCATGTGTTTGATGATCCCAAACACGTTTGGCTTTCCATCCTGGAATTTGTAGAGAACTTGAGGAACTGCAGGCTAGTTTTTCTGAAACTAGGGGAAAAAAAGGGACACATTGCTTGTATGGCAAGAACAGTCAGTAGATGCCGTCCATCCTGAGTGGACGTGCTGTCACAGCAAACAGCATAAATCCTGATCCTGGCCAAAAAACAAGGATAGTCTCTGGTGAGTCTCTGGTCTCCTTCCTTTCCATTATTTCAGCACTATCTCTCCAAAATAAGGTGGTACAACAGTAATCTGATTACAAACCAAAGAGAAAATATAATGTCTTCATCCAATCTGTCATCAGTCGTGACATAAAGTGAAAAATCCAACATCTACCCAAACAGAATGATACGTGTTCAAAAAAACAGCTGAATCTGACGTCTGAAAAGATTAAAAAATAAAAGATGTAATCGCTCTCGCTTTCACTGGGGTGAAGTGAAGACGCTGTAAATATGTGTGAGACGAAATGGCGTAAAGAACATTTGAAACGGTCCCAGAAGAAGCGGTGAGGAAGTCGTTTTTTGAATATATTTGCTATTCTTGGGGGAAGTGAAAATGCATACGCTCTCCTCGTATTTCACTCCTGTGAAATATTAAAAACAAGCGGCACATATGGCAGCTGGAATATTCCATACACAAATGGTTTATTCTGGAAATTACTGCGAGATATAAGCAGTCTCATTCGCTCTTGGGGCACAGTTTCCAGCGTTATCAATCGTTCCACTGTGGAGGAAAAGTGTCTGGATAACAGCAAGGCTGTAAGAAGTAAATGTTATGTCATTGTTATCTTTTGTGCAGACGCTTTTCTTCTCCTGGTTTTGACATTCACGCTTTTTTATTATTATGTTGATAATCCTCGTGAAACCTATAATTATGTGTTGAATGGATCTTCACCCCACCAGGGAAATCAATTAAATCTCAAAGGCTTTTTTGCTTAATTTATGAGATGGGATTTTAATTCCACTGGCTAATGAAAACTAATGAAAACTTCCATTCAGATTTCAGTCATAGATCAGCATATCAATAGCACTGATGCAAGGCATTTTAATACATTAACCAGCTTAATTTGGAGCACGTGTCTCTGTGTTTGTACATCAGGGACCTCTTATCAAATGTCACCATCCACCTTGTCTAATTGCACCATCATTTGCATTTCAGGCCTTTAATTTAAGCTCACATAGAGAAAAAAAATGTTGCACTGACAATGTGAGAAGGGCTGTTGATGGACACATTTGTGGTCGCAGAGGTTGAGCTCTCGGGTCACAGGGCGGCCCTCTGACCACAGCTCCAACCTTCAAAGGAGAGCGTTTCAAAGCAGCCGATGATCTTCAACAACAAGTGTAATTTATGGGTCGGTGTAGCCAAGTCATGGTGTATTAATTCTGAGACTTGATGCAGGGCATGGCCAATGACTGGGGCGCCTTGAATAAAATGTTGAATGGACTCCCCTCGCTCGTCGCAGGTGGAAGTGAATTCTAATCCGACCGTAGCGCTGCTCAGCTTACTAATAAACCACTCAGAGTGCAGGATGGAGACCGCGAATACTCCTGCCTGCTACCGTGAATAAAGACCAGGATCAAGGCTGAAGCCAGACTCTGAGGTTCTGACCTTGCAGAGTCTCCACGTCTACCTGGTGAGAATAGTAATGATACCTGCCCTGTGTGTGCACGCCTTGCTTATAAGTTCTCCTACTTTTAATTGCTGAAGTTTTACTACTTGTTTAAACATAATTGTTCTCATCTATTCATCTAATTGAAGCAAGACAGGCAACAGTCCAGGTCCGCTTTCAGTCAAGTCAGGAGTATCCATGATTATTATTCACACGTGCTGTAACTTTAAAAAGATCCATTTCAGGGACTTTTTTCCCTTTTTTGGATTGGATACAATGTAGAGGTGACAGGAAATGGGAGAAAAAGAGATAAAGGGGAAGGAATGCAACAAATACCCCTGACTGAACTCGAACAGGGGTGTATCGATTACATAGTCGCATCACCATGACGACCAAGAAACGGATTCACTGATAAATGTGAGCTTGGAAATGCAGAAGATTCATGCAGCAGAAAAACATTTAGAGTGACGTTTGTTATGTAAAGGAGCTTGAAACAAGGTCTGCAGGCTTGCTTGTCGGATAATTGAACAGCATTTCAACAATTTCTGTTACCTCGAGAACCAACAGTCCTACAAACACGCCCACTCAGTGCACCAATTATCCAGGTGTGCAGAGGTGAGAGAGGTTGAACTTTGCCCTCAAACGTTCTCTTTACAACACGACGATGTGATGAATGCCTTTAGGAAACTGTGCGAAAGTGTGCGCCAGTATTCCCATTTGAAGAATTATTGCATCTCACACCACAACAGCAGGCTCTCCACGCCTGATTCATAATCTTACTAATTATTATTGCTTTGGAAGCAGAATTTAAATATTGTTGCTGCTTCAGGAGGAGCTATTGTAGATGATATTAGTTACTTTGCAGGTTAAGATTTTACTTCTAAAGCCTAAGAACTTCAGTTCTGCTCGCAGATATATACAGAGGAGAGAAAAGTGTCCTTTTAGTGGTAGAAAATGAAAACACTAGTAGAATAGTAGAAGTCGTTCAAGCACTTGAGCTAAAGCTAACGTGCAGAAAATACTAACATGACAGCTGGAGGAAACAGATTCAGCTCCATCTCTCTTATCTCTTTTCACATCAAAGTAGGTACATAACTATTTCATATTAATTCTCCCTCCCTGTTTTTATGCTCATTCTGTCTTTTATTATGTGAAGCACTTTGAGCTGCATCTCATGTATGAAAGGTGCTTTCAAGATAAAGTTTCATCTAGCATTCACCCCAATCAATGTGTTGTAGTCTACCGATAATTTAAATGAAGTTTAATAATTAAATTAGGCATTGAAGCCCGCCTGAAGCACACTACCAAACTTTGCAAATGAGGGAAACACAAAAATGTGGAGATTGTTTTTCCTCGTGTGGAAAGTTTGCAAGCAGAAATTTTGATGCATGTGTTTGAAACTGCATTTCAGTGCAAGTTTTCAGTAAACAATGCATGCATTCATGATGCATGTTTGCACAAAATATTGTAATATAAAGCAAAAGCTGTCATCATGTAAGATTATCCCAATACCTATGTTGCTGCTATTCAGGTGCACAAATCCAACGCACCTCTCGGTGAGGTTCTCTCCGGGCATCCTGCAGCAGTTTACAATGAATTGATTACCTGGGGGGGCGTGGTTATCTTACAAATGTTTGTTCATTGATGTTTTTTGAGTGTTATTCAACAGAAAAGTAAAAGATATGTAGCAAACAACTCAACTCTCTGTCTTCCTTAAAACTGAATAACGTCACGCAAAAACCTAGACAATAATTTTTTTCTTTATACCACATAAATAAATGTATCAGTGATCAAAATGCCCATATGTACATGTATTCCTCACAATTTGGAGCAAAACTACATCAACATAATATACTTGACAGGCATATCTCATAAGAAATATGTGTATTTTTGTAATACCTGTGACATTTGCTTGGCATTTGAATCCACCTCCGCATCACAGTCAGGCAGTGCGTACAGGAATCAGATTAGCCATTTATATTGAATTTAAATCTCAGGATCAGAATTTCCCTCTTGAAACACCCTCGAGGTGAATTCCCGTTGACATTTACGTCTGCTGATTGCTATTTCAGATCGGCATGACACCTAGCATGTTATTTAGATGTCATTTGGATAGAGGATTGCGTTTCAACTTCCACAAAGATTACTGAGGAAATATCCCCTGGTCTTTTCTGGATGGAGCTGAGGAAACGTGAGCGTGAGTGAAGCCGCCTGGCAGACCCACACATCCATTACATGTGGTGTTGTGACAGCGGGGAGTCGGCTGCAAATGAGAGCCAGCGTGTGTGAGAGTAGATCACGTTTGTGTGCGTTTCGGTGTGAATTAGATTAGATTAGTGAATGTGTGTTTGCAAGTTGCTTCCATGCTTTTGCAGATGTTTGTGTGTTCTTACATGTCTCCATCTGTATTTACATGTGTGTGTCATAACAAATCATTGGAAACATGTTTGGGCTTATTCTGTGTTCACACGCCCATCACCTCACAAAAGGAACCGTCTACTCTCTGGATGACAGATAGCAAACCTCTCCAGTTTACTGAAGAATAATCTGTGCAACCAGTCATTTATTACTTAGTATTATTATTATTATCATTATTATTACTTTATATCTCTATGTGGGACTTGCATTGTGCTGCTGTATGCTCTCTTCCCTCCTGCTCTCTCTCTCTCTTTGTCTCCCTCCCTGGTTCTGCTTGAGGTTTCTTTTCTTTGTTTAACCCTTATTTAGCCAGGAGTAAGTCATTTCCAGAATGGAAAGCTCCTGAAGATTCAGCTAATTTTGCAACAAGCAAGAGGAAGCAGCATACTTTAACTCCCCCTTTCCCAGCTCAGTATGGGGCTTGGGGACAGTGAGAGGGATTAAGTCCTGGGAGCAGGCGTGTAGATCCATAGATCAGATGGGAAGAATATGCCAACGGTTGAGTCTATGGGAGGGCAAAGCAAAGCAACCAGCCCAAGCTTACAAAGAGCAGTGATGAGTAAGGCCTTCAGATGGATCTCAGTGCAGTGTGTGCAGGCATTGCGGCATGCTGCCTGTTAAAAGGGAGTTTCTCCTTTCCACCTGCTTGCTCATGGTTGGGTTTCTGTAGATAATATCATTAAGAGTTTGCTCCAGACCTGCTCAGTATGAAAGAGACGTGAGATAGCTTGATGCTATTTGGTGCTATGTGTGGTGTTTGTTGCCAGTTATATTTTGAGAGGTAATGTCGAGGGTGCTTGATGGACAGAAGCTCTGGACTTTGGTGAGAAAGGTTGGTGATTCATGGGGGATATTTTTCAGAAACGTCAAGTATAGTCGACTGATCTGAGTTCTGCTCTGATATTAATCTGATATCAAAACTGTTATCATTAATACTGAGGAACAGAGGGATCTCAAAGCTCCTCTTATCCTCAGTGTTAACAGCATACTGCGGGACATTTAAGACGTCAGCTGCTATCTTTTCAGCCTTTGCGTTCTGTCTTCAGACGTGTCAAAGTGAATCAAACCTGCTCGCTTTGATCTCTAAGCGTGATAAATATACAGGAGGTTTTCAGGGTCCCGCTGTAACAGAAACAAGCTCAGACAGTTTCACATTCTGCGAGGACAGCAGGGCGTCACGAGCGGCGTTTACATACACCACGAACATTACACCACCCGTGCGCTGTCACAAACATCAGCTTTTCCAGTGAAAACCAGCAGTTTCACAGAATTTCCTGAACGCAGCCGATGATGGACGAGGACCCAGAGGATCGACCCAATAAATTAGCGGAACGGCAGCCTAATCATGTTAGCGATACCCACAGACATCTGGTAAACACTTCAGCTGGAACCATGCAAATGAACTCTGGCATAATGGACGGCCAATTATGGATTTGACTGATGGGGTGAGCAGAGGGGGGTTTGGTGCATTTGTGTGTTTGTAAAAACAACAAACTGTCTCCAGTGCTACTGTGTTGTGTTTGAAGGGATTGTGTATCCATGTATGCACATGTATACAGACATACACAGTTACTGTGCATTGTGTGCTTGTGCATGTAGACATAGGGTGTGTTTGCGTGTTTATCTCTGTACACATTCATGCCACATTTATATTCATTTATGTGTTTTTGCTGCATTTTCTGGCTGTAGATGCCTTAATTTGTGTGTATTTATTTTACCTTGCTCGGTGCATGTGTGCGTTGTTTATGCATACATACATACATACAGCGCACACACATATGTATTATATATGCACACATGCATATACATATTATCATACTGTATATGTACAAGCATGTATATATTCATACAGACATTTAGATCGTTCTAGAAATGCACAGACGACTGTGTGTGTGTGTGTGTGTGTGTGTGTGTGTGTGTGTGTGTGTGTGTGCTCCCCTGTGGACTTCCTCATCTGTGTGCGACAGCGTGACAAATTTACATTACAGAGCTCACCTGTTGACGTGGGGGGGGGCGAAAAAAGATAACTATCGATATTGCCATGGTAACTGTCACCCTGCTGTTCCCGGCGACCCACAATGCAGGGAGTGTGTGTGTGAGAGAGAGAGAGGTGGGGGGGGTGCTGCTGTTGCTCGTGGGGGTTGGATGCTCTTTTCCAGAGGTGTAGCAGGCGACACAACGGGTCGGTGACAGGGATTACAGCCTCAGCCGGCGGTAAATAATGCGGCCATGCTGCTCGCCTCTGTGCAGGAAAGCCTCCATATTTCGGAGTGGTTGCCTTGGCAACTAGGAGCAGAGAGTGGCCCTAATTTTGTGTTGGACTCCCTGAGACGGATGAGCTGTTCGGCGCGTTGAGGGCTGCTCATGTATGTTTGTGTTAGGATGGGAAATACACAGCGAGAGGTGGAGACCGCTGTGGCGGCTTTAACTTGTCCTGCAGCTAAATGTATACGTGTATATGAAATATGTTGTACATCATATATACCTACATATGATATTTATTTCAATTTCTCTGTCTCTGAGTGCCATCTTCCACAAAGAGGTCAGAGGTCAGCGGCTGGCTTCAGCAGGATGGACGTTTGCCAGCCACGCTGATCGTCAGCTACTCGTCTCGCTGCGATCTGCTGCTTCTGCTGTTTTTATTGACTCAGGCCTCATTCTCACTTTAATTAATTTGCTACCAAATGCTCCTGGATTTTGAACAAAATCCTGTTTACATGTGAATGAATTAGAGATTAATTAACTCCAACTCATACAAATTCATAAAGCTGGAGCTGTGAATGGGCCTACAGTTCATGTTCTGGAGTCTCGTGTCCCATCAAAGCCTCATTGGCCCTGAACTCCTGGTTTAGGCTAAATGCCACAAGTGTGGATTAAACGTAAAGATACACAGAAGACTAAATTGTAGCACAGGCCTGCCACGTCACAGGCATCATGTCACCCAGATGTGTCATACAGACAAGGAAAGCCAGTGATTGGCAGCTGGGGTTGTGCCAAATGGGATAAAAGTGCTTCTTTTCTGGCGCATGCAGTGATCAGCTCATGGTGTCAGACGTCAAGATGTCATCCGTGTGTTTTTACATTCAGAACAACACACACCCGTGTTTTGATGCGTGTCATACGCCACCAGCATCGTGCCCATGAGAGATCTTAACAGCTATCATCATGATAGAGTAACAACAGTAGAGGACAGGTTTGTTTTATTTGTCTTACTAATGAGCCGTACAGTCAGTGAGTGTGTTTACATGTGCAACAAAAGCAGAAATGAAGTTTTTCTGGTACGCCGGCTGCATGTTTGCACAGAAACCTGGATAATAAGAACACTGTGACATGTAAACACCTCACCAGTGCAAGTTTTTTCTCTCTTGCACGGACATGTTAGCCCCGCCTTGCCATATTTGCACGCGCACGGCTCTTTGCGTTGATAAATCGTACTGTTGCTCTTGTCTTTCGTTACCGGTGATCAGATAGAGAAGCCGAGTCCAGCAGAGGGGTGAATGCAGCAGAGCCGAGGCTGCAGAAACGAGGCCAGGTTCACCCTCACCGCCTGCCGCTGCGGACATGACAGAGAGGGTCAGATCCCAAACATGCTAAGACTCAGGTGAATCTACGCTCTCCACGTTCTGCATCGCCTGCTACAGGTTTTTGTCCAAAGGAGTAAAACAGCTAACAGAGCCTAATTTAATTTTCAGAAGAGTCAATATGTTGCCAAGGAGACAGTAATGCACTGCCCAGCGTCTCGTCTCGCATACTCAATAATTCATTTGCTTTACACTCATTTACAAACGACCTTGGAAACTCTCAGTGACTCTGAGCGAGTTGACTACTTTCCTTTCAGCACAGAAGAAAAGACTTCTTCATCCCATTTTGTCGGTGGAGTCTATATATGGCCGTTCAGCAAATAGCCGGGTTCTGCTGATGACAGCGTGGCAACAACAGCATCAGCACACCAGCAGCTCCGTCACGTTAATAATATTTTTCATTTTATTTCTGTCTTCCCATCGTTCTCGCCGGCTCAATATCTTTCCGTCCCTCTTTGAGCATCTTTCTCTCGGTCGTGTGGTGGACAATAAATCAATAGTGTATCATTGAAGGAGACATCTGTGGGAAAGTGAGGAAATAGGAGACCTCAGGGTGGAGCGAGGAGCGAGGAGCGAGGAGGTCTGCTGGATCATCAAATGAAGTCTGCCCCTCTGTCTTCCTCCCACTGGGTTACTCTGTGGGTGTGTGTGTGTGTCATGGTGAGCCATAATCTGCCTCAATAAGAGATGAGATAAAAATTTTACTGCTCTGTGTGTGTGTGTGTTTGTCACAGTGTGTGTGTGTGTGTTAGGACGTGAGCCAAAACTGTCAAACTGAGAGATGAGTTAAAAATGTTACTGCACTGTGAGTGTGTGTGAGTGTGTGTGTGTGTGTTTGGGAGAGAGCAAAGAAAAATGTGATGATTAAATGAAAGAATCACACATTCACATGCATGGACACATGAGTCTGTGTCCATCCATCGAACGTCTCCTCTCCGTTATTTTGTCTCTTTGATGGAAGGTGCGCTTCATTCATAATGCATCATGGAGGCGAGCGCATATAAAACATTACCAGACCCCATCAAATTCCAGACAGTAAACTGTCTGGCATCGGTCCCACTAGCACCGCCCAAGGCAGCCTGACACACACACGCACACACACATGCATGTGAACGCACTCACATGGGAGTAAACCAAAGTACTTGTACTCAAATATTGATCTGCAGGCTTCTGTTTCCAATTCAGCCACACTTATGAAATTCACTTGCAAATGTACTTCAAACAGAGACGGTGGCCAGGGGTGACGGTCTGCAGCTGCGTGTGTGTGTGTGTTGATGCAGGTTCTTTCAGTAGATTTTATTTTCCTGAATCAAAATCGATGTTGTTTTTGGTTGTTTTTCGTATTGAGATCTGTCTCTGTGTCTGCAGAGAAACTTCAATCAGCGTAACTTTCCACAATAACATCGTCTGCTTCACAATGTTTGCATGAAAGATGCGACTCGTGCTCGTACCTGAGCAGCAGAGTGTGTCAATGACGACCGAAACAAATACCAACAGACGTGCACGAGCCTCGGAGAGCAGCAGCGACAGGCGTGCTGGACAAACACCTGGTTAACGTTGGGAAATGGCTACAGGTTGGTTTGATTTAGGGACTAAAACTACTTTTCTTCAAATAAGAACAGCATGTTAGCCGCTTAAGTTCAGTTAAAATAAGTCGATGTTAGTGTTGTTTTTGGCGGTCTGTTTTAATTTTAGTCTGAGTCTAGTCTTTATGTCAAGCTGTCTTTTTAGTTTTTATTAGTTTTAGTCACGTTCATTCTCTTTTTAGTCGAGTCAAGTTTCAGTTGGCTAAAAGTCTGAGCATTTTAGTCTCATTTTAGTCAGAGTTATCCGTGACTATTTTCGTCTAGTTTTAGTTGAAGAAAAAACTGATGACATTTTAGTTTTAGTCAATGACAATTGTGTTTTAGTCTTTTTCTAGTAATGCAATTCTATTTAACCCAGTCAATATAGTATAAGTACCTCGTAGTATAGACGAAACCAACATTTTCTTTTAGCCAAACCAACCGCTAACCGACCGCAGCTGTGTCTTCTAAATAACGCCGCGAGTGGGGATTGAGGAAGTGACGTCGCTGCGACTGCGCAGTGCGACCTGATGCAGCCCCTGAAGTGAGACACAGGAAACAGAAATACTGCAAAATAATAAGAACAAAGCGACTAAACGGGACGAAATGACGTTATAACATTTCATCTCGTTTTAGTCAACGGAAATGAAGAGACATTTTAGCAGAGTTTTTATTTTGTAAACCACATTTAGTTTTTATTTGTCAACAATATTGCATTGTATATTTAATTATAGTTATCATCTCATTACCAGCATTTACGTTCCGTCTTGTCTCATTTCCGTCATGTGATAAAGGTTCCTTGTCGACGATATTCAGTCATAATTTTCCTTGACGAAAGCAGCACTAGTCGATTTTGGCTGTTGACTTCACTCAGGACACTTGCTTTGGCGCTCTGTTGTACTGCGTCACCTGACTTCCTCCTTTGCTCCCTTCATAATTAATTTGCCACATTTGTTGCCAGGCAGTAAACGGAAACATGGCTTGCTGCTTGCACAGACGATGATTCTGGTTATCTTTATGATTTCCGTTAGATAAGCATTATTGCAAATGACAGCAGAGGTGAGGTTGGTTGGCACTGACTGAGGAGGCTCTCCTCACTTCAGTACTGACCAGTATGTTTGAAAAGATACAAACTCCTGTTAGTGCTGTGCGACAAAAATTTATATCCCGATAATGATATATATCCCGATATAGGTAATTTTATATCCCGACAATGATATATATCCCGATATAGTATTTTTTAATCTTCATGCCGAGTCTTTAAGTGGTAGAAAAGATTAGACGTGTTCGAGTCGCTAGTAACGACTTGTTGGCGGCATGTTTTGCAGATTACCTTTTTTTGGTCGGTGTCTGCCTTTTTAAATCCAAACCAGTGCCAAACAATGGAGTTACTGTTCCCTCTTTTCGGAACCAATTCCTCTTTGGGTTCTGTTGGTTCAGCGTCCACTGTGCTCTCCATCTCTGCTACGTTGTTTACGTCTATGCTCCCACTGGCTCTCGCACGCATGGCTGAGAACGTTAGCAGTGCTGTAAAGGAGTTCTTGCAGGTGACGTAAACTGCTACCGCAAAGCAGTAGCGTTGCTGCAGTTGCATTAGCCGAGCTAACCACAGCCCACACGTTAAAATTACGATATAAACAATACAGGATTATATCGTACAGTAGACATTTTTCTGTTGCACTACGACATATATCGTAATATCGCACAACACTAACTCCTGTTTATTTACACAGATTAAAACTGACTACAGCATTCAGCTTGTAGCATGTGGAGTCTTAGCATCAGCTAGCTAATTCGCTAGTGACACTGTGTAAAGTCAAAGCCTCATTGTTTCCAAAAATGCAAAATGTGAGCTGTGAATCTGCCACAAGTGGCTCACAGAATGATTTATTCTTCCTCAGGCTGTCTTGAAAGGCGTCATGCTGGTTTGAAGATGCGGGCAGTAAACGTTCATACATGTTTTAATGCAGTCAGGATTTGGCAGAATTGTCCACCATCAACATTCTGCTGGTTTGAAGCTTGAAGACATTGCTTTTCATGCAGTTCTGTCTTTCAACTGCACAGACATTCATGCACCAGGAAGCACAGACACGCAGGCAGCTCACCTACAATAGATTCTTTATTTAATCAATACTGCCAGGCAACCAGCGTGCAGTGTACAAGGACAGCAGTTAAACAAATAAGCAGCAGCAGAAGCAGCAAGAATTAATAACTA
This sequence comes from Chaetodon trifasciatus, assembly GCA_037975065.1. Taxonomy (NCBI): domain Eukaryota; kingdom Metazoa; phylum Chordata; class Actinopteri; order Chaetodontiformes; family Chaetodontidae; genus Chaetodon; species Chaetodon trifasciatus. The sequence goes on from JBBMOE010000080.1 coordinate 1,322,170, forward strand.
TGATCGCAAGAGTCATAAAGGACATCTGGTAATAAAGCTTTAACATCTCCAAAGGGAATAATAGAAACAAGAGCTGTTTACAGTTAATTTCATGTAAAAGATGCATGAATCCAGTCCTGCCAAGATTAATACAAACAGAGGAAGTATCCGTTTAGCAATTATCAGATCGTGTACCATAAGATTTAAATAAGAGAGAGATGGGTGGCGCTCTGCAGGCTTTGCTTCTAGATGAATATAATGATATTTAAATGTACATCCCTTCTTATAAATAAGGAATAGCTTATACACACATTTCAGGATAATGCTGGCCACCACGCTCGTGTCTCGTGCTTCAGAAGGAGACGTTATTTCCTGCACAGGCATCGAAAAACTGACATTGAATGTTAATAATGAAACTGTGGATTCATGTTATATATATACGCTGTTCCAAAGGAGGCCATGCTGGTGATCTTGCAAAGTGTAGTAGCACATGCTCCGGCAGCGTCTGCACGTTTTGAGCAGTGGTAATGTGTCTTGTAAGTGCTGTACATGTGTTTTTATTTATGTGTACACCCACACACAAGCTGACCTGTTCAGGGTGTGTGATGCATTGATGTGTAGCTTCATATGTGTCTGCGCTTCCTAAACTCCCTGACGGAGCTGAATGAATGGCTACTTTCATTCATTTGTGTGTGTGTGTGTGGTTTAGCTGTGATTACAATTTGCTCTAACTATTGATTGGCCTGTAAACAATCGTCTGGTCTGACCAAATAATCAATGTGATGGAGTGACAGTGTCTCTGCTGACAGACAGGCTGCTTTCTCAGTGAGTCAGTCTCATGTTTAGGCCTCAGAGCTCAAAGATAACACATCATTTGTCTCGCTGTTTCCGCCCTTCACCGCGGTTTGTCCTGGCGGATGGATGAGATTGTAATGTAGGTCAGTTTAGGCTCTGTGGACGAGGTCAGATCCTAAAACTACACTGTTCTTTCTTTTACATGTGTTTGTTCCCCAACTTTAACCACCTGGTTATTATTGTCACCATGATGGGGAAGCTCTCCAAATCTTACAGTGGTGATCCTTCAGATTAACCTGGTTGACGCCTGTAGTTACTGGCAGTTTAATGCTGCAGATCGCAAAGCAGACTAGACGTCAGGTAGAAAGTGGCCTTTTTCCATCATTCTGTGGGCGGCAGTGGTGTGATTCTACGCTGCACACAACATGACGGGCTTTAAACCATCTCGCCTGCAGCTCTTCATCTGACAGCCGCTCCTCCTCGTTCCAACGCTGCACAAACTGACCATCGTCTTGCTTTGAGGTGCATTTTTGATGAGTGGTAGCGGTCAGCGCAGAGCTCGCTGATAAACACTGCATTTCCTGCGACTCCTTCATAATAAAAGTCAACTCTCACCAGTGAAATGCTTTTAGTGTGAAGCTGCAGCAGTCTGAAACGCTCCGTTTGCATTCACGGTAACTTGACACAGACTTTTTTGTGGTGGACTACAGACGTTGGCACTGTGATGCTTCGATTGATGTAACTGGCTGATTTTTAATTTCTGTGAATGTAAACAACACAAAGTCAGAGAAAGCGTGATGTGACTTGTTTTTGTTAAACGACCTTCTCACCGCTCATCTCTTCCAAAGAAGATGGATGGATGTTAATGGATGATAATTTCCTGGACATTTGCACTTTCTAAGAACCCCCCCGCTGTCCTCGGATCCCTTTCGGACCGAGGCGTCCAATGATTGATCGCGCCGTCCGTCCACCCTCACCTCTGTTTCCCACATGTTTCACCTCTCTGCACTGTAGAACACTGCTGAGCCCTCCCATCCTGTGTTAATCAGAATATTTAGATTCCTGCGCAGATCTTCAGGACAACGCTTGACTGACGAAAACAAATCTTGGATCGAGCTGCAGCGGTGGAGTGACAGTTTATTTGTTCATCTTTCAGCTCGCCATGTTTGTCGAATGTACTTTAATCAAGCGGAAAGCTTTGAACGGCCTCGCCGAGTGACGTGTTGTCTTCACAGTATATCTGCTGGACAAATCTGCATCTTCTCTCATTTTTTTTTAAAGACAAACATAAACGATAGCAGATTAAACGACTTGTTGAGACAGATTTTTTTTTTTTTCCTGCAGCGTGCCGGCTAGCTGAAAGCAAAGCCTGTCTCTGGGAGGAGAACAAATCGGCTCCTTCATGGCCCAGTGAACCATCGACTCGGTAACCAGCAGAGTCCTTCAGATAGAAAAGATGCATGGTGCTTTAAACCGTCGCAGGCCTCGACTCCCCCCCTCCCCGTCCCCCCCTTCCTTTCCATTCCTCGTGCTCGGGCTTAAAACCGCTGCTCCATGACACCGGGCATCACACGTAGAATAAAAATGAGGTGAGGCGGCTGGAAAATTGAACATGTTGTCAGGCCGCAATGGCTGTTTTCAGTGATTTAGGAACTGCAGGCCGCACTCGATTAGGGTCATTCATTCTGGGTAATGTAAATACAGTGATAGCGGGGTTGGCCATGTGAAGAAGGGGAGTGTTTGCTGAGGTTATTGGTAATGGGAGTGTTACAGTGTGGTATTTTTTAAAATGGTGGTCAATGGGTTTTCCCTATATAGATTGGGAGGATTATTGCAGGGTAGCGTTTTGAAATATAACCATATGTACAAAGAGGAAATGCAGGTCACGTCTGCCACTTGTGTTTTATGATTTCAGCCAAGTGCTGCTGCAGTCCCGGGAGTGCATACGTTCCTGTCATGGGTGGTATCAGTGGGAATTAAACCTGTAATCCTGGCCCTGTTGGTGCCTTGCTCATATAAATCATAAAGTAAATGATAGAAGAAATTCTATCTTAGTTTTGCCTCCATGTGGTGTATTTCCTCAAATGTTTTAGAAGTTGTATAAGGCAGAAATAGAGTTTCAGGGAGGCTTTCACCTGAATCACGGCACGTTAATCTTTCTCTTCATCCTCCTCATCTGTCTTTTCACTCCTGCTCTGCCACAAATGAGAGCAAACAACAGATTATCTTAATACGACGGCTGGAAAGGCGAGCGGCTTACATGCAATCTTTTATCTGTGTTTAGAGCGTTCAGAAGCCTGTTCTCAGACAGGAGGCGTCGCACACAGAGGAGGCGTGCTCGCCTGCTGCCTGTGTGCTCTTTACGGACAGACAAAGAAAGTGTTTCACAGTTAGATTTTTGATTTTTACACATGAAAACTGTGATTTTATTTATGTATATATTCGGTGATCAGGAAGAATTCGCTGCCTGAAATGCTTGCAAAACATTTTCTGACTATACTCTCTCAACTTTTTTTGGCAATCTTATCGTCCTCGGGGTCATTTCTGTGCTTGTTTTTGCATATACAGACCATCGACTAGTCATGTGACTCCTGAATCACCGGAAATACAAAGTTTTTTTGAGAGTAGTTTTTACAGAATATAGTGTTTATTTAGTTTAAAGGGTTAATGAAAGTGAACAAGATGAGTGCAAAACAAACATCACAGCAAACTTTTCAAAATGCTTTGCAGAAGGAAATATTTTAATCTCACCAATTAATGTCGAAAAAGGTTGAATTTTGATTCAAATTAAAAAAAAAACCCCTCTGGATCGCACAGTATGAAATCCCCAAAATCTCCCTCTTCAGAGTGAACATGTCTAAACCTTTCGAACTCATCACTTCATCAGTTTCATTAGATTTAATGGATGAGAGTGAGACTCTGCAGCGACTTTTTTCACATTCTATCATCAGATTTTAGTCCAATGATCTCACCATGTCTCATCGTTTGCTTGAATATTTATTCCGTTTGGTTATTTTTATTTTGTTTTTTCACAGTAAATACTGCTTGGCTCATAAATCTTGATTACACATTCAGTTCAATTAAACTTGTGTACAGTAACTGGCCGTGTCGTTTCAAGATGATGCAGCTTGAAACACAGTCAGTAAAAAAAACTTTGGGATAATCAGGGAGGATGATTATGCCGTCGGATACACAGAAAACATGCAGTACAAACAAAGAAAGAGCAAACAAACACAGTGTTACTCATGCAGTGGGTGTAATTTCTGAAACTTTTTGAACAGTTATTTAATCAGGAAAGCACATGCACTTCCTTCTGTGTGTGTGTGTGTGTGTGTGTGTGTGTGCGCGCTGTGTGTGGTTTTCTCGCACATAAATGTCAAACATTAAAGGAAAGTGAATAACCTCATAACCTCTGCGTAACAGGAGTAAACGTTCTGCTGGAATGTCTAATAAAACACCAGCCGGTGGCCGTTACTCGGCCCCCCCCCCCCCACTCATTAACTGCTCGGGTCGTTAGAAGTCAACCGAGGCGACCTTTGACCTCTGATAGCTGCTGCGCTGTAATTGCCGGTGTCTCAGGCCGGTCGGAGCATGTTTGAAGAGGACAGTGATAATGTCTTATCTGTCGAACACACACAAACAGAACTCTCTCGCACTCACTCTCCAAATGTAATACACAAGCTGAGACACACACACACACACACACACACACACACACACACACACACAGAGTTTCATTGTTACTCATTGACTCACTTTCTGCTTTCCTGTCAGTGCTGCCCTCAGGAGAAGCTGCTACAGGCCGCTCGGTTTGATGCTAAAAGTGACGCTGTGATGACGTAAAAGTGCGTCGTTACGACACACAGTGACATCACTCAGACTGACATGTTTTTATGTGCAATAAGCACAACACACTTTTTAAGATAAGGTACGATAAGATAAAACTTTACGGATCGCTGGGAAATTAAGTTGTTACAGCCAGCAAAGCGCAGAGCGGCATAGAAACATCAAAAGGACAATAAAAAAGGATAAACAATGAAAAATCAAAAACAACAATGTATGTAATATACTATGCAAGAAACATCTCATGGACGCACTGGGACGCATCCTCGGTGATGCATCCTGGGATCACTGGGTGTTTCGGGTCTCGCAACCCTCGCCCAGGCGACCCAGCCGGGGTTGATCAAGTCCCAAAACCTCTACAGCCAACTTCTATACGCTCATAGAAGGTTCTCCAGCCTCTCTCCCTGCACTCCTCCACCAGTTCCTGGTACTTAGCGCGTTTCCTCTCATTGGCTTCCTCAGTACGACCTTCCCAGGGCACCATAAGTTCCAGGATGATCAGATGTCTTGAAGCCTCAGAGGTAATGAATGATGTACATTATGTACAAGATTATGTTACCAAATGCAGTGTTTGTACTACTGCACAGTAGAAAAAATTATACAAAACAATAAAAACTGAGTCATATTGTACAAGATGTGATGGATATGAGCACGTTAGCGTAAATAACTATATTGCAAAACAGCAGTTTGTGATGTTGTAATGGGAAACAACATGAACACAGTGCTTTGTCGAGTAATGCTGGAGTTAAATAGTGTCTTTTTATGTGTGTTATGTATGTTATTGTGTGTATTTATGACCGTGTAGAGATAGAAAAGACTGAGATTTCTACATCTTCATCTCTGCCTCGATGTGCGTCACCTCTACGACCCTGAAACACAGTGCAACAGTCTGCTGATTTATGTCTCTGCCTCTTTGTGTCTGCCACAACCAGACATTTTACTTTTTAAACGCACTGAAGTACTGAACAATTACACTCGTTTTTGTGTCATTAAGAGGGAACGTGTGCATTTCAGAGTCTGAGTCACTTTTCAACAGCTGCTAAAAAGTTCCAGATGCATTTTAAAAGTCACAACATTTGCTGCTTGGTGCTTTTTGGGGAAAAGAAAAAAAAAGTTGCCGGGGAGGTCTGGAAAGTTGTTAAATCTTCTGCAGCAGCAAAATCGCTAAGTTGGCATCAGTGATTCCCCTCAGCAAACAAACAAACTCCCACAAATCTCACCAACTCTCTTATCTCAGTTCCTCTCTCATGACACACACACACACACACACACACACACACACACACACACACACACACCTCCCCGAATGAGTAACCGCCCCCTGTCTGCAGCTCCAGGCCACTCATCACACTCCCTGTGACCTTTGGGTCACGATGCCTTCACAGTCCCTTTGCTTTCTGTCCCCTTTTGATTCATTTCATTCATTCATTGATTCATTTTGGTTCATTCATTCCTTTTTCATTCATTCACTCCTTTTTCTGCTCGATGATTTGAAGATTTAAGAAACCAGGTTTATATTCAGTGCAAATTTTTTTTTAAATATCTTTCTGAAATCACTCTCAAACTATTTCAAAAGCGGCTTTAGCTTGAGTTTTTTTGCACGGCGTGACAATAAATATAACTGAATAAAAATTCTATGACGGGAAAGCGAATCTTACTGGCAGCAGTGGACAATGGCACAAATGTGGAGCTGCTGGCGCGTCTCCACAGCAGCTCAGACGGGAGAATCTGACGCTGAGAATCGCCAGAAAAAGGACAAGTTAGCGGGCTTCCCCAAAATAATACAATTAATTTTTGTGCATCTTCTCTTCTTGTGTGTTGATTTTTGGCTCTTTATTGTGTTTGCTTTTAGGGGTTTAACTAAAACTGAACTGAACTAAACTTAAAGTTAAAGATTAACAGTCAAAAACTCTTGAATCTGCTTCATCAGGACTGTGTGGGTGCGCTTTAATCATGTTTGAGTGACAGTTCTGGCAAAATCAGCTCCACGTGTATCATCAGATCGCTGAACTCTGATTGGTGCACAGTAGTCTCTTTAGTCGTCCTGTGCAGCAGCACAAACTACGCCGTCCTCGCTCTCGCAAACACAGACAGAGACGCGGGACAGCGTGTCTTTCTTGTCGAGCAGCTCTTCGTATCACTTGACAAAGTATCAGCCTTTCTAGAAGTGTCAGATTTTGGCACTTGAGCCTTCCCTCGCAGACGCTCGGTGCCAAGCAAGGGCTTAGGCTAAATCGATGATGGCTGTGCCAAGAGAGAGAATGAAAGGCGAAGTTTCAAACAGCTGTCCCAAAAAATAATGGATGCAAACATCATTCTGTCCAGAAATGTGAGGGGAACACAAGTGATGTTTTTTCCACTTGAAAACCTGATCTGGGTACTGAAAGGGGATCAAAATCTCATCCAAGCACGACTTCAGGGACGATTGTACATCCCAGTGTTCAGAGCGGTTTGGATCCAGAACAAAATGTTTATCATACAGAGGAAAAGTTGAAATCATTTTTAACCTTTTTCAAAATATCAGCAATAATATTGTGCATTAAAATCATCACTGTATGGACAGAGGTACCGTATAATTCCTGGAGTGTATATCTTAAAACGAAACCAGTGCCTCCTTTGGATATGTGCCTTTAGTTGTGAGGTAAAGAACTTTGCGGTGAACCTGGTTCTCTGAAACTGTCACTTCACGTGTTTAGCTTGACTTGATCTGATAAATACTAACGCGCTGTAGTGTTGCTGTTGTCGGATGGAAACCTTGTCCATGCAGCTCTGTGGGCCTACTGAGTAATGGAGCTCAAATCCTACTGACAGGCAGAAAAGGTATGACTTTCAGCTGTCTGGGACTCCGATGTGACTCAGCATCTAATGTCACGGCTCTTTAGATAAGGAACAAGCTGGTGGAAATCAGTTTCAGAAAACAGCCTTGAAAATCTCTGATTTGTTCTGTGATGGAAAACGTTAATGACAAGTCCTGAACTTGTCTGAGTTTTGTGACGCTGAGAAGAGTTTTTGTGTCGGACAGACGACATTTTCAGTCAAGCCAACAGGTCAAAGACGTGTAGAAGTCATGCTAATACTAACAGCAGCGCTACCCTGTAAACTAGCTGAAAATGTTCTTTATTTCCTGTTGTTTTTTTTTTTTCCTCATGATGTGTAGTTCTTAACATTTTGATGAGTAAGAGGCCTTCTGTAGCTTAGTTTTTTGTTCTGAGTTCATAATCGATATTTATCAGTTTGGTTCCAGAAAGAAAGACTTTGGGACAACTGCTCCATAATATAACTAAAAGTCAAGCTTGGATTCATAGATCTTTTATTGCTGTACTGTTGACCATAATAACATTTTAAAGAAAAATTATGGTTTAAGAGGCATTGAAATATGATGGTTTCGGTAATATTTAGGCAGAAGCAAACAGAGATATGGGAGAAATGTTTCCTCAGCCAGAGAAATGCTTTTCTGTGGAGTTCCACAGGGTTTGATTCTCGGTCCCTTACTTTTTCATTTTTAAGTAAATGATCTTCCCAGCCATAATTAGTTTATTTCCAGATTATGCTTTTTTAATCCTATGATGTACACTCACATTCAACAGGGATGACAAGTTCCCAGGCAATAACAATATGTACATTATATGATGCATTTCTGTTTTACTGTGTAAAAACGCCCATTTAGTCAACTATTGTCACTGTAGAGCTCATTTTAAATATATATGTGTCTATGGATGCGTGATCAGTGATGTGAAGGAGCCATCTGTCCAGTAAATATTTTTGGAGGGCTTTGCTTGTAAGCATGTAGCAGAGAGCAGCCCCACTGTGTTAGCTTATTGTTATTTCCAGCAGTCTGAAAAGCTATTGGCCGAGCTCATGGTGCAGTAGCTGAGATGAGCTAGCACTCTTTTATGTACCACTACAGCTGGACGATGGTTACATCGTCCTTTTTCAAATCGCCTCCTTGGTAATGACAGTAATTATCACAATCCGAGTCCTCAAACAAGGCGTTTTTGGCCAGCATCGTTCATTTCACTCCCCAATCCAGAGCCTCATCATTAGGTCCTTTGGGAGGTGTATCTGGCAAGGCCACTGCAGAGCCAGGCTCTATGAGTGTGTGTGGTATGTGTGGTGTGTGTGTGTGTGTGTGTGTGTGTGTGTGTGTGTGTGTGTGTGTGTGTGTGTGTGTGTGTGAGAGAGAGAGAGAGCGAGAACACAACAGCTTGGTCCAGGTCCCAGAGTGTGAACCAGAGAAGGCCTTCTGGAACAGTGCCAGGCGGTGAGATCTTATCGGCAGAGCCGTGACCTCGTGTTGTGTTGAAATATCTTTTCAGAGTGTGTGTATTTTGTCCGTGTGTATCCGTGCATGTGTTTGTGTCCGTGTGTGTGGAATGAGGGGAGTTTGACAAACGTGGTTTAGAGCTATGAGAGTGTTTCAGTTATGGTGGATTATTTTATCGGGGGCGGGGGCTGAGTGCGGTAGAGCTGAGGGGTGTGTGCAACAAGCATTTATGCACATTAATGCATGTTTTTGTGATGACGCCATCTTCTACATGAAGATACGGGTAGGCATTCACATACATATATATATGTATATATATGTATGTATACATACATGTGTCACTGCATGTATGCATCTCTTTGTGCACATAGTGGTTTTACAGGCATGTGCTTTCTAAGATTAAAGGAAATAGATAGAAACGTTTTCAATTTGAGGGCAGTTTTATACCAAAGATGCATAGTAAATTAAATTTAAGAAAGAAAATATACACACATGCAGAAGAAACGAGCACAAATTACGAATGACGGTGCACGTGACTTTCTTTTTCACACGGGACATGAACAGCGGTCTCCTCTGTGAAAGTCATGCCCTGGAATTTCTTGCTTTTTATCACCTGACGTCGTCCTTTGCTGCCGTCATAAACACAAACACAGGTCGTATAATTGACATACCTGCTCAGTCGAACTAACCGTGCATCACATTCAAACACAAGAAAATATCCTTACCTCACTCAGTAAAGGGGACATGGTTCAGTCTGACTGAGAGAAGACGAATGAAGACTGATGGCTGCCAACGCTGCTTTGTAGCTGTGTGTATTTCAGTACACGTTTCAATGCATAATAATGGGATGTATATATATAAAAGTAACTCTGTGTGCAATAGAAGCCCAGTGTTAGCCGGCCTGTGTCTGCTGTTGGTCTCTGGCACAGTGCAGCAGGCTAATGGATCACTGTCAGTGTCTCCTGTAATTACTGAGGTATGGCTGTGTCATTATAGAAATACCGCCCCTCCTCCATCATTCCAAAGCCGTTATATGCATGTGTGCGTGTGTGTATGTGATGGTGCCTCTGCTCCAGCGTGTACACACACATTAAACAAAGTGCTAATGTGTATCTGCACAGTTAGGATGTAAAAGCAGTTACTGTATCATTATCGATGCATTCACCCGTTGTGGAGCAGCACATTAGGCTGTGATTGCATGTTGGGTATTGAGATCCGAAGTCCTGCCTGTGTCCTCACTAGCATCTGGTCCACTGGCTTCTGAGAAGGCTTGTTTCATCAGTCCTTCTGAAGAGATGAAGCATTCATGGATCTTTCTCTCCATGTTATGAGATTTTGTTTCCACTATTGTGCTGTAAGTGTCGGGAAATCCACTTTGAAACTATAGCGAGTGAAGCTACAAGCTGCTCTTTGCTGGAAGTCGTTACAGCGGCTCTACATGTTGTTAAAAGTGGCGTTAAAGTAGCTTCCCACGCTGAAGCTGTCTCATCAAACCAGCTGCCATCTTACCTGCCAGGTGTGTTCTCAAGGTCGCTTGAATCAGAGGATGTGAAGATGCAGAGTCTGCAGGACGCAGCAAAGTTAGCGATGTAGCATCTGGTGGCGTTAGCACACTAATGCGTCCGCACAACTTGAACTCCTCCTCAGTTCAAAAATAAAAAATATATATGTGTGTTAGGACAGTCTCCTGAATAACTTAACACCTCTTCAGGTTTATTTTATGCCTGTTATTTATTTCCACTCTAAAATGCCTCTGTCATGATGGCAGTTTGATCTAAACACTTTAACACCCATAAGGAACCTTGTGCCTTCGCTTTGTTGCGTCATCTGATAGAAAAACGTTGCACCACAGATGTTGAGTTCAACCCCAGCCGACCCAGAAAGCAAAGTGAACTGATTTAAACAGCTGAATGATTTAATAGGCCTCTAAAAAATGTAATCTTTAGCTTTTACTCACCGTTAGCAGCAAACGCTAATCAAATGTTAGCATTATTAAGATAATTGATTTGATATTTCTTACTGAAATGCTCGTTTTCATCATAGCTGACTTCTCTCTTTGCACACAGGCTTTTGCTTTGGAGTGTTTTTCAAAGAATATTTTCCAACACAGGCCCTCACCTTTTGTGCTGATGATTCAGCTGAGCTTTGGAAGCACTCCAGCTGACGGCCACCAAGTATCGCCTGTGAGCGAACCGGACTTTTACTTCTCGAACCCTCGACATGCAGAGTAACTCCTTCCACTCCATGCTTAACATATGTCAAAGACCAGAAATAAAGGAAAACAGATGCAGCCGCTGCTTCGAGAATGCAGTTGACAGGGTTGGAAATGGTGATATATTAAGAACACACAGAAATATCCTTTGTTTAACATTCGCTGCCATTGCCGCACAGACATATGGCTGCACTTTTAAATGCCCAGTCGACTCATACCACACGCTCTGCATCTCACGGCCCGTCCTCTCGCACTCACTCACGCACTAACACAAACACGCTCCCCATAATTAATGAACACGAACCAGCATTAAAGTGATTTATTGGGCTGTTATTGGCCTTTTATTAAATCCTGATTAATGGCTCTGAGTACTTGGAGGCACTTTGCATAAAAATGGAAAAATATCAAGATGCTGAATATTTGCAGCAAACATCAGCCGTCAGCTCGGAGAGGAGAAAGCCGCTGTCATCAGACTTCAGAAGCTCAGACCTGTTGTCACAACACAAACACACACCAAGCTCTCGCTTTTAGCATTTGCGTCACTAACATGTACTTTGCCACTGATGCTATTTCAGTCCTGCTTGGCAGTGTTACGAGTGCCTCGCGCTGCCAGAGAGTGTTTTATTGTCTCCGCTCCGACACAGACGAGCACAGTAAACATTTCTGAAAACCAAATCTGGGACCTCGATGAGAATCGTGTTTGAGCGCCGGCTGGAAACATTAGTTGTGATCTTTGGACAGCCATGCAAAGTGTTTCTGAGAAGTGAGTGGTGTGACTGCCAGACCCACTCAGCTGCTCATTTGCTGATCTCTTACTCTGTTTTTATGTCAGTCAATCACTCCGTCTCCTCGCTTTCACTCGCCCCCTCCATCATGCTCTCTGTTTACAGCCGTCCTCTCGCACACGTCGTATTTGTCTTTCTTTCAAGCGTGACAGACTTTTTCCCCCTTTTCTCCGTTTGATTATGTTCAGGCAGATGAATGAAGTTCAGCTGTAGTAACTGCAGGAGTCACATTAGGAGCATTTCCAGTGCGTTACAGAATCATAGGGCCTTTTGATTTAGCAAAGGGAAACCTGACGAACAGTTCTTACAAAAGAGCAAACAGTCAAAAAATATTACACTAAATTATACTTTTTGAAGAATATGCTAAGTACACTTTGTGCTATTTTGTCACCTTCAGGTATACGTAAGTGTACACAAGTAGTCCTTTAGTACTGCTTCGGGTACTGCTTGAGTATGCATGAAGTGTTAGCAGTAAACTTTTTAGCATGAACACTGACATCAGCGTTCAAAAAGCACCTGCAGTACAATTGTATTATATCACCAGTATGTTGGAAATATACTTAAATAAACTTCAAATGAAGTGAAATTAAAATATACTTTAATAAAGCATGCTAAGGACTTTTCATAGGTACACTTTATTACCATTAAAAGTATTTGTAATATAGTACACATTTTAAAAATGCACTTAAGTACAGTTACACTTGCAGTAAAGCACTCTTTTTGTAAGTACTTTGAAATACCACTTTAAGTACTGCAGGATTAGTATATTCATTTTAACACATTTAAGCAGAACTTAAAGACATCATCATCTAAATGACTTTTTACAAGTACATGTCAAACACACTTTAAGCACAAAGAGTAAAAGTGTACTCGCATTGATTTTTCTGTACTTAAATTATATTTGTGATACACTGAAGTACACTGCTTTCCGATCTGGGAGTCCGTGTATTCGAGGAGTTTCAGGATGTCCATGTCTGTCTGAAATTCCGGTGGTGTTAGCTTTTATAGACCAGCTGCCGTCCTGTCAGTTAGCAGACGCTCCTCTTACTGCTGTTTTCTTCTCTGGTTATAAATTTCCTCGTCACACGCTGCTTTTGGAAACTCTCTGTTGAAATGTCGCTCCAGTGTCGCTGTATTCCTGAAAAGGTCAGCTGTGTCGTATCACAACGTGACCTTGTTTGATTTAGTGCTGACTGGACTTTTGTGCCGCTTAGACAGACTTTAAGCTGGTTTATTCTCCAGTAGAAGTTGTCTTCAGATGTTCTCAAAGCTCAAAAAGCTCCTTTTTCAGACCACAGGTCCCTCATGTGGGTGCCATGTCAGCCTGGGGTACAGTAAGGTCAGGGCCAAGGGTGCCATTAGATCTGCCCCTTTCCCTTTTTGAGGCCATCACAGATAATGTTTCACAACACAAACACACTTTCCGGGACATTTGTGTGTGTCTTCCAGTATTTGTCTCTGTACAGAACAGCTCAGACAAATGTTGATGTGGATCTCAGATGGCTTGGCCTGACCTTCAGCTCTGCACCGGGGTCTTCTGCACGTTGGCCGGCTGGAGGTTTGCTTCTTGCAAGGAGTTTGCGTGTGAGGAACATCGGTGCCTGTGCTCACGACGCCTCCGCTGCACTGCTAACGCTCATCTTAAACACACTCTCACTTCCCCGAAACACCCAAATGAATTCACCCTGATGATCATTATAATTAGACTACTTAGGCTTGTTTTGCAATTAGTTTTGTAAGTATAAATGTCATGAAACTCACCGTCGTGGTTCATTTATGCTCAGTGCGCACAGTGTGCTTCCCTCTGTTCTCCCTGTACAAAGAAAACTGGTTATCCCCAAAACATCAGCTTGTCAGGACTTCATAAAAACAGCTTTCAGCTTCTGGATGATGCATCTTTCACATAAACCAGTGGTGTTTTTATTGTTTTGGAACAGAGATAGATGGTTTTCAACGGACAGTGACGCCATGTATATTTCTGCCAAGATATCTTAGTATCCTCAACCTGTGTTTAGCCTAATTTAAAATACAATTCACCACTATTGTTATTTTCTTGTTTAAATCTTCTCCTGAGACGGCGGCGTTAATCTGAACAACTGCTGAAGTGATTAAACTGCAGGCGGCGGATCCTCGGCGAGGATGCAAACGCTGACATTCAGGGAGACTAAACGGCTCCTTTTTGCTGAGAGCAGAACACAACAACACTTTTCTTAAAGCTGTAATGAATTACGCTGCATTAGTACAGCGCGGTGAGCCATTAGCAGCTCTTATAAGTGTCACATAATCACATTTTTATCTTTATTTAGCCAGGAGAGGTGTGCTGAACAAGCAAGGTCTAATTAATCACATACAGTTACACCTGGGAGATGCAGTCCTCTGCCGTTCACCAAAAAGAGGCTGCAGACAGGAAGTGCTGCACCTTAAAGTTTTCTGACAAGCCACCAAAATTTCCTTCAGTATTTTAGTCTTTCAATTGTATTTTTTTGATCTTTCTGCATGATCAACATGCTGTTTCAAAGCTTTCCACACACATCAGGATACAGTGCTGCTGGAGAAATACTAGATGCCTGTCAGTCATGCACTAAACATTGAAGTCTGATTGATTATTACTCTCTTATAATGAGTATTTTATGTATTAAGTACATTCATTCATTCATTCATCTTCTATACCCCTTGTATCCCTTTCGGGGTTGGGGGGGCTGGAGCCTATCCCAGCTGTCAACGGGCGAGAGGCAGGGTACACCCTGAGCCGGTCGCCAGCCGACTGCAGGGCAACACACACACAAGCATTCACTCTCACATTCACACCTACGGGCAATTTAGAGTCACCAATTAACCTAATGAGCATGTTTTTGGTCTGTGGGAGGAAGCCGGAGTGCCCGGAGAGAACCCACGCATGCACGGGAAGAACATGCAAACTTCACACAGAAAGGCCCCCGCCTGACCCCGGGATCGAACCGGGAACCTTCTTGCTGTGAGGCACGCGCACTACCTGCTGCGCCACCGTGCCGCTGTATTAAGTACATGAGATTGTTATTTTTGTGAAGTGTAGGATACAGTAAAACACAGTCTGTGGACAAAACAACATGATGTTTCCTCCTTTGCAGTCAGGCATTGCCTCTCCATGTTCAGCCTTTGTTAAAATGATTTCATCCTATGATGTCAGTCTAAATATAATCCAATCATCTCCTATCAGACTTCATCAATATGGCAGAAATAGGGTTTATAGATCCTTTATTGAACTTAAAATGAACAAAGAAAAAATCCATCCTGGGTCCTTTAAAGCAATAAACGATGTGTTTCCAGAGCACTGCATATCCATTTTGGAATAAATCACTTTTCAGTATCTTTAACGTATAGAAGGTCCAGTCAGGAGGAGTTCAGTAATATAACCTTCAAAGTTAAACATCGTTTAAGTTTTACAGCTTAATACAGTCACTGACTGGGAAAACGAAACAAATAAAACGCAATTGCATGTTTAGCATGTCTCCAAGCCTGAATATTTTTGGCCAATTTCTGCATTTTCATCACTAAAACAACCGAAACCATCACATTCAGTCAGCGGGCCAGGCTGCCAGATGTAGGTCAGATACATGTGTCTTGGATCGTCGGTTTAACAAAGATCAGATGTGGACTGGCCGCCCGGCGGACACTGCCCACCGCCCGCGCCGCGCTCACATGCCAGCCGGCCGGAGTTTGCGTGCGCAGTTCTCTTGCTCGCATGCGTCGGGAGCGCACAGAGGGCGCACCGGTGTCAGTTTGCTCCAGCCCCTTGTAGCGGTCGGTCGCTGCTGGTTGCGCGCAGAGGCGTCTGGCAGCAGGAATTTGGGGAGTGGAAATTCCGCTGTTACTTTCACGGCTCGCCTCGTATTTCTGACATTTCTGCTGTGACGGTCAGTTCGTCGCCGCGGGGTGAGAGAGGCGGAGAGAGAGCGGAGCTGAAATACGGAGTAAAATCAGAGGAGCGGCGCTCCGATGTTCCTCGCTGTTGGTTTTCTCTGAATGCCGCTTAACTACAGATTTCTCTTGTACGTTTCTACGCTTGGAAGTACGTCCGTCGCTCCTGTTCGGTGTCACAAGTGAGAGGTTTGAGAGAGAATCGAGCGCGCGCGGCTGCCACTTTTGGCGAACGGAATTTTCCTTTTGCTTCTTCGTCTTATTTCCTGCCTTTGGATTATTTTTTGATTCCAGGGGATGGCAAGTTGGTCCCTGACAGACGCGGGGATCTGGTGCTGAAGCTCGCAGGATGCTGGGGTCCCTACAACAACCACATTTCTTACTTTGAGACAATTCTCCGTCATTTTTCTCTTTTGGACGTAAGCCCCTCTGGACGTTTCCCCCTCCTCCGTTTGTCTTTATTTTCTTGTCCAGAATGTCTGTGTTGTACAATCTAAGGATGCGTTGTGGATTGCTATTGTTCCTTTTCACCCAAGTCATCCTGGTTGCCTCGTTGACTCAGACTGGTAGGTGTTGACTCGTCGTTGAATGCGTGTGTCTTGACAACAGGCAGAACATTGATCCATTTTGCATCATTTTGCACCATTGTTGCCTCTCACCTGTTATTGCCTCGGCTTTCCCTGTGAGAGCACGTCCGCAGGGGCTCAAGTTAGACCACGTACAGACTGTTTTCACTATAATTACTCTATTAGATGAAAACAATGAAGGATATTACTCAAATAAACCAAAAAATTACCAAAACCGGGTTATTGTAAACATGTTTAGCGATAAAAAGATGCACAAAGTGCCTCACAATCACCACAAACTGACGATGTATCACCACAGACACACTAGAAGTCTCCATGTTAAGATTTACTCATTGGAATAAAAATATCACACATTTTTCATGAAGGTCTTTTGGCGCGTCAGCCACGCAGAGACGCATTTTGGAGCTTTTGCGCGTGCTGCCACTGAAGCTTGATACAAGCTGCTGAATAAATCATTCATTGAGAAAATTAAACGGAACCATCCCGCCTGTTTGCGGGAGAAGCAGCGGCAGCAGCAGCGAGCCTGCCTCACCTTAATGGGCGTAATCACACCTTATGGCAGGGACGCAGAGGAGCCTCTGTACCACACCTTCTCTGATCGAGGATTTATCGCCTTTTTAAAGCTGGTAGAATTTCCGCAGGTGTGAATTTATTGTTACAGTGTGTGTGCACGCGCTGCTTGGCGCAAAAATATATTTGGATTTCTGATGATCCGCAGCTGGAGGTCTCAGTGTCCTCACCCCCACCCCTGCTCACGCACTTTAATCTTCACGCTGAAATGTGCTGTCAGTCAGTGTCTAAGTGCAGTTCAGTGCCTACAAAGTGCGTTTCCCTCCACTAACTGACCAACTTTCTGCCTTTCTTGCGGCGCAGATAAATGCGGGGGGAACATAGAGATTCACACCGCGGGCTACCTGACCTCCCCGGGCTACCCCGGCGCGTACCCGCCCTCCCAGCAGTGCGTGTGGGTGATCACGGCCCCAGAGCCCGGCCAGAAGATCCTCATCAACTTCAATCCGCATTTTGATCTGGAGGACCGAGACTGCAAGTAAGAGTTCACTCCTCACTCTCTCTCCCTTCTCCTCCCACCCTGCTTTGCTCTCTCTCCTCAATCCTGCCTGGATACAATGTGAAACTCTGCCACCTATTGGTCAAGGAGTTCTACATCTGCTCCCAGGGATGTGGAGGATGTGGCACCGAGGCTGCTGGCAGTAGCTTCAGAGGAAATGGGGTTTGATGGGTTTTGTAATTCATACTTGATAAGGAGGGAGGGTGTCTCGTGTCTCCGCTCGGGCTTTTTGGCAGGAATTTAGAGGAGAGTAAACCCAGAGAAACGCAGAGTGCACCGGCTTCTTGAGAGGGATGCTGTTTGCTTTTCATTTGGAGGCAGAGTTTACCTGTTTGTGTTTGGAGGAGTTTCTCTGAACCTTAAGGATCTAATCTAATCCTGCAAATCGTTGGAAGTGCTGCTGTCAGGTTTTTCTAAGCTGACGGTTTTGTCTGAAGCTGTTTACTTTGTCTGCACTCTGGTTTTCTGACTCTGAGCTTGTTCATCCGCCTTTATATTTCTAATTGCAGCTGCAACGATAAGTTCATCGATCAGCAGAAAATTAATTGCCAACAATATTGTTGATATTGTAAATATCATTGATTCCAGCTTCTCAAATGGGAATTTGCTGCTTTTCTTTGTTTTTTTTTTTTGCCAAATACAAGTGATTTGATGGTATCTACTTTTGTCTATTTCCTTTATAGACAAACGATTAGCTGATTCATTGAGAAAATAATTGTCAGATCAATCAATAATGAGAGCACACGTTAACACAGCCCTCTGCGCAGGCCCGGCAGGTGTTACTTCTGGATAAAAACACTTAAAAATGTTCTTACATAACATGCTTTTTCCACACAGACACTCAAACATGCACCACAAGTCATTCCTGCACATAATGGTGCTTTCCTGAGCGTTAGCCTACAAAAACCTGTAAACAAGCACTCGCGCAGACAGACACACAACCTCTACACCCCCCTCTCTTTGACCCAGAGACACACACTGGATTGTGTGCATCCGCACAACAGCCCATGTGTTGCTCTCCTCCGTAAATAAGCCTGTTTTTGTGTCGGCTTCTCTGTCTTTTTTAAAAGCTCCATAAACGGCTCCTGTGTAAATCATGGCTGGCTGTCCGGTGCTGTCTCACAGATGGGGTCCTCCAATACTATCGGATCATGTTTCACCACCAAGGGACTAATAAACCATTAGCGTTGTGGACAGAGAGTGGATATGGTGTTTTTCAGTGGATCGCACACCTTCCTCTGTGCTGTTAGGAGAGCTTTTACCTGGAAAAGCTCATTCTGTAACGACCTTATTTGTGTGATGGCCCTGGGAGCAGTTTAAGTATGTAATAATGCTGTTTAAGTACTTAATGAAATGTAGTAAATCTTGGTGATAAAGTTTTAGACAGTGGTTGGCGCTGTAGCACACCAGCAGCAGAGTATTATTGTCTGCTTAAATTACTTTTCCATAGGTTAATGTGCTGGAATAAGGCGCCGTAAAGGCAAATATTATGATTTCATTTGAGGTGAACATGTGCTGAACATGTTGGTAGAGCGCTCTTATCCATCTTGTATCTGAGGAAGAACCAGAGGAAGGTTTCCAGAGACGAAGAAAGATCATTTCATACTCAAACGGTGACAAAGTGTCATCAGATTTCCAGACTGGTTTTTATGGATCTGAAGCGGCTCTGCTAGCTGTCCGTCTCTGTCCAGGCTCGTTTTCTGTGCTGGGACTGTTGACTTTGGCTGCACGCACACTGCTCGGTAAGCACATATTTCCACATTTTCTGCCACAGGATTCAAACCTGCGACGGCTCACCGGCCCGGCCACCCTGCAGCCACCTTAACATGTCGTTTGACTGTTTTGTCAGGGGCCTCCGATTTGCTCGACTGGTTTCATTATTTGTTGTGTGAGTTTATGTTGGATGATGATGGGGTGTAGCTCGTAGCTCTCTGACTTGGCAGGAGCGGTGTTGTTTTTGGGATCGAGTCAAATGTTCGAAATATGCCCACTGAGCCGGGCTTTAAGCCTTTGGCAAGACCGCAGTCCCACTTAAAAATTTCCTGAGATGATATTTAAGAGTCTGATTTCACTGTTTGATGCCACCAAACCCGACGTCAGCTCGGAAATGTGATCCCGTCCAGTCAGCGACATGATTGGAAACAGCAACAGACTGCGATGTTTTACCATGAGTGTGAGGTCCTAAAGGTGGCGCCTTCACCGCCGCTGATAGACTTTCAATCCGGAGACACGTGGGACGGCGAGCTTCTGTCCATCAGCAAGTGTCCAGAGGTCAAAAGTCAGATGTGGATCAACAGAAGATTAATGTAACAATGTTGCAATCAGTTCATCTTTTAAGTCCCTTTAAAGCCAAATCATCAAACATTCTCAGATAGGAGGATTTTCTCTGCTGCATTGTAAACAAACATATTTGGGTTTTCAGCTGTTGGATGGACAAAACATTTGAAGACGTCACTATGACTTTTTTTAAATTATTTTCTGACATTTTATGTAGACCAGTCGATGAATCACCTCAGCAGTCAGCATGTCAGTCGATAATGAACAGAGCTCACGAGCTAAATCTTCACATCTGACCATCAGGAGTGAAAACATATGAGACATACAGCAGAAAGACAGTTTGATTGGTTTCATTTTTAGTCGGTGATCAGAACTTTAGCTGAATATTTATCTGTTGATGAACTGATCGGCTGATTCTTCCACCTCTGAGTGTATGTACCTTTACTCTCTCCCAGTAACCCTCGCCGTAACTGAGCCGGTTGAGATTCACTGAATTTCCCAGATGGACTTTTAATGTTGTGTCGGGAAATCGAGCCAGTGGCATTTAGTTTACCAGACAGTTTCGACAACACTCGGCTGATCTCATTTTTAATTCAACTATACTCCCAGTTTATTGTTGGAATGACCCCCCTCCCTCCCCCCTCATCTGATAGCCTGTCGCTGCTTGCCCATCTCTCCCAGTCCCATAATTAGATTACTGGACCAAAATGGAACAAACATGTTCCAGCGCTGAGAAACGCGTCTGCAGCCGACGAGCCAAACAAAGAAGCCTTAACAGCGGCGTCTTCGAGCAAACGCAGTCCACATCTGTGTCACACAACACGCCGAATCGTCCCGATGCGCCCTCGAGACCCACGCTTTGTAATTATGATGCCTAATTACAGTGTTTTTAAAAATACTGAAATGTTTTCTGCCAGTGTGATTCATGAAGGAGGAAACTGAAGCTTTGGGGGAGTTTTCGGCTAAAGTTAGATGATGCGCCAGTTTGGAGACAATGACGCCTTCATCACAAGAAATGATTATATTTAACCAACAGAGTGCCGCTTGATGCCGGAAAAATAACACAAACGTAACCACAAACGTACAGCATCACAAACATTTACTGCAGCATCTTTCCGGATGATCTTAAATGTTAAATGGATTAGTCTGAGGTTCGCGAGGCTTTCATGAGCTTCTGTAAAACAGCCAGCCTGGGTGATAATTCCAGCGACAACCTTTTACTTCGACAAACTCTCAAGTGGCTCAGTCTGCGCTCAGCGAACAGACGTTGGTGTAGACGAGAACCAGTAACACTTTTGTTCAGACACGCTAAGATCCATCGGCTCTGCCTCCCCGGCCAATCTGGAGCGGCACCAGAACAAGTCTTGTCTCACGTCCACGTCCGAAATAGCGCGGCCGACAAAGTGAATCCCCGCGGAGCGCGGCGAAATAGAGCAGAGGCACGGGTAAGGAACATGCGTCGGTGGCGGGATAATTTGGGACATCTTTTTAGGAGTTGGCTGAACTGTTTCCTCCTACACGAGGCTGCACTGGCACAGGCTGCACCTCACACATACGCAGCACGCACACACATAACACATAGTCGCACAGAGGCAACCAAACTTTCTGTCACTTACAGTATGCTTCATGTGCACTCTGTGGTGCAAACAGCTCCTGTGTGCATGCTCTGCTCAGCCTCTAACACACAGCTCTGTCACACTGACACACACACACAGCGACTTTAATGGCTTTTGATGTCACATCTTGGATTTATGGGTTTGTAATGGTCACAAGAGGTCACTGAATATGGAAGTTATCATATATTATGGCCTTCACAGTCATCAGATATCAACCCAGCTGAACACAGGTGGGAGCTTTTGGAGCGATGTGCTTTCCACCACAAGCATTTAAAAGCTTTTAAACTTTTAAAAGAGTGAGATCATCCCTCTGTTAAAGTTCCTCAGACTTGAAGAATCAATGTTAAGAGCGCTTTAAGACAGCAGATGGTTTTTCCTTTACTTTGTCTCTGGTGAAAAATCCTTGTATCTGCAATATCCAGACAAAGGTGTAATAGTATTTAATGTTTGACAGTCGTTTCAAGAGAAATCCATCATTGATTAGGTGGAACAAAAGCAACCTTACACCTCATCCTACACTCATTAAGGTTACAGTGTTTGCTCTTAGCTGGAGCTGTTTTCGAAAGGTGTTGATTCAGCTTTACGATCACTTTGGAGACTCTTGTTGGTGGTTGGACACAGAAAAGAGCAACGCTGTTACAGAAGAGCTGCAACGTGTTGGCCATCCTGTGACGGTAAGTAACAGCTTGTGACACGAGAAGACAGAACAAGAGGGAGAAAGACATAGAGGGACGAGCTATAAATTCCTCCACATGTGATGGAAAGACCAGCCGGTCCTCAAGTCTAAAGGTCAAGCGATTAGTCAAAGAACAAGGTTCCTCAGGCGGACGCACAGTCACAGGACCGACGTCCTGCAGCCTGCAGCCTGGAGTCCTACATGAACACAAGCACACATTTCAAGGCCTTTTGCATCTGTCTGCGTGGATATGCAGGAACTGGGGGGGTTGGGTTGTTTATAATGTCAGCTCTGGATTTTTTTTTTCAGTCGAAGAACCAATCAAACGTTCTGGAAGCGTTAGGACTCCACAGTTTGTCAGTGAAGGTATGAATGATGGATGGATGAAAGATGAATCGATCGTTGGTTATGTTGTTGTTGTTGTTGATAATGGAGAGATGGATAGATCGATTGATTGCTAATTGGATGGTAGGCAGCACTGATGGATAGACGGTGAATGGATGAGTGCGTATGGGCTGCTGGACGATGATGAAGGATAGAGGGAGGAAGAACGGACGGGTGAATCTGAGGATGATTGATGGAAGAATGGCAGGATTAATGAAAGAATCAGCAGGTGGATGAAGAGATGGCTATGAATTGATCAGTGGATGGATCAGCAGATGTGCGAATGTTTGGATGGCTAAATGGACAGAAGAAGGATGAATGGATGGATGAAGTGATTGAACGATGAATTGATAGATGGATGGATGAAGGATTGGGGGTGAATGGACATGTCGATTGGTGGATTGAATAGCTGGACACTGAATGAATGAATTTCCGGTTGACAAATGGAAAGATGATGGATGGATGAACCTCCTGACGGATGGACGCATGGTGGAGTGCTGGATGAGTGATGAACGCGTTGTCGGATGTCTGAACGAATGGATGACTCAGAGAGATAGATCAATGGGTGAGTGGATGGAGGAGGTGGATGTGTTGTTCAGTAATAGAATGTGGGACAGATGTATGAATCATCGGATGGCTCAAAGGATTCTGGGACGGAGGGATGAATTGCTGAATGGATTGATAAACAGTTGGATAAACTTTCGTTCCCAGCTTATTGTTGATGACCTCCTCTTGCGAAAGCACAGAACCCCCCCATCAGTTGTTTAGTCTCGTGTTTGAGCCGCAGAACAGATATTCTATTGAATCCCAGCCCTCTTCATGTGGCTTTAGACCGAGGGCTGTTCCACCGGCGGTCCTGTGTTCAGCGTTCGGTCTGACTTTGCCAGTTCTAAAGAAAAGAAAAGCCTCCCCTCCAGATGGTTGTGTTTTTCAGTTCCACGGCGGCCACACAAAACAGGAAGGCTAAATGTGCTGCTGTCACTGAGTGGTTAGCCTGTGGCTCGCTGCCAAGGAAATTTGAGGCGTGAGCCTCCAAAAATGATTTGGTTGTTTTCAGCGATGAGTTCCTTCCATTTGTTACTTTGAAGTACAAAAGAGCCGTGAGACTTGGGTCAGTGAAAGACGGGTATTTGTTTTGTCTTCCTGTTTGTAGTCTGAAGGAGGAATGGTCCTGTCTTATGTAATACGCTTCACATTCGTTTTCTGTGTTGCACTGGCACGTGTGTAATTTCTTTTCATTTGTTTAAGCAGAAAATATTCATGAAACCTTGACAGTTTTAGGTTTTAATTGGGATTAAAACATCTGATTTCCGCTTTCAGTTTCCTCTGTTTCCACAAGACTGAACAGGATTACCAGTTCAAGCAAAAGAGATGTGAATACTCACCGGGCTTTAATAGAGCAGCAGATGTACTGATCAATATGCCTCCCCCTTTTGTCATGTCATCTTTGTTTCCCAAAACTACTACATTTCCCATGATGCATCAATCTGGGACTTCCCTAAAGTACTCAAATCAAGGACGTCAGTTTAATCATTAAATCGCTCCTGGTTGTTCAGTGTGATGCTCGCAGGACGTGAGATATTAAAGTGGAACAAGTAGAAATAGAAATGGAGAGAAGAAGGAGAAGGAGAGGAGGAACACGAGGAGGAGCGATGAAGAGGAGTAAGCAAAGGGGCTAGAGGCAGAAGATAAGAAGAAGAGTAGAGACAGACTCAGAGAGACAGAGGGCTTCAGGCTGGTTGGCGTGGTCAGTCTGATCCTGACCTCAGTGACAGACCTCTCCCTGTCTCTCCTCCTCCTCCTCCTCCTCCTCCTCCTCCTCCCTCAGGCACTTGTTTTCATCCCGTCACGTCCTTCAGCATCACTTTCTCTCTCCTCACACTCTGAACTCTGTGTGCACTCGTCATGTTTTCAGCCCTTTTTTTTCCTGTTCGCCATACTGTCTCTGTCTCCTCCTCGACTTGGAGAAATGATGGACAACTTTTTTATTTTCTACCACTTTTCATTGTCTGTTCTTTTTTTCTACATCTCCTTTTTATTCCTGCTGTCGGTAACAACTTAACTTCCCTGTCGTCAGATCCATAAAGTTTTATCTTATATTTGTAGCATTTAAATTTTGATTTAGTTCACTTCAGGTTTGGTAAAGCTGCCATTTTTCTAATGTAAACCGTCAAAATGAGCCTTGAATTGATCCTTTTAGTTCATTTGACATCACTGATAAATGATTGACTGCACATTCGTGGGTTTGAAACGTTCCTGCTCGGCCCCAGAGCTCAATGTTAGAAAGTTTACCTGTCAATAAACACAACTCCTCCTTTCCACCATTTATAGATCAGAGTGAGACTATTGGCTGACTTTCACCGGCCGACTCTCGTCTCTCAGGAGCAAATATTTGTGTGACGGACGGAAGGGTGAACTTTGAATCCTGCTATTGTTTCTCTTATGCAACTGTACATTGTTTGGATTCGCTTTTCTAAACAATTATAGCCACAAACTCTGCTTCCCATATGAATCAGCACACGTATAAATAACACACTGTGTGTAGATACGCAGCGCTCAGAAAAAGCACTCTGAAGTGCACAAACACACACAATAAACCCAACAAATTGCTGTAAATGTAATCAGAGCTATTGTGGATTCCCTGCTCATCAGTGAGTCGCACATAAACACACACGCGCTGACACACACACACACTCACGCTTTCACACACAAATGAAAACACATGTCAGATTAGATCCTTAACGAGCAGATTAACGAGGAGAGAGTTTGGCAGGGGGAGAGGGGGGGAAACCCAGTCAGCAACGTCACACACACACACACACACACACACACACACACACACAGCTGCAACCCCAGGATTTACAGGATGCGCTCGCTGATACACTCCAGATGTTCCCAAAGCAAAATACGCGCTGTTATGCCTGATAGAGGGGCATCCTTCAGAGTAAACAGTTGGATTTTACAGTGACGATGAAGCTTGTTTTCAACTCTTTCTCCTCCTATTGGCTGTTATCTTGTATTAAAGCTCGCCATGTTTAAATCCGCTGTGAACACTGGACGCGCTGTAAGCATGAAAACGACAGAGTTGTCAACAAGCGGGTGGCTTGCTGGATTTTTGGGTTGGCTGGTCGAGTAAGTTTGGAGGATTTATCCGGGTGTTCGGGAGGATGTTCCACATGAGGATGGATGGTTGGGCGCTGAAATCTTCAAGTCTTTGGGAGATTTGAGGCTCAGGCTTCATCCACACTGAGTCTTTTCTTCCCTTTAGAGACGCGGATCACAACGCGGTGCGCCATCCCCGAAAAATGCACAATTTTTTGGCGCAGAAGACGTTTCTTTTTATTTTACTGCTACTTTGGTCCCGGTGCCGCATGAAAGCAGGGAAAGTGAGTCACGCCTGTGTGCATGGCATGTCAGGGTGCAGGAGGGGTTCATAACGGTGCAGCCGTTCAACACGTGTGTGTTTTCAAAGCGCTGCTTCAGATAAGTGTTTCGTTGGGTGACAAAGGACGCTAATGCGACACCAGTGATGTCACTCAGCGTCCAGTTTGGGAAGCTTCGCTCTGGACTCCACGGGAATCTGCTCTCCACTGTTTTTCTGGACTGCAGCAGCTTTCACACCTCAGCTTAGCTCTGAGGGAAAACAGCCTCAGGTCCAGGAAAACCTGTCCAGTTGGCTCAAAAATGCAAAAAAATGGCCTTACTTGAACTTTAAAGCGCTTAAAATATCTAAAGACTGAGTGGATTTTAGGAATTCAACATCAGTGCCTTGATCACAGTTTTAATGTTGACGGATAGATGCAGATTGACATCACAGACAGGCCTTCTTTCCTCATGAAGTCTGTAAAATAAAGCGCCGTATGTGTTTGACAAGTCACAAGACACCATCCACCAATTATAAATGACTTCACGTCTTTCATCTGACGTGCAAATCTGCCTCCTTGTAAACTCATAAGGCCACTGAAGGCTCAGTGTCACGCCTGGGACAGGTCAGCGTCAGACACAGGGGTGACGCTGTCTTGACCTCTGAGGAGGATGAGCGGCCTGGAGGGCTTTGTCTTCTTAGACTTGCGCGACGGGAGACCCGCCCCCCGCCGGAGCCTAATGGCCGCTCGCGGTCAGCGTGGACAATAAAGTCTTTTTGGTCCACAGCTTGTAGAGGAATGTGTATCTGTCTGTAGAAACGCCCCAGGGTGACCTCCCATTGAGACATGTAGGTAGAAGATTCACACACACATCTTGTGGGCAGACGATAAACAGATTTAAGTGTGTGGGAAGCACATACACACACACACGGTTGTGTTTCCATAGCTTCTGGGGACATTACATAGGCTTACATTCATTTCCTGGAGACCTCCTCTAACCATAACACACCCTAAAGCTGAATGATTTACACTATGAGGACTTGTGTTTTGTCCTCATAAGGACAGTGAGTCCCCACAGTGTGACTGTCCACAGAGGTCTGTAATGTATGTCCACACACACACATATGCACACACACCAAAAAGAACATGCACAGATAGATGTGAAACGAGGGATGACCCAGATCTTTCAGGTCGGCTCTGCACTCTGAACACAACCTGCAGCTCTCTGAGGTCAGACTGTGGTTTGCTGGTTTTTGTGGCCGCGATCGCGTTCGTGTCTCCGAAGCTTCGTTCTGTTAACTTCTGGATAGTTGGAGGAGTGCAGCGAGCGCTGGAGTGACTCAGTGCTCACCGTGTCATGAGCTCTGAGCTATTTTAAATGAGACTGCTGACTGAAGGAAACACAACAGGTTTTCAGGAAATGGGTGTGTTAGTCCAGCGCTGAGAGCAAAGTGATGTGTGTGTCACCACAGCGCGATTCGTTCTGGGATTACATGCCGACATTAGAGTATAGTGAACACTAACACCAGCCAGGTTTGACAAGTATCCTTTAACAAGCAGTGAGAGTGGTGGTGCTGTTTGGATCAGTAGCACAATTATGTAATAATAATCTATAATAATAGAACAATTTCACAATTCCCCATTCTCCGCCCTGCGTTAGAGTCCTGTATTGTTTAAAAGTAATGGTCTTCATTATGAGAAATGCTCCCTTTATAGTCGAAGTAATTTATGCATTACTGCATAAGCACCAGTCTTTTTGTTTCAGCTGCTCCCTGCGAGGCTTTGCTCAACTATATTACACGATGTTGGGTTTTTAAATCAATGAAAATGAATCATAACTTTGAATTTATTGTGTTTTCTGTCTTTATCTTCAGTGAAGTCCAGTAAAGGAATTGATGGCGTTATTTAAACAGCAGTAACAAGTAATTAAACACACTGCCTGTGCATATGCTAACGCTGAATGTGCACTATTAGCTTAATAAATTAGCCTACTTTTTGGACAGAGTTGCTGTGTTTTTTATCTCCACTCTTCTGTGTGAAACACCTCTTTTTAATTTAAAAGCAGGTCATGTCATCTTTGTGCGATATCTAATTTTAACTGTAACGTGACGCTGAAAAACGTCTCAGATGCCGCTGAAATATGTAGCCGACGACGTTCTCCTCCTTCTGTCGCTCATGATGCTAAAGTGTTAGCCTGCAGCTCCGAAAGCAGCGATCCACGAAGAACATTCTGGTGTGTGTGTTTGCGTGAGTGCAAAAGCTAATTTGGCAAATGTGCTTATCCACTTTTAACTTGGTTTATTTCTCAAATGCAGCTCGTGAAGTGACAACACCAGCAGGCTTTTCAGCTTTAATAAAGTCACTCTGAAATGAAGGCTGCTTCACAACGTCCAGCTCTTTATCTTTTTACTGTATCTGCCTCCCCATCTGTCCGTCAACCCGACTCCCTCACTGCCAAACCGGAGCAGTCCCTGCTGGGGTTTCTTTATGTGCGTCTGAGGAGAGCCAGCTAATTAATTTCACATGTTTTTGGAGCAGGAGAGGTGGATGTATAGCGAGCCGGGCCTCTGTGTGAATGCAGATGAACGTGTTGAGGGTTAGCATGTCGGAGCGCAGTGGAAGTGACACAGTGTTTATTGCTTCGCCCCCAGCTCGCTTCAGAGAGGTGTGGATTGAGTGTCGCTTGACAAAAGGCCTTTTTCCTCCCAGATCTCTCAGGTACGGACGAGAAGTTTCTCCGAATTCACACTCGGAAACGCCCTTCTGTGTTTGTTTAAGTCTGAACTGACAGACTTCAGATGGAGTGGCTAGCTCACCTTGTTTCCCGTTAAAGTTGCTTTGACCCCGAGACAAACTTCTCCCCAAAACGTCGACTTTGACTTTCGTTCTTTTCAGCTTTCCCGTATTAAACCCCACTGAGTTTGCACCAAATCTCATTTCATCCTTCAGGGTCCCTAAACAGTCTGCCTAAAAGAGAGAGGGGGGAAAGCGGCGTTCTCCTTCCCTCCTCTGTCAGATTAAGGCTTCCTAAATGAGAACAAATTCCACCTCCTCCTCGTCTCCCTTTTAATTTCCCAGCAGGATTGTGCTGCCGCGGCTTTGTATCTGCACAGCTGAGGTGAAGGATGAGGATATTCATACTTTGGCTGCTTGGCCCAATTTATTTTTTGGGCAGAGGAGGGAGTTTGTGTGTCTGCGTGTGTGTGTGTGATCTCACTCGTTTTAAAAGGGTTTTCTCTTCAACGCGTTTTCTCCATTTTTGGAAGCGTTCGCCATCGCTCTGCGGACGCCGGGTTTACCAAAAAATGGATCATTGAATCAATGTTTGTTTTCAAATGAGCGCTTATTGCTTTTATTCCAGTCGTGGTCAGAAAATGAAGTGTGTGTGGGTGGACGGGTGGCACGAGTAAGTATTTCTGAGTGTGTGCGCTTTATGTGTGTGAGAGGAAATGGCATCTAGTGAGCGCTCGTAGCTCTAATGAGCAGTTTTGCTCACACTAACGAGTCCCTCCTCTTTGGGAGGACCGTTGCTTTGATGCTGATGGTGAGCTGTGGTCCTCACTTAGTCAGAAGGCTGTTTTAGAGTTAAGACTTAAGGTTTTGGGTCAGGGTTATATTTAGGTGTAGGTTAGAGAAAGAACTGGGTTAGTTTTCAGGACACCCGTCTGGCTTCTAGCTCGTCAATCACAACCCAGCTCTCCTTGAAATTACACTTAAATGATGTGGAACACTCCAGAAACACCTGTTTGGAACCTTCCACAAACAGGCTCATTGGTAACAGGTGAGAGGATCATGACTGGGTATGAAAGGGGCATCCTGGGAAGGCTCAGCCGTTCACGAGCGAGGTTCACCGCTTTGTGAACACATGATTGGATGAAGGATGTTGCTACATGGACTGAAGTTACCTGCGAACATCATCCAGGCAGCAGTTGAGGCATAATCACAGCGCAACTGGACAAACAAAACAAACCTAATTTGGAGGAGCCAGGGTTGCACGAGCCTAACAAGTATTGCTCATTAGCAGTCATTGTGTAAATAAGCAGTCTGCCATCCAGCCATTTTCATGAGTTTGCGCCAAGCAAGCGTCACACAAAAGAGGTTTTCAGAAGATCTCCGCAGAACGTCCAGGTAGATTTCACCCTTTGTCGTCGACCACAATTTTGTTGTGTCTGAGCTCAGTCCCACGCCACCTGCTATCCCATAATGCCTTGCGAAGCTGTGCGCTTGCATCCCATTCACAGCGTCTTAACAGTGTTAAGAATGAAGCTCCTCACAAGAACAGAAGTACAAACTGGTGCACATGTGGGTGAGCTCTGAATCCAAGTGAGTATTTCTGCAAATATTTGCATGTGTGTGTGAGCAGGAAACTGACTAAGAGTATTATTTGTGGGTAGAGCTGAGGACTCAAGTGTGTGTGTGTGTGTGTGTGAGAGTGTGAGTAAGGCGGTGAGAGGGAGATGATGTAGATCCTTCGATGAACACGGGGGAGGTGAGAAACGGGGAGGGATGGACTGGTGTGTGTGTGTGTGTGTGTGTGTGTGATGGCAGGTGGTGTCATAGTGTGTTTTCTGCTCACACACTCGGATACAACACGCACACGTGCCATCTGTAGCCTCCCAGCAGAGCTCAGAACGACTGGTCAGGCTGAGTTTACCAGCACTAAAACACAGAAACGCTCGTGTAATTCAGAATCTGAACATTGTAGCCTGCAGCTTCCCTGTGTGTGTGTGTGTGTGTGAGAGAGTGTGTGTGTGTGTGAGAGAGAGAGTGTGTGTGCGTGTGTGTTTTGTTTGTGGACTCACATGCAGCACCTCCTGGAGACAAAAAGCTTGATGTCACACTGTAAACCTTTCAGTTTGGGGGTTAAACATGTCGTGGTTGTGGTAGAAGTTACTGTACATCTCCAGTAAATGAATCAAGTCAAGGTTATGTCCTCACATGTGATAAAAAGGCCGGGTATGTGCGTGTGCTGTAGTGGGTGTGTGCGTTTCAGGCTCTTCTTGTTCCACAGAGGATGGATCTAAACAGCGTTTCACCGAGCACGGCCATTGTTTAGACGGCACAGTGCGGCTGAGCTCTCAATAGCTTTTCAACCTCCACATCCTGGCTGGTGTTGAGCCCAAAGATCAACTCAACTCTAAAATATGCTGCCTGTTACTCCCCACACAGTTGAATCTTTAAAAAGCCGTAAACATAGTGTGACAGCAGGTCAGAAAACTGTGATCGATCACATATTCTTTGATTTAAATGAAGCTTTCAGCACCTGCACGTTCATGACAAGCTGCTTTGTTAAGACGTGAAATTGTAGCTGATGGTTCATGTCGCTGTCGTAAATGCACTGAAGCGTGGAGTGTGTGGTGGTGTGAAAGCTCGGTCAAGTAGCACAACAACCAGGAAACAGGAAGTGACAGAAGAGCTGGCAATGTTTCCTGCCTTTTCTTTTTATCTGGTGCAGGTTCGTCTTAATCATGAGTCAGGAGGAACCTTCAGGTTTAGGTGCCGGACCCTCAAGAATCAAACTATCCCACAGGCAGAAACACTCGGCTGAACTGCCTGCTGGGTTTTGATAAAGGGGCACGACGCCCTCCTCCTTTATCAAAGCTGCCTCTCGGGTTTTGATAAAGGGGCGTGACGCCCTTCTTCTCAGCTGGAGCAGCACGCCGCCTGGATGCTGTTGGCACAGTCGCTCTTCTGCAGCAGCTGAGCGCAACAAGTTCACACTGTTTTCTTGAGGTTGTTGAAAGCTGTTCTGGGTAATGAAGGAACTCGCTGCGTGGAGCAGAGGTGGATGAGGCCTTCAGGGGAAAAGTGGGAAAGCCTTGACACTCGATCAAACTTTGAAAGTTTGGTTTGGGCGCATCAGAGCTGGGATGTTCCCTTTGAAGCCAGCTGGTTTGTAGAGAGGTGCGAGTTTTCGGAAGAATCTTCTAATGTCTGGAGAGGAAGGTGGAGAGCAGACAGTGTTTGCACAGACGGATCCAGGTGGAGGGAAAGAGAGGTGGATGGACGGTAGAGAGGCCGCCCTGCAGAAACACTGAGTCACCCCCGGCTCCGGCTTCGCTTTGCAGGAGGCGAACGCAGCGACGGCTCAAGCTTCGCCCCGTAAACGCTCTGAGATACCGTCCAGATGTGTGTTAAGAAGCTAGCTGCGGGGGCGGGGGGGGGGGGGCACAACACAACACCTCGAGCATGTTAATGAGCAGCAGGGCGAGGGTGTCTGCTCATGGTTCAGTAGCTTGAGAAGAAGGCAGGAAGGAATGCAGCACTGTGAGAAAACCTCCTCCTCCATCTGCATCCTATTTATTTAAAGAGGGTGTCCACCACATCGCCTGTTGTTTTACATTTGGCCACAGTGTCGCTGCATGTGGTCAGTTTGTACTCACTGTCACTTATCTTAGTGGGTCACTTATCAAACTGTGTGGGCGATAATGAGACATCTTAATAATTAGAGTTTTTATTGGATTTTCGCTCTAATTAATTGGATTTATTTTTATCTGAGAGTTCCTGTAGGTGTTGCTTTTTTCCTGATTAGCTAACCACCCACGTCTTCATTTTAAGTAAAGCATATCTGCTGCTGCTTTCAGGGTGAAGCCGATGGTGCAGCCTTGGTTTCACACGAGAGGGAGAACTGAAACTGTTTTTACGTTACTGTATTTGTTTTTTATGTATGTTTTCAGCAGAACAGTCTCAGCTCAGGTTCACGTTCTTGTTCTGGAGCCTCTGAACTGAAGAGGTCTGAACTTATTTATTTAAATAACAGGTCATGATGTGACTTTCTATAAAAAATAGTCCAGTTTCTGTTTCATTAATGCTCTGAGTCCATTGAATTGAATTAACTTTTACTATAAATGTGTTACATGTGACAAAAGAATCACTTCTTGTGTCAGGATTGTCCTTTAATGCATTATCTTTGATTTTCAATTGTAGCTTCCAGTGGTGGAAGATGTATTCAGATCCTTTACGTAAGGAAAAGTAGAAATACTTTGTCCCGTATTATCAGCAAAATGTACTTGCAGTATCAAAAATAAAAGTACTCATGATGCAGAATAATGAGCAGCTGCAAAGCGTGAAGAGGTGGTCAGTTTTTCAGCCCTGAATGTGTTTGCAGATATCTCTGAAAGGCAGAATCAGCCACCATAAGCCAGCCAATCAGATGATGGTGGCATACAGCCTGAGAGGCAAAGCCCAGGGCAAAGCATGCACAGGTTAAAAAAGCACTTTTAAAAGCTTCTGTGGATGAACTGATTGATTTGGTGTTTTTTATTTCAGTTAGTGCTTTAGAGCTGCACAGCCCGCGTTGTATTAACCTTAACATCGAACCAACGCTCGAACCAACGTGCACCTCCTGACCTTCCCTCTCACCTCCTGCTCCTGTTTGCTCATCAAGCTCGCCACTTACTCCACTTGCACTTCCTGTTCTGTACGTCACTGCGCCGGTTAATCGCCCCCAATGTTAATTTAAACATCTGCTGCCAGCCCTCAGATGGAGTGGCGATCGTTTTGCCCTTGAGCAAGGCATTTGCCACGGACAGCTGCATTTGGAGGGCATGAGTAGCCGGTGTGGTTAATGAGTGATGTGAGGGGGCGGAGAGGAGGCCGCAGGGCTGCAGACTGAGACTCTCTCCTTAACTAGAGTGTGAAGAGATGGACCCACTTCATTAAACGGCCTGTCTCTGTAAACACCGACTGCCTGCAGGACTGGAGTGAGCGGCTGAGCGAGCGCAGCCATCTGCATGCAGGCAGACACACACTCATACACTCTCTCCCCGTGGCTCTTACTTTATGAGCCTCTGCAAGACGCGGGGAGAGGAGGGGGAGCGAGGTGGAAGTTTGATGCTGTGAATAATAACGCCACCACCTAAACATCACCGCCAGCACTAAGACTTTACAAGTGAGCACTTAAGTCCATTTCTCAGCGGGCATGTAAAGCTTTGAGCGAACACATGGAGAGACAGAGAGAAGCATAAAGTCAGAGATGGAGAGAGAAAGAACAGATTTCGCACACCTCCGGCTCACAAACCTCGATTTAAACATGGAAAACATTGTTTACGCCCTCAGCTGTCAGCGCCGCTGATACATAATGCGTGTAAACAGACCGGCCTCAGAATCACTGGGTGCCTGACAATGTGGAAATTGAACAAATGTTTTCGGGATTGTTTATGTTTTTGGGTGTGACGCTCGTCTTTTCAGAGGATGCGGCTGCAGCAGTAAAGTGCAGGTTGACGTTTAAGTTAAGCAGAGGACTTTACACCAGCATGTACGGACAGAGCTTCAGTGTTTCTGCACCGCTGCAGGTTTGCTGCTGCTGGCGATGTCGATTCTTTAATTTCTATTGATTATTTATGCAATTTTAATTGTCACGTGTTTGCTAACTGCAACTTCTCCGATAAGAGCGTGTTAGATTCTTCTGTATTCATCAGGTTTCCCTCTGATGGAAGCATGGCTTTGCTGCTGAAAGTTGAACTAAGTGAAGGGATGTCGTGGCGGCCTTTGGTGGCCTCTCTCTAAGCCACGTTTCCTGTCTGCGTATTCGCTGCAATAAAGACAAAAGAAAGGAATCATCTTTTAAAGAAGCACATTTAGAAATCAGGCTTCTGTGGATTAAACCTTGTCCTAAATGTGCTTTTGGAAAAAGTTTACCAGCCGTGCCTCTGTGTCCACATCTTCCACTGCTCAAGAAATTTCCAGTTCGTCATGAAATAAATGACCACATTTCTGTTGTAAACAAATAGTTATTTGTGCTGAGTGATGTTCTGGAGCTCCGTCTGTCTACCTGCTCTCCGTTGGTCACATCAAGAGTCAAAAACCTTCAGCTCAAGACGTCTGTGAGAGATCCGGGGAGAAAAACAAGTTTCCCACGTCAAACTCGTGAGGAGGCTCTTGGAAAAGCACCAGCTAACAAGCTTTCTGTCTGCATGCTAATGCTGTTAGGAAAC
The DNA here is from genome assembly GCA_037975065.1 of Chaetodon trifasciatus. Taxonomy (NCBI): domain Eukaryota; kingdom Metazoa; phylum Chordata; class Actinopteri; order Chaetodontiformes; family Chaetodontidae; genus Chaetodon; species Chaetodon trifasciatus. Next base: position 1,356,855 of record JBBMOE010000080.1, read on the forward strand.
TCAGCTGAATCCCTTCAGTGTGAGACGAGCCGACCGTCTGAGCTTCAGCCCGAACCTGAAGTCTCACTTCAGTAACACTAAAGGTGTATTTCAGCAGAGGAGGGACTCGTTCCACTCTGACCTGAGAGCTGATTTGCTGGTCAGCTTCCTGTGTCACAGGGGTCAGAGGTCAAGCCCAGCTTCAGTGCAGAGACCTCAAAGCTGGTATAGATTATCTGTCTCGCTCAAGGACACCATCAGGTCCTGGTTCTCTGCTGTGCTTCTTCACTCTTTTCAGCTGTAGATGCTCGTCAGGCAGCGCTGTTTCCACAGCTTTCTGCAAGAGGAAGAAGCTTTTCATATGATATAACAAGTTCTGTATGTTATTCTTTATTTGTATAGCGCTTGTCCAAACAGTCAGACAGCGCTTTCAGACAGCATGGCAGTAATAACAGACAAACGTCTAAACAAGAAGAATGTCAGATGTGAAAAACATGGCAGGAGAATGCAAAGGAAACACTCAGAAGCAGCTTCAGGAGGACGGTCTGCTGCCATGACGGCTGATTTACATGTTCCAGGACAGATGTTCCACAGTCTGGACGTCAGACGGAGTTTTCCCGTCCTGCTCAGACGGGACGTCTGAGTCAGGTCTGATGGTCAGCACGGGTTGTCTGTATCTGTCTACATGCCGCCTGTGTCCGCCGCTACTTCAGAATCATTTCCTACATTTCACACAATTACTTTCAGGGGCTCAGCTGGTTGAGAGCACAAACTGGTCTCTGCGTTCCTTCAGCTGAAATTCACCTTTATTTTACCTCATTTAGATGGTCACAGTCTGAAGAGCTGCTAGAAATATGTGCATGTGCACAAATCTGGCCTTTGTTTTTGTGAAATACTGCAGTTTCCTTCTAAAAACTTTTAAAATGAAGCACCCTGACAGCGGGAGCATAACTCCTCTGCTCACGGTCGTGTTTTTAGCTGCAGTGTGGAACCTGTATAATCAGTCCATTCGTCATGAACTCTCCTTGCACCTCGGCGAGCTTTCCGTAAACGATGTGAATCCTCCACAGGCTCTGATTCAATCAGCCACAGAGAGGGCAGGAGGGGAGGTGTTTATCAAGGCACACACACACTTACACACTCACACAAACACACTTTCCTGTCACTTGCACTTAAAAATGCTCTTAAAGTGAGTACTTTGCACAACATCTGCACAGCACATACAAAGCAACCCTGCAGGAGCTGCACAGCGTTTCACAAACACACAGCTGCACTTCCAGAGAACACACACTTGAGATGTTGTGAAGCGGACAGTGGGTGGACAGAAGGGTGTCGGCAGGTAAAGGATGAGGTGCCGCAGCGGTGGTGGGAGGTCCGTGCAGACAGCGGAGACTGATGAAGTCTCTCGGTGGGATCCTCAGAGCCTCCCAGAGCTCCACGCTGCCGTGTGTCGCCGCCCGGCGCTCTCTCCGCCTCTCCCTTTCCCGCCCTCCTTCCCAAATCTGACGTCTTTCCTCTTTTACTCGAGACAGAGCTGATGCTTTCTCATCAGCGTGAACGGCGAAAGAGCACGCACACAAGCTCATTTTTCACTTCAGACCAGTGGATGTAGGATGTGATCCGATATCTCGCTTGTGGGAAAAAATATGATGTTCTCTGAATGTGCACATGATCTGGAGACACACAAGCGCCTTGTTCTTAGAGATTAAATGAAGCTTACATCAAACTATCCGCGACATCTCTGCTGACATAATATGACCACAGATATTGATCTTTTCACCGTGCAGAAGACGGGAGAGAAGCAGATGTTGCTGCATGCAGTGAATAATTCACCATCCAGCTGCTGAATCTGAGATTTTCTTCACTTCCGTCACTCGCTTGTCATAATTCATGGTCCTGCGGTGCAATCGGCTCTGAGGCCAAGAGGACGAAACACTGCAAACAAAGCAGATCAGCTGACCCCGCTGGTATTTGGGGAAACGCCTCAATTCAGTCGAAATCAGGAAGCACTCAGTGTCAGCAAGACGTGTTTGAGAAAAACAGACGACATCCTTTTTTTGTGGTTTCAGCGTGGGCGCGTCTTTTCAGCTTCACTCGCAGTTTGTGACAAAGAGTGGAGGGATCACGTTCAAGAATGGAAACAGTTATTTAAACAGTTGCATGTTCAGACATGATGACAGTTTTTGTGAATATGCCCTCTTACAAAAAGAAAGTTCCACTCAGACCTCAAAGCAAGAGGCAGATTTAGAAAAGAATAGCAGCTAAGATACCCTGCCCTTTATTCTCTGGTATGAGTAAAGCTTCAAAATGTTTGAGCCTACATTTCCCACAATGCAACTCGATGGTGTCTTCCCTCAGTGCTTCCAGATTGCAGCAGCAGCTTTTTGTTAAATATCTAGTAAATCGACTTTCTCGTGTAAAATCAGTCGGGTGCCTGTTTAAATTGCATTGCCACTAATCACAGAGCAGCTAATTAACTTTTAGAGGAGGTTTTGGACGGATAAATTAGGCTCAGACAGAACAGTTCCTCATGCATATGTTCAGCAGCTGTGTGCATTCAAGCAAACACCCATGAAACACTGTAGAAGGAGGGAGCAGTGCCCGGTAATCCACTGGGACGGGTTAATGTAAAAATCAATTATGAGCTCATCCAAAGATCGGCCGTCTGTATTTAGCTTTTTGCTGCAGCGTGAACCTGAACCTGCATCTCCTCTCTTCTCCTTCAGGTACGACTACGTGGAGGTTTACAACGGCGGGGACGAGCTTTCGCCCATGCTGGGAAAGTTTTGCGGGAAGATCGCGCCGTCTCCCATCATCTCCAGCGGCAGCCAGCTCCTCATCAAGTTCGTCTCCGACTACGAGACGCACGGGGCGGGATTCTCTGTTCGCTACGAGGTCTTCAAGACAGGTGTGTAGCGGTGTGCGCTTTGCTAATGTAACAGTGAAGAGCCTGGACGAGAGCAGGAGCTGCGGTTTTCCACACAGTCCGCTGAATGTGATGAACGGCCGCATGGAAAACAGCCAATTTAAATTCAGGTGAAGCCCAGCAGGTTTCCACAGGTTGGTTCCGGATTGATGACATGCATCACCGTGATGCAAATGATGAAAAAAAAAAACTTTTTTATGTATTTCATGAGGCTGGCAGCTTAGTAGGAAATAAGAAATTTGATAATAATCACAAAGACAAAACTGGGAAGCTTCATTGGACGCTGCGTCTGGTGGCACCATCAGCACCTCCACCTCCAGCAGCTCTTATTCATCCCCACAACCTCTGTTGTTAGCGTCCGTTGCACTTCACAGATTGACTTCCTGGTTCATCGTTAGCCTAGCATGCTGACATGGCTCAGGTAATATTGGTTAAATGATTTCTTTTAGCTCAGTTTGCAGCTCGTATTAGGTTAAACCCGCCTTCTTTAGATTGACAGCCTGCGCCTGTGACAACGCTTAGCAATGAGGGACGATTACAGATATTTTAGGTGGCTCATGTACAACCTGTCTGATCACCTGACTGCTTGTTTCTTGCACTGCTGGACTTGTTTCCAGCTCTCATTCATAACCAGTAGGAACGACGACCACAGCTAAGACCCAAACTGCAAAAAATCTGAATAACTTGTCATCATAAGGACGTTTCGCAAACGACAAAAGCATCTGTTTTCTTAGACGTCTGACCAAACCACGAAGCCGCATCCTAAAATAACCTTCCAGAGAATAAAGCTAAAAATGTTTCCACACTCTTGTCCAAGGTTGTCTAAACAGCCCGAGCTGAACCTCTGGTACACTGACCTCTCAGCTGCATCTTAAATAAACTCAAAGACCCAGAATTCCATTGGAGGAACAGTGAGTCCCGGCAGGGGCAGGATGCTAGCAGGACAGACCTACATAAACACGGCCAGTCAACACAGGAACCTCGCTCCCGTGTCCTACATTTGTATTTGCTCTTCCCTCTCGGGTCCACTTGAGCGGCTGCCAAACAGCGAGTCTCCTGTGACCACTTCAGTTTCCACCAATAGGGACCGGAGATAAATCAGATAAAAAGGGAACAGACGTTTGCGTGAGACTCCTCTTCTTCTTTTTTTTTTTTTTTTTTTTTTGTTTGCACCCCTGAGAGCAGTAACCATTCACAGAATCACAGGATCCAGGAATAACAATCCCCAGGTGGACTTATGCTGAAAATTACTGTATTGTAATATGAAAAATGGAAAGTCAAGTGCTTTTCTGTGTTTAAATGAAGAGCAAGGCGGTAATACGAGGAGGGTTATGGGGCCCGATTCGCGCTGGAGCTCTGCACCGGCCCTGCCTCTGATACACCTTTCAGAGCTGCTTTAATTTCAGGGTGCAAATGGAGCTGATGAATGACAGGATGTTATTGGAAAGTCGGTGTAATAAATCTTTAAAAGTGGGTCGGCAGAGGATCAGCTCAGAAGGAACGCTGGCCCTGGTGGGATTTTGTAAAGATATACTTTCCACATAGATGTGTGGTGATTTATATTTGAGCTTTGATCGCTAATATAATGATCAAACCAGGATTTATTATGTATTCGCGGTACAGCCTGGGCCTGCATGCCATTTACTTTCAGGAAAGTTCCAACTTTAGATCATTTTTTCACAGAATAGATGGTGGTGAAAGTTTTGGGAGTCTAATAAAACGAGGATTAACCATCAATTTAAGTGGGTAAATGGAATTTAAAGCCACTTCTTCCACTTCCAGTTCCAGTTCCTCTTGTGGTAATTAACCAGAAAGCTGGATCTGCAAAGCTGCAGCCAAGTGAGGAAATGTTTATTTGCAATTTGAGCGAGCAGCTAGCGCCTTACGTGACCTTGAATGTCCTAAAAAACAGAATATTTCAAGAGTCAGAGTTCATTTTTGACTTTGAAGACAGCAGTCGTCTCACCACGAGGTCCAGCTATCAGCGACATCTTAGTTTTTCTCTTCATTTGGTTCAGTTTTTAACCCCTTTCTGATTTAACTTTGAGGATCATGTGATGCGATCAAAAGCTCCACAGACAGCAGCCGTGACGCTCGGACGTTCTTCTCTTAATGCAGTTACAGGACGAGTGAAACGAGCCCGCTGACGCTGACGCCCGCACGCCGTCATGTCTGCTGGCGTGACCGTGTGGGCGTTGAGGAGGCGCAGGTGTCACGTCTGTGCGTCTCTGCTGCTGCTGTCCCGCCTCGTGTTTGTTAGAAAAAACAGTTTTCCTGTCGTTGAACACGTCTGGCTGCTGTTCTGCTGCAGGACGGACGCTTCAAACGAGCCAGGGACTCGTGTGTGTGTGCGCGCGCGAGTGTGTGTTTGTGCGCGTGTGCGTGAATTATTATCTTTTGCATGTTTTTTGTTTGTCTTGTGTTGCTATGTGCCGACATCTATCTCTCATTGCGATTCAGTGTGTATATCTGGCTGTGTGTGTGTGTGTGTGTGTGTGTGTGTGTGTGACAGGTGCACAGGACCCCAGGCTCATTTAGCTAATGGGCTGTTTGTCCTTGGAGGCAACAGGGGTGACCTGCAGATGAGATGGATGCTCTGGCGTAGAAGAGGGGCTTGGAAACTAGGACAGCGTGTGTGTGGGGGAGTCTCTGTGTGTGTGCGCATGTGTGCATGTGTGTGTGTGTGTTGGCCTCAATATGGGTCCTCTACCCTCTAACAAGTTAAAAACAGCACTTGTACTCACTCAGGTAATCCCCCTGCCATGTTGCCGCCTTCCTCCTCGCCACATTTAAAATCCATTACAGTCAGAGCGGCAGATTGAAGCCGGCTGCTAAACGGAGCTGCTGCTGGTTACAAACGGGCCTCACACTCTGCGGAGACGTCCCTCTTTGTCTCTGTGGTACCAAATCGCTCTGTTTTTCTTCTTTGATCTCACAACTGTTTTTTTTTTTTTTTCATCTAATAGTGAATCAAATAATGAACCTTGAAGCAACACAATTTGCCAAAGTGACTTTCAGATATCGGACGTTTTTTATGTGTAATTCTTAAGTAAGCTTTCAGACTGAAAGCATGAAAACACTTGATGTATCATAAAAGTGAAGCGATTACGATGGTGAGATAAAACAAAAACACCCGTCAGCCCGCAGCATTATGACAGCACAGAGGAATGAGAGGAAAGAGCAGTTCATCAGGCTCCACTGCTCCTCACTGAAATCAGGGAAACTGTCAAAACTTCACTTAAATATATAATAATAAATATATAAATGCTTTAACCTGTGAGGCCTTCTACAGATGTCCAACCTGCTTTCTCTTCCACGTATAAAGTTTTCCTCACACTCACCTGTTTGCTCAGAAGCCAGCTCACTAAATATCCAGCTGAAGGTTTTCCTGACACTCGTGAAGTTTGCAGGATCAGAGTTTCCACCAGCAAACACGGCATGTTGACGTTGGACTGACAGGCGAAGTCATGCGAGCGAAGCCCGTCCTGGAGCAAGCCGAGCGGCCGGTTGGTCACGCCAAGTGTTTGACTTTCGAACCAGAAACCAGAGTTGTTCCTCCTCCTGCCAACCGTCAGCTCTGGTTTCCTTATAGCTGCCACTGATGCCTTCACGTCCTCTGCGTTTCTTGTATTTCTTGTGAGGCTTATTCTCATTTTACAGTCAGTATCATTAAATGCGGCTGAAGTGTATCACTTAAAGAGCTCAGAGCTCTTTGAAACAGCACGTAAAGGTGAAGAAAAGGAAACAACTGATAAATTTAATGAGACTTATATCAGAATTTTAGATGATGAGAAAAACACCAAAACAAACCGCAGAAAGCCGTAACCCTCGTTCAAATGACAAGCTCTGCTCGGTGAAAGTGGCTAAATCTCCGTCTAACAGCTCCGGCGCATCAGCCTCTCATAACCATAACCATAACTCCACCCTGGGCTGACCGCAGGGAGCAGATCATTCAGAAACGAGAGCCCTCTTCAGCATCCTGGAACCATATTCGGCCGGATTCTCTGGTTTTACTGCACGTTTTCAAAGCGGAAACACATGTCTCAGCGGTTTAGTCGACTGCTGGGGGGCGGGGGGGTTGATTGAAGGGTCGTTGATTAAAAAAAAAGATGAAACAGAGAAAGACGGATGGACGGAGAATGAGCCAATGAGAGATGAGAGCAGCACACGGTGCTGTTTGAGGAGAGAGCAGGCTGGTGTTAGCGACATGACGCAGTAACAGAGACGCTCGAACGCACCACACATGCAACCTCTTTGGACAAACACGCAAATATGCAAACAGGCTGTCACACACGGCTCGCCGGGTCTTTCTGGTCTTTTTGAGACACAAACAACACCAGCAGAATGATGCTTTTGGCTTCATTTGCAGCTTTCTCACAGATTAAATAACATTTATTTGACAGTTCAGCCACAGAATGAAGAACAAATGTTTCTGGTGCGGATTGAGGATTTCATAACATTCCTGACCTTTTTTGAGTTCATGCGCGCGCTTGACTGACGCCGTTTTGAAGACGCTTTCCCGTTTACGATGTTGGTTTCATCTTCTGTTGATGCGGCAGTTTGTAGGAAGTCAGAGATTTATTCCGCTTCTTAGATGTTTACATCCCTGTCCTCAGATCAGACGGTGCTCCACGACGCTCTGAAAAGAATCAGCCGGTGATGGGCTCAAAGCCTACGGTGGCCTGTGAGGTTAAGCTCTCACATTAATGCATCGTAGGAAAAAAAAGTGTGCATGTTTGTTTTTTAATTCCAGGCTTTGTTGCCCTGAAATCACATTCAGGTCTGACCTTGATCGACATACAGCAGCACAGATTTCTCATGAAGCATAGATGCACTGAAGCCATCTGCACATTCGACACACACACACACACACACACACACACACAGAGTGGAAAGTGTGCCAGCTGAGCAGGATTGAAGCCTGCCTCGTCTCTTCCACAACCATCAACATGTCGCCCTTTTAATGACACCACCTGTGTCAACAGCAAGGGGTCCGCTGGAGTGTGTGTGAGTGTGTGTGTGTGTGTGTGTGTGTGTGTGTGGATTCATGTGCACAGGCGTGATCAGGTAACTGCTGGACACATCTGGCCTGCCAGCATCAGAGCTCCCAGCACACGCGCTCCACCCGTGCCTCCCGGGGATGCTTGACCCTCGTCCACGCCTCGTGTCGTCTTCCTCCCGCAGAGATCAGTCACCGTCCTGTAACCTCGCGTCACTTTATGACAGGAGAGGTGTGAACTGCCAGCCGCCGGTTGAGCGATGTGAGCCGATGCGGAGATTTGTCACGAGCGGCGTCAACAGCGTGGATGCGACCACGGAGAAAACAGCTTGTGTCCGAAAAACATCAGTCGCGGAACAGCCGCCGTGTCCGCCGCCGGCGCTCTGTTTGCACTTTTATCAGGAGGCGTTCATGTCACCTGTTAACTGCTGAGTGCATTTTGTGTTTGAGAGGACTGTCTGAAACTGCAGCCTCGCACTGTGAGGGTCTCTTTTGCATAATGCTCTCTGTGCTCGTGCAACATCACGAGTCCCTCAGTGCCAGCACGGTATCGACAGCACGCCACAAGCTACACGGCGACCTTGGCACCAACAAGCTTCGACAAACTGCCCTCCTGTGCTGCAGATATGTGCATGGACATAAACAGAAGTGCTGCTCTAAGACATCACATACAGCAGCGTCTCAAATGCAGTGAAGGTAAACAGAGCAAAGCAAATGAGCCAAGAGATGAAGTAAAGCCGGCGTGAACATTATCTTAATGAGGAGGTGAGACAGTCGTAGAAACCCTTCAGCGATCCAGCGGAGGATTTCACGATGCCTTTTTCACGATCGACACAACAGCATCGCACTGCTGCATGAAAATGGTGAGAGGAGTGTAAAAAAGGGAGATATGTAAACACAACACAGCTGAGGATTTTATCACCAGAAGGCGTTACGTGCAAATGCATGAATGGAAGTGTGAGGAATTGAACATGATTGTCAGAGAGTGTCAAATAACAGCAGACGACACGGGTGGGCATTTTCTTCTGTCCATTTATGGAGGTTTTTGAGCACCACGCAGCAGAAATATATCAATCAGAGTCTTAAAGGTGTGACTGAAGCACAAATCAGAGCATGTGTGTGTTAATCTGAGGTGGACAAAGTAACACAGTGAAGGCACAAAGCAGCGTTTTTACACTGAATGCAAATTACGAGGTCATGGCTGAGCGGGTATGTGGGGTGGCGTGTGTGCGTGCATTGGATGTACCTAACGAGCCAATAGGGTCGTCCCTATTTGTTGTTTGCCGACCATCCGTCTCTGTAAACAGCCTCTGAGTGTCTGCAGCGGCGAATGACCCCCCACCCCAGACACAACACAGACACAGGCGGCTCCGACAGGGGAGGCGACCGCTTCCTCTGATTGGATGAGATTTGTCAATAAAACTCTGTTACTGTGTCTTCGGGTCAGCCATTTTGAATAATTTGCTCACTTTATGTGGACGTGTTCTTGTTTTATGATGCTGTCATGTGATTCTGTTATTCATAAAAACGGGAAATTTCCCATCTCAGACATTTTTTTGCTGAATTCAGTCATTGTTCAGGAGGAAGAGCTAGTTTTAAGACCCATAAAGACTCCGTTAAAGCAAATCTTTATTCCAGTGAAGTCACAGCTGTAAAAGTGTTCCAGGCTGCCAAAGTTTCAGACACCCAGAAAGGTCAAAACAACGGAGGGTGTTTGAGTTTATGTGTGCTGAGCTGCTCCACAGCGTCTGTGTCCTAGTTTTTACAGCAGCAGAGACAAAAAGGTCAAAAAAGAGATACAGACTTTATAGCAAACAGTGTCAACATAGAAAGTACTGAAAGTGATATTCAGAGGGAAGAGAATGTGTTAGCACGTTATGACCCCTGACCCCGCAGAGGGGTCAGTTACTCACGTTAAAAGCTCATCAGTGTCTTCTGTCCCCGCAGGTCCAGAATGTTCCAGGAACTTTACGGCTCCCAGAGGCGTCATCAAGACACCGGGCTTCCCCGAGAAGTACCCCAACAACCTGGACTGCACCTTCATGATATTCGCCCCCAAGATGTCCGAGATCGTGGTGGAGTTCGACAGCTTCGACATGGAGCCCGACACCACGCCGCCGCCGGGCGCTCTCTGCCGATACGACTGGCTGGAGATCTGGGACGGCTTCCCTGCAGGTGAGCGGAGGGTTTGGCTCGGGCTGACGTGAGTGTTGAGAGCTGAGCTGAAGCTGACTGTGAAGGAAATGTTTGCGGTCAAGTCTTAGAGGAAGACGAGAACAAAGCTGGAGTCAAAACAAGATGCTACGACAGGAAATTATTCACATTTTTACAGGTTAACCTACTTCAGCATCCACAGGAAAGACCAGGATTGTAGAACACGTTTCCTCAACTAGCTGCACTGAAGAAAAACACAAAAAAGCTTATTTTTTGGCTGCTGAGCTTTAACTTTCCAAGCATTTTATGAACCTTCAAGGCCTTTTTTCAGCTCGAAACCCCGGCTGAGGTAAACATTGCTATAAAGAAAGTGCAAAAGGGAAAATGCTATATTTTAATTTCTAAAGCATTGTATGAACTCCCACATCCTCTTTCAGCTTGAAGCCCTGGCTGAAGAAAAAAAAAATCCAAAATAAGCAGTAATATCGAATTCACAACCAATACAGAGCAGAGAAAGAAGAGGACTGCGTCTCCTCAGGTGCAGCGTAGGAACAGGAGAGATTCACAGAGCCGTGAAGCAGCAGAGAGAAGAGGAGGACGAGAAGCGCTGGGGACAGCTTCCCCCTGCAGATGTTGACAGAAACCAGACAGAGACACAGACGGAGACATGTGGAGGTGAAGGGGAGGAGGAGGCAGGAGAACAAAGGATGGATGGCTTCCCCGCAGGTGGCAGCGGCTCGGATTGAGCGACGGCGGCGAAGGAGAAAGCGGAGGCGAAAAATAGATTGATAAAGACAAGAGGAAGACGTGGGCTGGAGGAGGAAGAGCGCGGAGGGATGTGTGTTTTCACTTGTGTTTTGGGAGACAACTTTTTGTGCTTTTTATCAGCAACAGCAGGATAAATCCTTCAACAGCGCACGTTTTTCACTTCCAGAGGCATTTTATCACGTCAACTACAGAGTTCTTGTTTTAATAGTCATATTTCTCTTTTATCAGAGGATTTACAGGCTGTTTGACACAGGAGGATGATACTGTGTCCCTCTGTCCTGACTGGCTGACTGTACAAGGAATCCACTCTGTCCACCTTAGTCCTGATTTACTGAGTTCTTTACTGGCTCTGGGAGTCAGTTTAAAGGGGATAGAGGGGATTCTGCGCATCTCAGAGCATGAAGGAATGACGATTTTTAAAATAAAGGCAGAAATCAGACATGCAGATTTTCTGTAAGCCCTTAAAAGTCACTAAAAAAGTTCTCAAACTTGAAGCTTCAGCTAAAATATACCAAATGCTGCTCATTGTTTGTTCGTTGCAGTTTATTCATGCTGCCTCCCAAAAGATTAATTATTTTTCAACACTTTTCACCTCATGCTCTCAGCAAAAAAAAAAACACGTAGTATCGCAGTGATTGCACATTTGGGGAATTATACTGGTTTTCATGCTAAGAGGTAGATGAGAAGATCAATACAGCTGCCTCTGCACGGTAAATAAGAAGCTACAGCCAGCAACCAGTTAGCCTAGCTGCACTTACATACTGGAAACAAGGGGAACCAGCTAGCCCGACTCTGCCCAAAGGTTAAAATCCGCCCACCCAGAAGAGGATAAACACATCTCATGTCAAACTACTCCTTGGACACTATCACGACCAGTAACTCCTCAGCTGTGTTAATGTCAGTCGTTTGCTTGAAACTCATCCTCCTGTGCACACACGGAGGCTGGATGTGCCTCCTTCACAGCTTGTTCATTGTTCCCTCACCGATCACGTTTGGAAACTCACATGAATGACGGCGACGCATCCTGCTGTCCCCTCTGTTCACACTCCGTCCCCTCGTTTGGACGGCGTTTCTCAGCTTCCATTGTTGTCTAATTAGCCGTACAGCGTGCAGATAATGGTGAGAGCTACATACCTTGGACGGGCCTGAGTAGGCTGCCAGGATGCCCACAATACTCTCTGTTGTGCCCAAAGCTTTGCCTGGTTATTGCCAGGGAGGAGACTGGCATGGGAACGCGAGGGACACAAAGACTGGCACAGGTATACAGACAGTGACATACACTTTAAAGCCGTGCCAGCATACATAACATGCCAGGGCTTTTCCTGTCAAATGATCTGTGTGTGTGTGCCTGTGTGCATTCAGGTGTGTGTGTGTGTGTGTGGGATGCTGTGCAGCCCTGTATTCCTGTGTTTGCTTTGGGAACATGTGTGTCAGTGCAGATAACAAAGCATCTCTGCTGCAGGGTGAAGACCAGGATGTAGTTTTTCATCCCATCAAAGACATTCACCATGTTAACACGAACACCAAACATTCCCATCATGCACTGCTCTTTCTTTGAGGGCTGTATCTGCTCATCAGAAGGAAAGGGGGGGGGGGGGGTTTCAATCAGACAAACAAACATCTAAGGCTCATTATGGTTGGATTTATTCTTCAGAGGAGAATTTTAATAATTTCTTGGCATTTATTTTCCTAAAAAACATTTTTTTTATGGATTTGTAAAATCCATAAATGGCCATATAAATTTCCTTTCAGGCTCTAAAGAGCAGAGTAGTTGTGAGGGTATGATGAAGGCTACGAGATGTGGTTGAAAGCTGTGGAAACAGTAAAATAAATGGACCTGGTTAGAAGAAAGCTATTTATTTTATCTTCCACTTCGACATACTGATTGTTTCTAATGCTGAAAAGCTGGAACTGAGTCTCCCTCTGCGTGTTGTTTATTGCAGATATGACCATTTCCTAAATGTAAATGCAGCCATATTGCCTGAAGGATTTTTCCATTTTACAGCTGATTGCATCGACAGCGGAGACTTACAGGGAAACCGTTTCACACCGCCGCCGATAAGGCTGAAATAATTCCAATTGTAATCCGTCACAGATTATCGGCTACCTGCTTTAAACTGTAACTGATAAACATAATCCGCCAGATTAGCAAAGATCAGCATTCCAACAAGATTGGCTTGTGTTGTTTTTGGTTATTTTGCCTCCAAGCTGAAGGAAAAGTGTCATTTTTGTAACATGTATGACTTCACTCTGGACTGAACGTTCCCTCCTGGAGTCCTCGAGAGGCTGCAGATACAGTATCTCTACCAAACAGGAGGCACCGGCAGCCTGGCTTTGTTTCTCACAGATAAGAACAGGACGAAATGGCCAGCAAACTGTGGGCAGGCAGCGACGTCAGCGCTCGCAGTGTTAAGACATAAGACAGTCTGTCGCTGTGTGCTGCATGCAAGAAAATGGTGTTGTTATAGGAGACGCCAGCCCCGCTCTGTGCCTCTCGTGTTCTTCACATTTGAAGATGACGTCAAGGATTATCTGTCCACTGCGCAGTTTACAAGATGTTTAGCTTCATTTGTTTGATGTGAATCAAAATTCAAAACCGTCATTATTGGCTGGAATTATCTATATTGATATCACGCACATGAAGCGAGGAGACGTCACATCAGGCACATCATGAGCTTTTTCGGGTTGTAAACAGGAAGTGAGCTAAAATGTATCTTATCACGCAGTAGATGGATTATTTCTGGCAACACTTTATTTTACAAATCCATATCTTCCAAGAATTTTTCTGGAAAGAGCGACATAATTGTAGGGAAGATAGAGGCAGCTCGTGTAACTGGTGCACTTCCAGTTAATCAGTTACACGCAGCCCACTGTGCCTTCCAGACTGTGGAATTTGTCTGCAGGCAAGCATATGATGCAACTAATAGAAAAGACAGTTTCCTGTTATAAATGAATAATACATGAATATTAATGTTGGTTTAAATTGAGGTTTTCTTTTGAATATGTGCTTCTCCTTCCCTGTAATACCAAGTTGCGAAGTGTTTTGAGGAAATCTCCTCGGAAAGGATTAAGAAGGCGTCGTCTTATTGTTCATTCAGATGGGCTGAAAGATTTTTCAGCTTCTGGAAACACCTGCAGTCAGTTTTGTAAACTACCTTTGGGGGTTTTTCGAAGCCTGCTGGAGATTTATCCTTCTGAAAAATGGAGGCTTAGCTCTGTGACTCGAATGTAACGATGATATGTCAGAGGCAGAAGCTTGGAGCGAGCGTCTGAAGGTCTGCTCGTCGTGACTGTTCCCACAGTCTGGATTTCCTGACAGTATTAACAGAATCTGAAGTGAAACAGAGTCACTCTTCCCATCTGATAAGTTAAATCTGAATAATCATATTTGCTATCCATTACCGTCCCTTTTGAAGGCATGAAAATATGTTTTTTATGCCTTTGTGCTGGTGACAGCCGTGGCCAGACGCATTACGTTTACTGGCTGTGTAAACTGATTCTCCTGAACGTCATCGTAATCGTAATGTTCTGCAAAAGCACTTCTCTGGTCGTTATTCAACACTGTGACACAGCAACAGAAGGAGAGACTGTGACCATATTCCCCATTTGGTCAGATGCTGAATTGGGTGTCCACCTTGAAATTGTGCTGATCGTACAGATTAGTGATGCATCGTTTTACGGCTTCTTAACAACAGCATCCATGTTTGAAGCGTTGTAGTCCACCACAAGCTGACTGGTTCTGCTGATCTTGGGGTGATCGTCGTTGCACCATGTGATGAAGCTCTCTATCGGTCCTCTGTGCTCCTCTGGTGAAGACAGCATGTTTCTCTCTGGAATCATGCAGGTCAACTTCATTCCCTTTATTAAATTCCTTCAAAGTCACTGCATTTGTTATGAGTCTGGGCAGAGATGGATGAGCAGAGGCTCTGATTCCAGTTCATGATCCAACTGTAATACTTCACTCCTCTCACATCACTGCGTCTGATACTCTGAGAACGAAATATAATATTGTTTTAACAATATAAACAATGATGTCAGTTATTCCATCAAAGAAAGTCTTGAGCTCCTAATAAATCTGAATTTAACAGCCTGGATCCAAACATGTACCTGATCTGACTGTGTGTGCACACTCTATTTATAGCCTTTGGATAATAAGTGCTAATGCAACATGTCGTGGACGCCAGTGTTTCTGCCACCTGCCATCTCACCTTTATTCCTGTCTCAAAGGTGCCACATCACTCACGAGAGGTGACAGATGGGAGCTGACAGGAGATCAGCTGCTCACAGTGTTCAGCTGAGGACTCGTGGCACAGCAGATTAAACAAGCCGACTTTAACTTTCGGGGAGTTTTTAATCTAAATTTGCACATTTTTAGACTTGAGTTCTGTGTAGATGGAATATCACAGACTGAAAAAAAAAAACAAGTCTCAGGCTTGTGTGTTTTTGCCCGAAGTCACGAAACATTTCCCAGGACAGCGAGGGCAGAAAAGGACAGAGTGAATAATAAAAGCACTGTGCAGTTGATGAGTGATGAAGCTGACGTTCTCCTTTTTCTTCACCTCCCCTGCTCCATCCCTCACTCCCCTTGTCTCTTCGCTGCTTTTCTGTGCCTCCCTTTCCTCCTCTTCTTCCTCTCTTGGCCTCTCTCTTCTCATATCCTCATTTCCTCCCTTTTCCCCCTCATGCCCTCTTCTCTCTCCACCCCCTCCTCCTCCTCCCTCAGTGGGTCCCCACATTGGCCGGTACTGTGGCCAGACATCCCCGGGCCGTGTGATCTCCTACACCGGCATCCTGTCCATGACCATCACCACGGACAACGCCATCGCCAGAGAGGGATTCTCCGCCAACTACACCATCCGAGAGAGGAGCCTCCCCCCGGGCCACGAAGATGAGGGTGAGCAGCTGGAGCAGTGATGAGAAAGGGAGAGTGGGAGGGCAATGTGGAGGGCGGACATGTCATCTGGCATTAGGAGGGTTTTTTTTCTGGATGTTTCCGTGTCTCGTTTGCCTTTTACACTACAGAAAAATAGGTTTAGATTTAAGAAATGCTCCGTCCACTGCTGATAACCCCTCAGAGTAAACACAAAGTGTGTGTGTGTAAGCGGTTTGTCTATCAGCTCGGCTCCAACCTAACTGTCCTTTAGCAAGACACTAAATCTCTTGTCTGAGCTCATTGGCATGTCATCTTTGGCCTCTTTGTTTGGAGGGAAGGCGAACAGAAAGAGACTACATGCAGTAATTGTCATCATATGATTGCTTCATGTCATCAGCTGTGCTCTGAGTTTGTTGTTTAAGGAGAAGAAGGAGACAGAATACTCCACTGAAGACATCGGTTAACAGGTTCTCACTACAAGGGCTTCAATTTCTGATTATTTTCATCAATAGTCAACAGTTATTTTTTCTTTTCATCTTTAGAATGAAAGATGAAAATGATAATTTCCCAGACTCCAAAGCTGACGTCAGCAAACTGCTTCATAGAAACCATCATAGAAAACAGGAAAAAAAAAGCAATTTGTGGCATTTTTTTTATCATGCATGACTGAAACAAGCAATTTTTTTTTTACTTTCCTGGTGATCAGCGAATTGTTGCTACAGTTAACTATTGGTAGTTCATTTGTTCTGGTTAAATTTGAACACGACTCAAAACCAGTGTTTCCCAACTCTTTTGGCCGGGGTGTTGGGTTTTCCATATGGGCCTGTACAATAAATGCAAGAAAATACAACCTGAATATAGAAAAAGTATGTTAATCAATCGTGTGCTTGATATCATCTGCAGGATAAAACCAACAGTAGGAAGTGTTTGCAACCACTTTTTGATTCAGGTCTGCTTGAACTTTATCAGAATCAGGATCTGAATTTGACAACACAGCAGTGTAAATGTAATCTTATCTCATAGCTGTGAGTTTAAAAATGGTTCAAATGAAAAGCTTATATTTTCATCAGTTCGACCTACTTTTAGCTCTTATCTCTTCCCGCTGAACAATGCAATAGGCCGATTTCATACATGAGGATATTATCATGCGATGAAGAGTTTCTCGTCCTTGGCTGAGTTGTTTTTTACGCGCTGTGTTTGCTCGTGTCCGTGTGGTCTTTAAAAAAAAGCTGTTGACGACCCAGTTGGAGTGTCTGTAGAGATTTAAGTTATGTTGGCCCGTATGGTTCCTGCACTCTCGTAACCTCGACCCCAGTCACCCCTGTTTAGGAATGTGAGTGTGTGCACAGAGGTGAGTTTACATAAGGTCCCACGGTGGCTAACATGTGCTCTTTGGGAGAAATGAACATAAAAATCTGTTAAATTCAGTTGACTGTGTGTGGATCTTGTGTGTGGCTCAGGATTATCCTTTATCTGAAGGATCTACATGTCCCAACGGCAGCAGTGATCACTGAACATGTCCAATGATTTCTTTTCCACAATATAAATGTCTTTAAATTAAACATATGCTATGGCTTTGATTACTGTCAAACACTGCACTAAATAGGCTTGAACAACATCCGGTACCTAAAAAGTCATGTTCAGGAGCTTTTGATAATATCAGATGTTCTTCATGGGATTTAAGTATCCCATTAATATGCACATTTTAGCATTTAAATGTCCAAAATCCGTCCAAAACATAAATTATAAACAAAAACACTCACAAGGTATGTTAAGACTCATTGTTCCAGGTCAGGAGGAGCTTAAACCTTTCTCTTTTTACCTTTAATTTTAAAATTTTATTGTTATTTGTGTATTGTGTTCAATACCACATCATTCAGTCACCACTCATGCATTATTCAGGGTAATGTCTCAGACTCCCACATGTACAGTAAGCAGACATTTCACCAGAGGGGTCAACATAATTTCCTTGTTTGTTTTGCCCTGGGCTGAACATGTGAGTGTTGTTGGGTTGTATGTATGTCTGCTATCTGATGTTGATGGTGAATGTCCATGACATGCTGATAATGTACGCTTGTAGTTTACACGCATCAAGTATGTGTGTACCGTATGTGTGTGTGAGAGATATCTGTCCTTCGTAGCTGGGATGGCTGAGAGCAGCTTTGGTGTTAGACAAAGCTCTAATTATATTAGCTTAAATAACACACTCTCACACATGCACACACACAATTACTTTGCCTACAGACCCCCGTCTAAGCTCAGCAGATTGAATTAAGGCCTCACACCAAACCAAATCACACTGTCTTTTCTCCAAATTTTACAACCTCTCTGATGCCTAGAAACCAGTGATCCCCAGCCAGGGGTACTACTCCCCCGTGGGTTAGCCACTTTAGCAGTTGCCACAGGGTTCATGGAACAAGTTGAAAAACACTGAAATCACCTTTTAATTAGGAAATAATATCCTCATCTTGAGTCATCTGAACAGAACTTGTGATTGGAAATGTGTGAATAGTCAGTCACAGTTAGCTAAAAGTATGAGTAATCTGTCCAAATAGCTAAAGTAGCCAAATGGATAAACAGTTGAGATAGTTAGCTAAAATTTGTGGCTAAATGGCTTAAATAATTAGCTAAAAATATGGTTGGAATGTAGCTGAAAGTAGCAAATAAATTGTGGACTATTTTAATTACAGTTCAGCAGTCGAACTAGCTAAAAAAAATGGCTAAATGGTTGAAATAACCAACTAAAAATAATGTTTAGATGGCTGGAATATCACTAAACGTAATGGATAAACAGCTGGCTAGCTTAATTGCTGCTCAACAGTCGAACTAGCTAAAAGTATTAGCTAAATGTTTGCAATAATTAGCTACTAAAACTCATGGATAAATGGTTGGAATATAGCTAAAAGTAATAAACGGCTGGCTAGCTTAATTGCTGCTCAACAGTCGAACTAGCTAAAAGTATTAGCTAAATGTTTGCAATAATTAGCTACTAAAAGTAATGGATAAATGGTTGGAATATGGCTAAAGTAATGGATTAAATGGCTGGCTAGCTTAATTATAGCTAAAAGTAATAGCTAAATGGTTCCAATAATTAGCCAAAAGTAATGGATAAATGTTAGATGGCTTAATTAACACTCCGCAGCTGAACTAGCATTAACCTAAAGTACTGGCTAGTTACTGCTAAATGTTTACATTTTTAAATAGTTAGCTAGAAGAAACAGATAAGTGGTTGATAGCTAAATTAATGCTAAACAGTCGAAAAGTAATCGAACAATTCAAACAGTTAAATTGTGTAAATGGTCGAAATAGTTTGCTAGAAGTATTGAAATGATTAGCTGTTGATCCTGGTTAGGCCTACAAATGCAGAATTGACCAAACTAGCATAAATATTAGTCCAATTGAAACATTAAGCATGAGTTAAACTTTCTGAAAACATTTTTTAAGACTTTTTTAAAACAACAGCCATTTGAATCCATTCAATGAACACATTTTCACTATGATGGCTGCTGTTGATGAAGAGGTTCATGAGTTCATTTGACAGGGCTCGGGGTTGGGAGGGTCCATCTGACAAAAAAAGGCTGGGAGCACTGCTATAAACAACCTTCTCAGAAAACACTTCTATTCAAACAGGATCTTTGCTAACAGCCTGGGAGGAATCAAACTCTGATATCCTGGAGTGAATTTAGGGTTTTCTCTCGCTCCGTCCCAGTCATCACTATCATCACACGGCCTCCAGCGGGGCCTTTACGATCGGTGGGGGTGTCAGTTTTATGTCCTTTCTTCCTTTTTGGATGGAGAGGTAGAGGGACGGAGGGAAGTTTATCCCTCATGCCTGCTGTGAGGGAGACAGGGAGGTTGTCTCATGAATAGAAATGAGAAAAGAGCAATAGAGAAGTTTTAGATAGGAGGCTGAAGCTGGATGGAAAACAGAAAAGCGAGAGAATTTGGAGATAAACTGATGGATCAGCTGGCTGATATCCAGGGCTGTTTTACTTTCCCATTGTGGAGCTGCAGTTTCAGAGCATTTTCTGGCAAGAGGAGTCCTCTGGGAAAAGCTCTGAATTGGAAGATACGGGCCTGAAATTTGTCAAGTTAACAAATACTGATGATGAGCACAAAAAACAAGCTCTCTGCAGTTGTTTGGTGATGTTGCAAGCAAACTTTCTCCCTAATTTATTTGTGGAACTTGGAATGATGTAAGTGTGTTTGTGTCAGTCTGGCAGACCTGGCGTCTCCAGACAGGCCTCCCACACACACACACACACACACACACACACACACACACACACACACACACACACACACACAATCACACACGTTTCCTTTTGTTCCACCTCCCTCTTCCTTCCCCAGGGTCCCCTGCTGTTGCAGAGTGGACACTGCCGTCTCAAAGACACAGACATGTACTTTGAGTTTATACAAATGCTGTTTTGAAACAGGTTTGTGAGTCCAAAGGATTGCAGGATTTTCTCAATCCACAGAGGAGTGAAAAACTGAAAATCAGCTAAATTAGAGCTGAATCTACCCTAACATGAGCAGCAATGTGCGCCTTAACGGGTTAATGTGCATTTTATGTGTATTTGTGTTTTAGTGCATGTGTGCACGTACACAATAAAAGCATCAGCTGATTATTTGATTGACAGGAAGTTAAGGGACAACAGTTTTGTGAAGTCAGTCAAACTTTATTGATCCCAAGTATTAAAAAAAGTATTAAAAAGGGTCAACACAAGAGGATACATTAATATGTACAGATTATAAAAATACTACAGCTCATAAAAATACTACTGCCAATACTCTTATGAAGAGCTACCAATGCCATATGTTAGAGCTGTGGACATTTTTCAATACTTTGGATAAATTAATTGATTATGACCGTAATAATTACTGGTGGTGGTTTGAAAAGCCGTTTGTCAAAAGTGAGTTTCACAAGTTATCAAGTCATTCTTGATGGATGTAAATACTCAGTGAGGACAAGGCTGTGACATGTTTTTGATTTTTTTGATTTGTGTCCATCACATTGGATTTGAAACAATAACTGAACTTAAAATACTGTCTGAGAGTGTTCAGTATTCATATTGTTATATTATACTAGCCAATCAAGACCTTCCATGAAACAAAAGAGCGCGTTGTTTTTGAAGTTTAAGTGAAATTTGGTGACAGTTTTGCCGTTTTCAGTGGGTTTGTGCGGAGGATCAGTGTGTAAGGATACTGTACTAAAGTGCCTCTGCGGGCGCTGTTTAAAATGACTCCTTCACTGCAGTGACGGACCGGCCAGCAGGGAGCCGGGACAGACACTTTACAATGTCTGGGTGACAATCACAGTGCTCACTTGTTTCTCCGCCTGAGTCAGAGACAAAAAGAGCTTTTTTCCAACACAGACTGATGACTTTAGAGGGTTTTTTAGAATCCCAGTTCCTGAGTTCAGTGGTAAATTCAGCCATTAACAAAATGAGCAAAATACTCAGTCAGTTCATCCAGCTAATGATGTGAGTAATAAACTTTCTGAGTCACATTAAAGGGGTAGTTAGTCAGGAAAATGACACACACCAGAAAAATGACATATGTCGACTGTGCAAGCAGGTTATTTGTTTAATGTTGACATAACAGCAGTACATTTATTTCAACCCATGATCTCCTCCTAAACCTGAAAATGACCGAACTGCAGCCTTTTCACAATGTTAGCGACGTGAGGACGAAGGTCCAGCGGTTCCGGCTGTCGCCATCTTGGCAGCGTCTGCCTCCACCAAACTCCCGGCTAAAGGAGGTGGAGCGTGGGTGGAGCTGAGGTGGGTCGAGTGAAGCCTGGTTGCTGAAACCGAGCAGCCAGCTGCAACTCAAAGCAGCCCAGAATTATGCATAAAGTTAAGCTTTACTGTAGAGTTATACAAGTGAGTTGTATAAAAATGTGCTACAGTTGTCTTAAATGGGGAAATTAGCTCTAGAGACGAAAACAGTTTTTTGTGTCAGGCTATAAACATGTTTACTTCTGCTGTAAAGTTTTAATGTGGGGGTCTATGGGGACTGACTCACTTATGGAACCAGCCTAAAGTGGCCGTTAGAGGAACTGCAGTTTTCAGCACTTAGCGTTCGCTTCATTTTTCAGCCCCAGATGTTAGGACTTGTTGTCCAGTCGTGATGTGTTGTTTTGTTTTTTGGGTCACTGGCTTTCGATCTGTTCGGTCGTTTAGGTGTGAGGACGTGTTGACTCAAATGGTTCAAATGGTGTGTTGTTGAAAAAAAGATAAATACAATAAAATACATGAATTAAAAAACAGGAATCTTTTTTAACCACCACATTCACTCAGGCAGAAAGTTTTAGGTCTGGTGTTGTTTTTGAACTCTTGTTAATGGATTTTTTCTGTCTTTACCAGGTTTTCTCTGTATGGAGTCACTGGGCATGGAGTCGGGGGAAATTTCCTCCGAGCAGATCACCGCCTCCTCCCAGTATAACTCCAACTGGTCCCCTGAACGCTCGCGTCTCAACTACCAGGAGAACGGCTGGACGCCGTCAGATGACACCGTCAGGGAGTGGATCCAGGTCAGTGATGTTCGGTCACGTTAGAAGTCGAGGGAGGATTCTTGAGGTCAAGTTTCGATTCAGAAAAAGTGAAATTATGTCACGCTGGTCCTCATTCCAGAGTCTGATCTCAAAACGTACGTATGCTCACTCACTCAACGGTGTTCCTCAGTTTGAACTTGTTCCGCTGAGATCTTGCTCACATCTGGTCTGAATATTGTTCACTCATTTGTAGCACTTCTCTGCACGTTATAGGGACACAGAGGGGAAAAAGAAATAAGCCAGCATGCATTATTTATTGAAATCTGCCTCTGCAGCACAGTTGACATTTCTAGTCTTCACTGTGGAATCTGACGTTTCAGCCTACAATCACTGACTGTGGAACCAGAGCAGCACATTGTTTAATTTCTTTGAACATATTCGATATCTTTGTGGAGGTTTGAGGGAAAGAGGTGCAGACCTGCTGGCTCCATACAACTAACTGGTTCTGTTTCAGGCTGCGTTTCACTCATTTAAATCAAGCATGTTTCATTCAGTGTAGTCCAACTTTTCCTACTTTTGTTCAGTGAGGATACAACGCTTCTGTCACCAAACCCAAAAATTAGACTTTCTATCATCTATAACAAGGTTAAAGACTGTAGAAATAGTAATATACTGTATATATAATGATTCTGAAATGCACATACAGTGCAGTGTTGCAGCCACATTCATAATCTTTTGGCCTGCAGGATTGCAGCTTGTTCAGCAGCAGAGTGTCTTGCCAAATGTTTAGTGAGACATTATTCAGAGACTCTAAGATTATTGTTTATGTATGCTGCTTCAGTACGACAGGATGATGTAGGTTTGGTGTCATATTAAAAGCAAATTACATGAATATCATAAGTCAGAAGCTGAGACGACCTTCAGCTTAATGCTACTCTGTTAAGCTAGGCTAGGAACCTGTTAGCCAAGCTAGTTTATCTTTATGAGTAGATTTAGTTACTGTCTCATTTAGTTATGTTTTTGTTTGTCAAAAACTCAACTTCAGGTCTTAACTCACTTTGGACTAAATATGTAAATGCTGCGTTTTGGCTTTGTAGAGCAGAACAAGCTTTCATATCACCAACAAACTGAAGGAAAACCTTTGGTCAAACCACTGATTTTACAGGAAGAACCATCTTGTTTGGATTCCTCTTGGCACCAAATCATCAGACCTGACAGGATGACGAGTCACTAACACTGTAGGTGCTTTTGAGTCACTTATAATTGGGCTTCGTAAACAGGCATCTACTTTTCCTAATATGGTTTGGACCAAAGAAAATAGTTCTACGTGCGATCGCTCCTTCAGCCAGACCCGTAAGATGCAGCTGGAGTCCAGGACTGTCCCATTGTCCAGGACAGGAACTCATAGAGGAAGACACACAATGCCTCTCGCAGTAAGGACAGACCCTTACTTCCTTCCCATGGGGGCTACAACAGGAAGTAGACAGGAAGACGGCTTCGGTGCTGGATTAGTAGTAGTGGCACTCTATTGTCTGTCAGGGGACTTCTTTTAGCTACTGGGCCACAGCTGGTATGAAGAGCAGTGTTTCAGTAGAAGTTAATGGGTTTGGAGAGGC
This sequence comes from Chaetodon trifasciatus, assembly GCA_037975065.1. NCBI lineage: Eukaryota > Metazoa > Chordata > Actinopteri > Chaetodontiformes > Chaetodontidae > Chaetodon > Chaetodon trifasciatus. The sequence continues at coordinate 1,380,669 of JBBMOE010000080.1, forward strand.
TGAATTTACAGTCCAGTACACTTAAAATGTGCAGTATACATTTTACACAAAGTTAAGCAGGAAACACTGGAGATTTTGTGTTTTTATGAACCCATTTTGAAACCCATCTTCATCATTATGTGTAGATTTAGGCATGTATTCAAACAGGGATCGCCTCACTACTTTCCTGCCAGCTAAAGCTAAAATATCCCATCCAGCATTTCTAATCAACACATCTTGGTTTCGCGCGATAGACGAGCACAGTCAGAGTGTGCTCACCCTGCTGCTCGTCTGTAGGAGGACTGTAAAGTCAAGTGAAGACGACCGATTTGGAGCTCATGCAGCAGCCGACACTCTTCGTCTGTAATCTGTAGTCACAGAAGCAGAGCAGGATTACAGACCAGGTAAAGCAGGCAGCCAAACCTGGGTTGGTTTGTGGTAATAGTCCAGTCTTTTGCATTGTCTCATTAAAAATTCATCATAATGGTTTCTGCAATCAGTCATATGATCACAAACTACCTGACACACGGTGAAGATGGAGCCTTGGGGCCCCTTTGGTGCCTGAGGTCTGCCCTCCTGATGTGATGCAGCCATGTTTTTTAATCCCCTCACTGGCACTTTACAGCATTTCTCATGTTTTATGAAACACCTGGAACGGCCTGCCGAGCGCGGGTGCGTCTTCTCGGTGACGCTCTGCTCGAACACGCTGACTGGAGGAGGTGACGACACTCGCCGTTCAGCTCGCCAGTCATGAGATTCGGACCTCCTCGGTCACATGCTCGCTCCTCACGCCCGAGGCTGGATGGTCCGGTTTGGTGTGTGTGGACCGATTCTGTGTGTGTGCTGTTGAAGTAACGCTTTGTAGGCAATCCCTCCTGAAGAAACAGGAGACCATCCCCCTGCCACAGTGATTTATAGCCTCAGAACCGGTGCTGCTGCCCGCCCCCCGACTCTGTGAGGCCTTTGAGTTATGGCTGGTTGTTTTTGTGAAAAGAATTTTCCATTTTATTTGATTAAGTGTGGTGCGTGGCAAACTCCGCACAGCATGGTTTGCCTCACGGCTTTCCATTCATCTTACTTGAGAAGAAAATTATGACTTAGTTAATTCTTGCATGCCTGCCTCCTCCACTGCAAACACCTCTATTATTCATTTAAAGGCATTTATATTTTATTGATACTATTTTCAGGTTACTATTCATAATGTTGTCAGCGTGATGTTACCCAATGGCAATTTGGATGGGGGCAGACATTGAGCTCATTATCGAGCTTTATGAGAAATCTGTAATCATATTTTGCAGTGGAGTGACTCATTTCAACAGCGTGTTTGATATTTGCAATGAAATGCAAAGCCTTCGTATCTATAAACCACATTTTTATGCAAGCGAGGATTGAGCAGAGATAATTAACTGTGATGCAAAAAGAAAAATACAAAAATTAGCAAAGTAGAAACGTGTGCAAAGTGAAATAAGCTCTAAAAGTAACTTTTAATGTCCAAATTATAGATCAGTCCACACTTGCAATGACGAACGGTCATTAAAAAGTTTCTTTTAAAGTAATTAATCAGCAAATTGAATCGCACAAATAAAGAGAAGCGCAAAAATTAGCTTCTGTCAACGCTGCATTCAAGCTTCAGTTGTACGAACGTGGCTCAAAAGCGGCCAATCGGTGTGTCCGTACAAGCTGCAGTAAATTGACTTGTTATTGAATACCGTGATGCAAGCCCAGGAAAGGCTTCCTTCCCCTCTGGACTTCAGGTATTTATAGACGCCCTGCCGTTTGTCTTCAGGATCTCTTTGACGCCACCAGGAAGAAGGCAGCGACACGCATCTGGAGAACACATTTGGGTGGTGTGTGAGCGGAGTGTGTTGTCCAAGCCGGGGCGGGCGGGCGGGGGGGGGGGGAGCTGAAAGACAAAAGATCCTCCAGAGAGCCTTAAAGGGTCTCGCTATCCAGAGCAGACCCCCGGAGGAACACCACAGTGAATGTCCAACTCTTGGAAATGCCAAAAACGGAGAGAAGCCTCAACACAAATCAGACTTATTAACATGGAGACGTGCGTGTGAGGTCATGTCAGGTGACTTTGCCTTGTGCTAATCGTAAATCTGATTCCTCAAGCACCGAAAGAGGAGCGGCGGCAGAGACGCACTGAAGTGGGAACTGTGTCATTCACCAAAGAATATAAAGCCCCAAAACCAAGAAGAGCTCATTCGTCACGTTGGAAAGAAACCTGAAAGGAAATATTTCCCAAAAACAGAATTCTTCCTTCTTTTTCAGAAACGCCACAGAGTCTTTTTTAAATGCTCTAACGAGGTTTTAAGAGCCCAGCGCTTCCAAAAGTCACTCAGCAGATCCGCAGCTAACGGAAACATGACTAAGTGATTTTTCCAAAGGGTTTTAAATGACCGAACCAGTGTTTATGCAAGTTTTAGCTCTTTAATTAGCTTTAATTCATGTTTTTTGTTTTAGGAGCAGGGTTGTCTAATTAGTGCGTTGCATTTTTTGGCATGAAAACCTCAAGTTGGCAAAAAGAAGTCCCACTCTCTTAATGGAAATGTCAAGGTTTGTAAGATAAAACAGTCGCTGAACAGATTCATGTTCCCTGATTGAAACGTGTCTACTGCGCTTGATTACGGCTGTGTCCCCTCGTTGGACAAACAGTTGTCCAAACAAAGAATTCGGCTGTCATCTTCCTCAACAGCCACTGCAGCTTTCTACCCTGCTGGCTATTTCAATGAAAAATAACAACAGAAAAACGGCGACAAACTCGGAAAAGTCTTGCAGAAATAATACGTCTCCATTTTAATCACACTTCTCATTATCAATGTGGAGCCTGTTTGAAAACAATGTCACGCTAAATTGACGGCGATCGAGTGTAATTACGAGACTTAACAAAATGTAAACGTGCACATCGATGCACATGAGCATCGACTGCACTTTGTGAAGTAAGCACTGAACCTCAGATGAGAAGTGAGTAACTGAGGCTCTTTCTTTTACCATCACTGCATCCTGTTTTGGCAGGAAGTCGCAGCGTTTTCTGTTCAATCTCATTTAGCCACACTTGACTGAATTATGTCCCCTTCCTGCATTTTGTTCCCGTCATTAAAAAGCTCTGAGTGTGACTGTTTTCCGTGGCGTAAACATGGAGTTGCCAAGTGTTGAGTAATTAGAAGATGGAAGAGCATTTAGCTGTAGTCCTTTGATGGAGGAAGTGTGGAGCTTTGACCGGCGGCTGCAGAGAACATGTAGCGACTGACCGATGGCGAGACTCTCCCTGTGTGAAGCCGGGCAACTTCACCAACTGTAGTTTGCTGGTCAAAATACATCATGCATTCAGCTTTATGTGCACAATTTTGACAGTAAATGCAAAAAGTCACAAGTTTTCTGAGCTAAAGCAGAATTTAAATTAGCAGCTCCTTCATCATTATATGTTAAATAATTGGAAAATACAAATATAAGGTCAGTGTCAGTGTTATATTTCTGCCAGTTGAGACATTAAAAGATAAAAATGGACATTACAATGTCCTTAAACCAAGGGGATGTCAAAGCAGTCAAAGCTAAACAAGCTAAAATTGGACACCGCTTTACTTCATTTCTCAACTCTTGATGCTGCAGTGAACAGCAGAAAAGACCTCGCAGCTTGTTCGTCTCTGTCCACAACAAAACCCTCCATACATAGTGCCTTTGTCGCACACATATAGAGGATTCATCTCGTGGGAATTTAGATGAGAAGGCAGCTGGGAAACGCCAGCGAGCGATCCCACGAAACGCCGTTTCCCAGGGGTCTCCCTGTCAGGCTCAGAGCCCACACGGACCCACGAGGAGCTTCTCCTCTCTTCCCTTTTCCTGAAAAAGCAACAGCGGGAGAAGTTAAATAATGGCCTCCGGTCCCTTCCCATGTACAGTATGACAGCGGCAGCGTCTCTGTGGCAGTATAATTACACACCATGTATTACAGGCATCCCACATGCTGAAGCGTTGTGTATTTCGGTATGCAGCTGATCATTTCCAAACTCAACAAACAAGCAATTTTGTTTAGCTGAAGTGGAATTAAATGGAAGTCAAATGGAGCGTCTCCTCATTTAATACAGTTGTAAAAATAAAAGGATTCCTCTTCATGCTTTAGTGCAGTTTGGAGGAACTTGATGCGATAACTAGAAACGGAGCTGCTTTTTGTCTTGAAGTATTCATAGTTGTAGTATTTGTGGACAGTGTTCCCATGTGAATCTCTGATTTCAAAAGACCGCTGTTCAGGCTTTCTGTTATCGCTGCTGCTGCTCTCTTTGATGATAATTATCTTTTTATTAATCTTTTTTTATCTTTTCTTTTCGAGCACTTTGAACGGCCGTGTTTCTGGACGCCTCTTTGCCGCAGAGAGATAAAACGCCTCGGCCATCTGAACGAGCTGTTTTATCTGTTTTTTAGCCCTTAGATCATAATTTCATGAGAAAGTAAAGCCACAACATATGATAACTTAATTTCACTAGGAGGTATTATTTTAAGAACAGCTTTGAACAAGTGAAACGGCTCATGGAGAAAGGACGATGGTGCTTCTTTATTAAAGAAAAACCAAGTTACACTTTGATCTCATTTTGTCACATTCTGCTTTAAAAATAAAGTTTAAAACACTTTTAAAAAGCACGTTTTACAATCTGTTGTCAGTGACTTTGTTGGCTCTCCCGGGCAGGTTATCCCAGCTCATTCAGACACACGACAATGCGTTTAGTGGGTCTAGTCGTACAATCAAAATGGGAAATTCCCCTCAGCCACCAGAGACGTGTTGGCTATTTTAAGTTGTGCAGCTAATTGCCTTGTTTTAGCAGATAACTGTCATGCTCTGCAGGGTTTTTGGGGATTAAAAACTAGCTGATTGTCAGAAAAAAAAAGAGCTAAATGGCAGCTGGAGGTTGAGTGACGCCAGTCTGCATAGCTTTGAATGAAGGTTAGTAATAAAGGAGTACTGAAGACAATAATCTTACAGAACTGTGCTGCAGATAATCTCTGTTCTATGAGCTTTACGTCTGCAGGCTCTATTGATTTTGAACCAGTTTATGTGCAGACTGTCGTGCTGTTAAGGCAGCCGTACAGTCCAGCTAATGGCCTTTCCACATGTGTGACGTGGAAACCTGAACATAGTTTGTTCTACTTGATCTGTGCTTTTTTTTTTTTCCTGAGAGCTCATCGTTTTTCTGTATGTAACTTCTTTGTTTATATTATGAGCTCAATTATTAACGCAAGTCATCGCTAATCCTGTGTTGTCATCATCTCGTCGTTTGACCTGAAACCTTGACATTTTGCTTGTTTGTCGTCCTCTCCACAGTCAGATGAGAGCCTGATAACTGTTTGTTTGTCAGCACAGAGACGCAGGACATGCTACGCCTAGCTTAGCACAAAGACTGGACGCAGATAGAAACTGTTAGCCTTGTTCTGTCAAAGGTTAAAGCTTAGGTTTTCCCACTTTTGTAGTGTTTCATCAAGCTAGGGAGGTAGCCACAAATCCAAGAATCACAGAGTAAAGTAAGCAGCATGTAAGTTTTGATAGAGCTAGGCTAGCAGTTTCCCCCTGCTTGCAGTCTTTGTGCTAAGCTAGGCTAACCTGGATATAAGTATGCACTAGAACTGAAGACATGACAGTGTACTATGCAGCCATTATTTAGTCTTCATTTATTCACAGTCCCTCTCATAGTCTGCTAACACAGCACACACACACACACACACACACACACACACACCACAGGTCACACACTAGTCATTAGAGATGCGGGTGAACAACCGTTAAATTGATCCTGAGCCGGTTCCCACACACTCACACACTCAGTATCCCAGAAAACAGACTCTTCAGAGGATCCTTGTGGATCAGCAGCTCTCAGCACACCCCTGACTCAACAGGCCCGAATTTAACACCTAAACCGCATGTCACGCTTCATCCCTCCCCACAAAAAGGCTGTTTTGTTGAGAAAACTCATCGCACGCAACCGCATTAAGTCAAAATCAATGAGTGGAACTGAGGGAATCACCGAGGCTTCTGGAAAACATTCACGTCTCCACGTTTTTCTCTCCTTTACTGTAAACTTTAGATCAGAAAACACTTCAGGGTTTCACACCGTCGCCACAATGGACACTAAAACGATCAGGAGGATTTTCGGCTGTCAGCGCCTCATCTCAGCAGGTTTAAGTGGATATCTGAAGCGAACGTGATTAAGAAGAGCACTCATGACTTCCAGCTCTTGTCAGCAGTTTGGTGGTGGAGTATACGGACTGCATAATGTTCTGTGAAGGTCTTTGTTATGTGATGGAGAGGCGGGCGTCTTAACAAACGGGGCTGGAGATCTCTCCAGCGTCCTGCTCTGATTTTTCACTGTCTGCTTATGGACCGATCACAGTATAATTAATGAGATCTGAGCCTCTTGTTTCCCATATGCTTCAAGTGAAACACGGTGCAAGACAGTTGCTTAACACTTAAGCTCTTCACGTAGAAATTGGTGCTTTAACTTAAAATTATATTCTATATAATTAGATTTTTTTTCTCTAAGGTCCCAGAAGAAAGTCCAAAAGAGGAATCCTGTTCAGCTTCTGAAAATGTGCTTCTTGTTTGACGCTTTAAGAGCAGACTGGCCTTAAATCAGCCTGTAAAATCCCAAACTTTTGCATTTTCACACGTTCATTTCCTCTCTTAAGGGCTTTATGACGAGAGGGGAGGCCTTTTCACAAACCGATGCACCCTCCCACAGTCGTCATTTTCCAGAAAATGTTTGCTAACGCCGCTTCAGTGTCATAATCCATTACTTTTACTTTTTCACCATTTTCCCATCACTTATAGCTATTTCAGCTGTTTATCTAAAACAGCTAATTAGCATTTGTTTATTACTTTTAGCTAACTTTTACTTTTATTCAGTACTTTTATCCACCACTCACGGCTGACTGTAGGTACTTTACAACATGCAGTTTTCAGGTGTCACAGCTGACTTGGTGTGTAGATTTGTGTGTAAATCAAATAGTAATTTGCGTTTTCTTAAAGGAACTCTCTCTCTCTCTCTCTGTCGTCCTCTCTGGATTTTTCCGTTGACCTGTCTTTGCACTCGCTGTGTTTCCAGGTGGATTTGGGATTTCTCCGATTCGTCACCGCCGTCGGGACGCAGGGAGCGATCTCGAAGGAGACCAAGAAGCACTACTACGTTCGCTCGTACAAAGTGGACCTGAGCTCCACCGGAGAGGACTGGGTGACCGTGAAGGAGGGCTCAAAGCAGAAGGTGCTGATGAGTCATTGATTGTGTAACAGCTCAGAGCGATCTAATATTGACGAGCAGCGAGGGACTCTGTATTCTAATCAATGGGGACAGAAGTGTGGGTGGCTGAATCAATGTTTTCCGAGGCTGACAGCTTTTGGCAGCATCACTAATCAGAGCCTCGACTGAAATGAGTGCTCAAGATCCCACTTGTCTCATCACAGTCCATGACTTCAGAAAAACACGAGTGTAGAAGTTGTTGTAGGGACACTGACGGTGAGTTTCATGGTTCAAGTACACATGCAGGCAGCAATCACTCCAGGGTGCTAAATTCCCATGTAGCACAGCTTCATTATGTCAGTGTAGGTCAAACCAGATTCCACTTAAACGGCAGCGTGAATCTGTTGCAGGAGATTCACGGTCAGCTGATCGTTACACCCGTTATGTAGCTGTTCATGCAGCATTGCAGCCACTTTGAATAATAGCACAGATTTGTGCCAGATGAAGATAATGTAGGCTTCTGTCAGACAGAAAATAGCCTGAAAGCTCTGTGATAGAAAGTCTTTGTGACCGCCTGCTGCTGCAAACAGCGCTGCAGCTGAAGCTCGTATGTGCGCCAGCGCAGTGTTTAGACACACTGGAGTCATGTGCAACCTCCAGACAGAAAACCATTTCAGACACGTTCGGCAGCAGCAGAAGTACTTACTGCTGCTGATGATGATGATGAGGGTGGAGTAGTAGCAGCAAAACAGTAGTACAGGTTTGCTGTGATAGTATTTATAGTGGAGCCAGTAGTAGTAGCCACAGCTGCACTAGTACTTCACACAAGTAATTCCAAATATTTCACCAACCATAACTACGTGTGTGTGTGTAGTTTATGGATAGTAGTGGTAGTAGTAGTAGTAGTAGTAGTAGTAGTAGTAGTAGTAGTAGTAGTAGTAGTAGTAGTAGTAGTAGTAGTGGTGGTGTCAGTGGCAGAGGTGGTCACAGTGTAGTTGTAGTGGTGATAATACCTCAAATAACAGCAGTACCAACTTTCACTTCAAAAACAGTAGAAGTAGTGGCTCATGAGGTATTTGCTGTATCAGCAGTAAAAATAGTAGTAGTAGTAGTAGTACAGTTGTACAGGTGGTGGTAATGCATGTATAGCAGCAGTAATAGCATTTGCTTCAGGGGGAATAGAAGTAGTTATGGCAATACCGGTCAAGCAGTAGCAGCAGTAATAGTAGTAGTAATAGTAGTGGCACTAGTAGTAAAAGTAATAGTAGTTGTAGTAGTTGTATTTATTGTATTAGTAGCAGGGTAGTAGTGACTATGCTAGTCAAAGCAGTGGTAGTAGAAGCAGTCATAGTAGTAATAATTATATTAGTAGTAGAAGTAGTAGTGGTAGTAAAGGCAGTGGTAGTAGTGATTGTGTAATAGTAGTAGCAGTAGTAGTGTTGGCTCAGCAGTAATCGTCACAGTGGCAGTACGAGCAGTAGTAGTAGAAGTAATAGTAGTAGCAGTACTTCATTGGCAGAAGTAACAAAGTACCTGAAGTAATTATCTGTGTTTTCTCCTCCTCAGATCTTCCAGGGGAACCACAACCCCACAGACGAGGTGCGCGCCTTCCTCCCCAAACAGACTCTGGCTCGTTACATCCGCATCCGCCCCATTTCCTGGGAGCAAGGCATCTGCATGCGCTTTGAGATCTACGGCTGCAGGACGTCAGGTACCGTCCGCAGACCCTGCACGTCCTGTCGGCGCTGCGGTCCGCACGCTTTAGCCGTTTCATTCAGAAATATGAATTAACTTTCCCCGTCACCACGGGATTATTGATTTAGTGCAATGAACTGTAGATGGGATCTGATCTAACATACGCACATGCAGTGTGGGCATGGATCACTCCCACACTCACTTCATTTCTTTCTTCTCATTTTCTGACTTATTGCTAAACACCACAGAGGGACGGAACTTGCCAGCTCACTTTTTCCATAATTATCATATCAAAGTGTTCTTTTACGGGCGTGATCGTAAACGTGGGATGTCTTTTTATAAACACTAAATGTGTCATAAGGGAATAAACAAAGTGACGTTAGGAGCTCATGTGAAAGACTTGAACTCTGGAGGAAGTGAGCGAAAGTTTCACCGGCTTTCGGCGCTGGACGGCGCTCCTTTTCGGACCATAAACTCTCCTTTTAATAACGTTTTCTCATTTTTGCACATCGTGAATCAAACTAACATCTTTCTGGCTGCCGGATGAGAATCTCCTGCTGCTCTCTGTTGATTTAAAATAATCACCGCTTCCAAGGCGAGCGCAAACTCCCACAGAAGGACGCCGTTATTCATTACAGAGGAGCAGAGGAAAATCATCCTGCCTCATTACTCATCCTCTAACATTATATAAACCTTAGTCCTTGATGTGCTACAAGCAACTCTCAGTAGGAGGGCTCCATAAAGTAGATATTAGGCTCTTACTCACAGGAGAACAGGCCGCGGAGTGCTAGACAGGTGATTCAGGAGATATAATGACACAGCTGGGAGACTGGGAGTGTGTGTGTGTGTGTGTGTGTGTGTGTGTGTGTGTGTGTGTGCAGGTGCTGAACAGAACCGTAACCTTAAACTTCATCCTCGTTTTGATTTAGATTTAATTCAATTTCTGTAGTTAATCCTAAACCGAACTCCAAATGCAAAACATGCAATTTAAGGAAGTGATCAAATACATGAGGAGCATGTTCACTTTGGGCCATTTAGCCTGTTTCTTCTATCCCTGGGAGCACAGAAGATGAGCACAGAAACACAAGAACACACGCAGAGTCCTGGCAGGGGGGCTCCATAAAGACCAGGGTGGCTGTAAATTCACATCATGGAGGAATTCACATCCTCAGGAGCTGTTGTTAAGCACCGGATACGACTCCGGGAGCGTTTATCAAATTCAAATATCACACTGAGAGCACGACTGTTCGAGCCCGGATATTAGATCTAGCTTGTTGTGGATAATGGATTTAACTTGGCTCACAGTGACCGGACCATTGTGTCCACATATTTTAGAGTTTCATTAAGTTTTCTTGTTCTGAGAAAACTAAACACACAGCTTAAGTCTTTCAATTATCGGGCGGCTATCTCTCTTCCTAATGCCCGAGCAGCGCTGGAGAAAGCAGACCGGCCTGGTTGTTCAACAGATTGTCTGATAGCCTGAAGGCCACGTGTAGCCTCCCCTTCGACAGGCGAGTCTGTCGGTGTCACGAGACGAGACTTTGAACCTCCAGCACTTGCCAAGGACTCTGCTACCAGCTGCCTCTCGGCTTCTGACAGCGTGGACTCGTGCAACTCTCAGACGGGCGAGCAAGAAGCACATATCCCACATCGCAGCAGTCGTAGCCGACATTCACACTGACAGCAGCCTGCATTAAAAATAACCCAAAGGACTGAGTGTGTGTGAAGGCTTTACTCATGCTACAGAATGTGCATTATGAGCTTCTCCTTTCCTACTTCTCAGTTTTCTTGGCTCTAAGAATATGGGCTGTTGTATGTTCGGCAGATTAAAGAGTGAAGGCCTTTTTTATTTTGGCCGTATAAATAATTGGCTTGACTTGATTCTGGAAGTCCAGTCTGAGAAACTCATCCTGGCTCTGCTTCGCCCAATGCAAGCACACATTCCTGGTGGATGAGTTGGTAACATTAACAGTGTTTTCCTGTTTCGCCCGTGATAACTTTCCAGAGTTGCAAAGTCTCTCCTCAGATATCATGAACCACCGTGTGGTGTTTTGTCATTTCGTAATCCTTCAAACTGATGGATCTGCTACTCAAACTGGACTTGCTGGGTCATATTTCATCGTCTCGCTGGTACCTGAAGCAACGCAGCCCTTTGAATTTTGTTTAACTGGCTGTTTTCGTCCTGAACACCCGCTGAGAAGGCTGCATGTTTTGACGCAGTGCTGCTGCTGGTCTGAGCACAGCCTTTGTAACAGTAGGTGAATGATATAAAACCCGTGTGTGCAGACCTCTTATGTAGTATAAACAGAGCCATGTCTGCTGTCTGTGGCTGCGTCACTGTGGCGTGTCCAGTAGTCACGCGATGCTACTGGTTTTATTGGTGGTAATAAGAGCAGAGCTACAAGTCATCAACAATAAAGTCATTCACTCAAAACAATGTGGAATCAAACCTCGTACACACTAAAAGCTGCATCCTTCCCTCCATGTCCAGCTCAAACAGACTCATCCTACAGATGATAAATGAGTCTTTGGTGTTTTTACTCTTGAGTTTAAACACTGCAGCAGCGCCCGCAGGCCATCAACTAAAACCGCTGACTAAAGCGGTGACGAGATAAGGATGACAGTAGCCTTTCTTATCGTACTGTACGCCTTTCAGAAGCTCCTTATCCACGGCCCTTTCCCTCTTCCTCTCTGCACAGACTACCCGTGTTCAGGGATGCTGGGGATGGTGTCAGGTCAGATCTCGGACGCTCAGATCAGCGCCTCGTCCTACTCCGACCGGGGCTGGGTGGCTGAAAACGCCCGCTTGTTGACGGGGAGATCGGGCTGGACCGGGCAGCAAACCAAGCAGCCCTTCAGAAACGAGTGGCTCCAGGTGGGTTTCAGTGGGGTAACTGGTCAAACGGGGGACCTGGGATCAGTAATGGGGTTTTGTTTCGTCACTGCTCGTCGTTCCTGGAAAGTCAAACCTCTCTCGCCCTCCCTGTCAGGTGGATCTGGGCCAGGACAAGATGGTGAGCGGCGTGGTGATCCAGGGAGGGAAGCACCGCGACAGGAACGTCTTCATGAAGAGGTTCAAGGTGGGCCACAGCCTGGACGGAGAGGAGTGGACCATCGTGAAGGAGGACAACACCACCAAGCCCAAGGTTGGTCTGACGATCTATTTCTAAGCTTTCTCTCTCACACTGCATCCACACTCCCCCTCTCGCTCGCTTTCAGTGTGGCCAGCGCAGATTAACAGAAAGGAAATTACACAGGAGGCAGATAAAAGCCTGTTGACATGAAATAAACCTCCTCTTCCTGTCATGTGTCATTCCTGGAGGCCATCACACAGACGCTCGACTGGCCGCAGCGCCGCTCCTGGAATGAAACGTTTAGCGCCCAAATTATAGACTGCTATTCATACGAGCCGTGACTGGGCTGTTTGTTGGATGCTTTACATGAGAAAAGGAGGGGGGAACTGGGTCGTCAGAGGAGCAAATGATACGACATGTAGGGCGCAACAAAGGAGTACAGACCAGAGATGAAGTGTAAGGTTTAGGAAAAATCAGAGCAGGACTTATTCTGAGCGTTTTCCTCATTGTCGTTCGCTCAGACTTTGAACGCATCAGAGGTCCCGTGTGGTCTTATTAACTCCTGCTCAGGAAGTTAAACGTGCTGATATCCAGGTGTGGGTGTTAAAGTCATTTGATTTGTGCTAATGATTCCTCCACCCGTTACCTTCCTGTATAGAACTGCGCCTCGGTCACGCCCCCAAAAAGTCTGGAATTAACTGAATTAATTTCATTTACTCAACAAAATCCGCCTAAAAGTGATAATCCAGAGGAAAGAATAGAGGAGCTGATAAAAACATTCATTTGTTTATCTGAGTCGCCCTCAATTATTACTGCGTGTTTACAGCAATTATGCTTTAAGAGCACCAGGAGTGACTCACCAGATTTACATATTTCTACTTTTTGTGAGCCACCAGTCTGATTTTATGCACAATAACCCTTTTTGACTTCATTATGCTCCTGAAACAAAGCCTACACTCTTGTAAATAGCTGTGAATATATTAGCTGTTTCAGCCGTTAATGTCACTTTCCAAACTGAAAAATGTTCTGCTTTAGCTTTCTAACCGTCGGCTGGAGCCTTTTTCTCTGCTGTCAGGTCTAAAAATGAACATGCGTCTCATAGATGTCGCCGTTTGAGTAAACAGAAGAAGAGTTGTGCGGTTGGAATGAATTTAAATGGCACCTGCAGCAGAAAATGTGAGACATGGCAGCTGTATTGACGGCACCGGTCTCTGTCTCGCTCTCCGACCCTTCTTGGTGATTTGACCGACTTTGACTCTGATCCTCAAGAGGAAACTCGCGTCACCGCTCTCAAGGCCGCGCTTCCTCTCCCGGACCGGTCCTGTTGGTGCGACATCCTCCTCTATGCGCTCCAGATGGCCGGCCGGGCGGAGGACGAGCTTAGGCATCGGGCTCCTGCTGATTTACTGCAGACGGAGACCTGGACGCTCCTCCGTCCCTTCGCCCTGCCTCTCTGCTCTGTTTCCTGTGTCTTTTTATAAAACCTCTTCAAAGACGAGGCAGGAAGGCTCAGCGAGGCCCTGGCTGGCACATGCATTTACACACATCTTAGCACACACACACACCCTACATACTGTATGTGCTCATGCATAAACATGAGTGCAGTCTGTATATAGAGTGGGAGACTGGCCTGCTGGTTATCCTGAGCATAAATACTCATGCGAGAGAAGGGACACTTGTGTTTTACAGAGCAAGTGAACGTGTATCACAGAGCTTGTTGAGGAAAACATCGTTGATGCGCTTCGAATAAGAGCCAGCCGTGATTGTCCTGCAGTTCTGCGTCTCAAATCAACTGAAGCTGATAAAACCAGGAGCTGAACTTTATTTCATTTTGTTATTTATATTATTGATTTTCTTATTTAGCCTGCAGCAGAAGTGCATTCACACTGTAAAATAACAAAATGCAGCACGCTTAAACTTGTTGGTGTTTAAAATGAATGGCTTTAGGAGTGTGGTGTTAGCACGCCGAGAAGCAGCAGCAATGCATGGCTGAATTCAGTTAAATCATTCAAAATGGGAGGAAGTAACACTTTTTACAGGTGGAGAAAAATATGGTAGGAAGTGTCCTGGAAAGAGCTTTATGACTTGGCACTGACTTTAGGGAAATATATTCATTTCCTTGAAAGAAAAGCTCAATTTAAACCAAATATAAAAGCATTTCAGGCTAGTTTGGGCTCAAATGGCTCCAGAAGTAGAATTTATTTTCCCCACAGACATTGTTGGTGATTCACAGCTGGCGCTCTCCTACGGCTTTGTTCAGCATGAAACTGACTCACCAATACAAAAGATTAGTAGCCGCTTTAGAAACATCTGGTTTGTTGATAAGGAGTCGAAGGTTCAAGCTTGTGCACACACGAATGACGCAGACAAGCAGCGTGCCAGCAGGAAACATCCAATCACTGAGCTTAAACCACCGAAATAGAGTAAAACAAATAGTATAAAGTTAATTTATTCAGAGGAGCATTAAAAAACCATCCATGCACCAGGCAGTTCAGTACACACACACACACACACACACCAATGAATAATGCAGCAACAGAACTGCTGTATTTGTCATGGCGTTAGCATATAGCATTGACCCAGGAGACATCATCATTTTAATGCACTTTCTTTCCTTTCTGGCTTATTTTTTTATGTAAACAGGCCAATGATGTGGTATTTTTTCATGTAATGTCAACAAAGTTTAATGCTAAAGAGTTAGCACTCTGGTTAGCATGCGCTAAAGCAGTTCAACCTGGAGCGAAGAGAACAGCCTGTTTGTGCTTTTTGTTCTCATACAGACTCAAATCCTGGTGTGTTCTTTAAGATCCTGCCTTTTGCACACACGGTCACATCCGAGCTACGCCCGCACACCGCACCGCACTGATAAATCATGCAGGAGGAAACCTCAGCAGTGCAGACGGGCAGGAGTGCTTTTGGTGTTCGGTGTCCCGCCACTTGGCTCCCAGTGTGACGGAAACCACTTTCATGTGTGCTGCTTCCATGTCGGACGTATGAGAGGACGGCCTCTGCTTCTGATTTCCTGGCTTTTGCTTTTCTTTCCTCTTCTCATTTTGTTTCAGCTGCTTATCAAACTGGCCGACGCTTGATCAGAAGCAGACGGTGCATCAGAACAGTAAACGTTATTGTTTGTTTTACGTCTGCTCGGCGCCGTGGACGGGATTTACACCGCGATGAGTTTCAGCAGCAGCGAGAAAGAGCAGTCAGGTTTCTCTGTGATGTGCCAGTTTATCATTTACCTGATGACACGGCCTGATTTATCCTGAAAAAGAAAACCAGATTTTTTTCAGTTCCTGGAAAAACAATAATTTCATGGCCTCAGAGTTATTTATGTTCGATGAAATACAGCCTGAAATTACATCGTAGAGCTTCACTGATCCGTAAACACTGCTCTTCTGATACTGTGAGCTTTATAAAATCATCACAAATGACAATCTGCAGCTAGAAGTTGCACCAAGTTGCATCAGAGTTTGCCAACTTCTCATTACCTTGAAACATCGATGTCAAACCCTTTGTTAGAAATTTGTAACTCATCTTTGCTTCTTTAACCTTCTTCTTCTTCTGCCATGAGGCCCTGACGCGTCTCTGTCTTCCACCTCAGATATTCATCGGGAATCTGAACCACGACACCCCGGAGCTGAAGTCAGTGGGTCCCCTCCTGACCCGCTTCGTCAGGATCTACCCAGAGAGAGCCACCAACGAGGGGGTGGGCCTCCGGCTGGAGCTGCTGGGCTGTGAGCTGGACGGTGAGTGTCTGCATGGACTTTAAAACCAACATTTATCACTTCATTAATGAACATAAAGTGTTTTTATATCTCCTGAATGGCGCATTGTGTACTCCAGGATTCTTACATATATTCGTAGTTTAAGAAAAATGCCTGAAATGTCGCATTTTAAGTATTTATACTACTAACATGAACACTTTCTGATCTTTAACTAATGTAATATGAAACTATCTAATGATATAAAGAACAACAAACTGACCACAGGGACCCGCTTCATGCACAGTATGTAAAACATCTGTTTACTCTGCACACAGACAATAACAAGAAGAGCAAGTGTAAACTGTCATCCCTCATCACGTTACAGTTTGATATTTCAATACTGCATGATGGTTGATAGTAAAGCAAAACACTGCTGTGGTTTCTGGCTTGGGCAGAGTTGTTCTTGGTTGAGGATAGCGCTCAACTCAGCGACAGTTACAATAACAGAGAAAAGCAGCTGAAATACAGCAAGTGATGCATCACCGAGGATGGACGAGGAAGCCGAGCTCTTCAGTTTCAGGCTGGTCAGGTTATTTTGACAATCTTCACTTCAATACAGAGCTGAAAATTATTTTAATCTTTTTCCATGTTTGCCATGAATGAGGAACGACAGCTTTATAATTAATGCTACTGTAGTAGCGTAGTAGTACTATCAGGTACCTCAGATGCTTCAGAGGGCCACGCCGCCTGATTTTGGGCGTTTCTCACCACCAACACTCAACATGTTCTCAAGTGGATTTGAAAACGCCGATGCTAATTTGCTCGTGCCCTCCTGTCAGTGTTAAAGGGGTAAAAAACGAGCATCTAAACATCATGTGAACATCTTTGTTTTCTATGTGAGGACGTACATCAGTGGCGTCAGAGTACACGTCCTCATCAAAGCACACTCACGCTCCGGTTTTATCCCCCAGCTTGGAACAAATCACCCTCAGTATGGAGTTTCCATTGTGCGCTACAGCTGTCAAACAGTGCGATGCTACATGGACAGAGTGGATTTCCTGTAAGACTCATGTGGCCAGTAGACGACGCTCAAGTATTTTTTCTGCGCGGATGCCAGAATTTTAGGAAAACACTCCACAACACGAGTGCAGAGGGAAAATGTTCAACATGCAAACAGCACTTTCAGATGCATTAGCATGAATGTGTTCTTGGCCTCAGTCAGCCAAGCAATCAGTCATTAAACAGTAAACTGCTTACACTTCAGGCTGCTTATCTGCACTTTAATGAGAGAGCGAGGAGAGCGAGCACATGAAAGGCTGACGCTGCCGTGGCAGGCTGCTATCTCTGCTGCTGCAGCGCTCAGGCCTGGATGGCGTGTGTGTGTGTGTGTGTGTTTAAGAGAGAGGGAGGACTCGACCTCCCACAGAAGGTGAAGGAGGAACAGATGAAGGGAGGCTCTCTGGAGTATCTGGTTGCCCTGTAGGGAGAACGATAAGGATCGCCCAAAGCAGGAGAGGCTGCAGAGGAGACGGTGAGAGGTGTGTGTGTGTGTGTGTGTGAGAGAGAGGTGGAATAAGAGCAGGAGAGACAAGAAGATGAGAGTGATGCAAGGAGTAACGGAGGCGATAAACTTTATGAGATACAGGTGGTCTCAGGAGGTCCTGGACCCATTAACGAGCTCTGAAAGTGACTGTTTCTGTGCGAGCTTTAGATACGTGAATACATGTCAGCACGCTCCTCCACCGAAGTCCACGTGAGGGTTAGTGTTAGCGAGGAGTGTGTGTGTGTGTGTG
Organism: Chaetodon trifasciatus; assembly: GCA_037975065.1. Lineage (NCBI taxonomy): Eukaryota > Metazoa > Chordata > Actinopteri > Chaetodontiformes > Chaetodontidae > Chaetodon > Chaetodon trifasciatus. The sequence goes on from JBBMOE010000080.1 coordinate 1,398,137, forward strand.
TGTGTGTGTGTGTGTGTGAGAGAGAGGATGAAAGGAGTGAGAGAAAAAGAAAAAGGAGAGGAAAAAAGAAACAGAGTGTGGTATTTGAAGCAGTGTGTCTGTATCCGTCCCAGATGAACAGAGTTCCACTTCAGAAGAAGAGAACAAAGACGACACACACACACACACGCACACACACACGCTGTCACAGGAGACATACACTTTAATCAGGCTGCTGAAAGAGTACGTACACACACGCATGCGCTCGCTGAAATGCATGCAAACCACATGTGTACGCTGGGAAGGCGTAGAAATGCGTATATATAAAGAGACGCTTTAAGAGACACACGAGCTTCTGCACATCCTCTCACGCTCTCAAACATACACATTAGCAATCACGTCCAATCATCCAAATCATAGCTCTCTCACACCTTGATGCTCGCTGAGGGTTTATCTCCTCGTTAATGCCCATAATGATAAAACTTTGATCTCGAGCGCTCTTCACAGCAAAACAAGCTGATTTCATTGAATAATCCGAGCTGATATTATTAAAAGCCTCTTTCATGGAGGTGCTGCATGTGAAACGGCTTCATCTGGATTCATTGAAGAACTCTCAAAACGTGTTTCTGCTGCGGGAGGAAGCCTCTTCCTGTTTCCACAAAAACATCAAGACGCCGACTGACTCTCACAAAAGCGTGAGAGAAACTAACAAGCTCACAATACGCCTGCAGATCAGCTTCAGCCGTTTAATCAGGTGTTTTTCTTTCCCTCCGCTGATGCTGCTTCGAGCTTTAACTTAAATCATCTACTTACACGCGTGCCGTTGTGAGAGCAAACCTCCATCCCACTCAAAGCGCCGCAAACACGCTTACTTACAAAGTTTAATTACATGCACACCATCTGTGATTTTTACATAGCCTACATATGCTAATTCAACTTCAATTTGCTTCATTTCCATAAAAACACATCACCAGACGTCGAGTCTATGCTGGAATTTAACAAGATACAAGACTTTCTGTCATTATTACTTTGGTCCTTGATGGGAAACAAGAGCGCCGGCTCTTGAATCTTCAGGAAGGTGGAGACACTTGAGTTCAGCGGTGGTATCAGTGAGAGTGTCAGGCCAGTATCTCAAGCATAAATAATGCAAAGCCAGAGGTCTTATTAAGCTTCAGATGCCATTACAAGGCAAAAATGCCTCTGAAATCTGGCCAAATGTAACTTTGTGCAGGTCGTGCTGTGGTGAGACGTGATCCCCTCTCCCTTTAGCGTCAGCCCTGGTTCTTCCAGCTTGGTCAACACTTGCATTACATCTTTAGTATCTATGAGGAATTACTTCCTGGTTTCAGGCTTTGAAGGTCATACAAGTGCTGCATGTTGGCCTGTTTGGACCAAAAAACTCCAGAAATACAGGCCCTGTTTGTATTTCCACCACATCTTCAGAGCTCTGAAGATCGGGTTAGTGAAACCTTCGCCGTCACGTGGTCGAGGTAACATTTAGACCCTGAAAGGACTCGGTTAGCCTCAGGAAAAGATCGTGGTTTGGGTTATAAATGCTGCAGTTATGTATGCGACATAACTTACGTCTGTTATTGACTTTCAGTCTCACATGGGACATGAACATGAACAGCGGCCTCTTGGGTGAAAGTCCTGTGTTTATCTGACCCATCCGTCCTCGTCCTCCATATGCAGACTGTCTTGCTCTTCATTAAACATCACCTGACCTCCTCCGTTGCTCCTGCCACAGTGGCTGTGGCCTCCAGGGTTTGCCGCCTAACAATAAACATAAACATGGGTCAAGTAGGTGATAACCTCCCTGCAGAGTCCACCTCGTTTTTCTGGTCACCTGAATGAGTATTAAGAAGCAACGTCTACGGTCGAGACGAGCGTTTGTTTGTTTGTTTGTTTTCGTGCAAAAAGCAGCAACACTTTGTTTACTGAAAACGTGTCTCCAGAGCAGCGATGACTCACTCAGCGCCTCGTTGTTATCGCATGAATCAGGAAAGGAAACGCTGCTTTTGCTTGTTATTGTTTGCATTCGCATCTCAACTTAAGAAAGCTGTGAAGATCAGGTTTGTTAGACTGATAACAGATTCGAAGGCAACAGGTTTGAGGCAGTTTTCCTGCGACGAGACGACAGCACGAGCCATCGCAGCCGTGAGCAGCATCATGTCTGCTTCTTACCGTTTCTGTTCTCTCTCATGTGATGCTGCTAACTCTGCGCTGATAGTTCTTAGACCATCAGAAAATAGTCCTCCCTCAGCAGGGGCTATTTTTAGACCCTGGTTCCTCCTGTGGAGAAGCAAGTAAAGATCCTGAGCTTCTGAAAAGGTTTCTGGAAAAGTTCTTGCAGAGGAAGAGTCGAGTCCTTTCTCTTTAATTGTGAAGGAAATCAAATCTCTTCAAGTCACATATGGCTTTTATTTTGAAACTGCTCTTGGTCCGTCTCCCTATCCAGACATCACAACCACAGCGCCTCCCACCACGCCCATCGCCTCCACGCTTCCCATGACCACGTTTGGAGCGACCATCACGGCGCCCATCACCATCCCCGGCACGACCGCGGCTGCAGACTGCGAGGAAGGACAGCAGGACTGCGGCGGCGAGACCAAGGCCCCCGATGACTATGACACAGCGACAGGTAAACCTCTGAAGCCCGGTTCCCTCCTCCGGTCTGCATTGATTTCATTCACGAAGCTTTCCTTAAAGCTACGTGACAGCTGTGAGGTGAAACACTGAGCCGTAAAACATGAAACAACATTTCTAAACATACAGATTCTGCATCAGAATGATTTTAATTTACAGAATCTGAAGTGACTGTTTCATCTCTTCCATCCTGCAGCGCTCCTCTCTTTCATGTCTGTTAGGATGGTGTGTCTTCTTGGTTTAGACAGGAGGGAAACTCTCTGGATGAAGACCATGAAAAATTCTGCCTTATCTTCCCTCTCTGTCTAAGTCTCGGCTGAATCGTATATGTTTCTGTTTATCTTCGCTCCACTTAAAGACGCCACGTAAAATTAAAGCGTCGCGTCCGCGTTTAAAATTCTCCTTTTCCAGCCTTTGACTGTCGTGCACGATCAGAATCATCATCTGTTTTCTGTGAGAAAGATTTCCTCTGGAAAAAGTTCACGTCCGAAAACAAAACTTTGGATGTTTTCAGTTTGTACTCTCTCCTGATTTGCGTCTCGACATGAAAGCCTGGTGTTGATTTCTCGTAAGCTGAGGTGTGTTTGAGTACGAGTTGGCATCTGTGTGGGTGGGACCAAAGCACCTGACCTTTGACCCCACTCTGACTGTCCCATCTGTCTCTAGCAGGAGGCACCACAGTGGTCAACCCCATCATGGACTTCATACCAGGTGAGTCTGTCCGCCACAATCTGCCTCCATGTTTACTCTCATCTTTCATGCATTCCTTCTCTTCTTCCTCCTTTATCTCATCTTTTTGCTTTCTCCACCCTTCACCCTGTCCTGTATATTCTATTCTCTGACTCATTTTACAGACAAATGTACAAATACATGTGTCACTTCAGGGTTGCCAGATCAGTGCATTAAGGGCATTTTACACCTGTAGTTTGTTTGCTTTGGTCTGAATCAGCTGATGAGTTTGGGAACTCGGTGGGTTTTCCCACCAAAATGCAGCCCGACAAACCATGTGGGAACTCATTGGCAGTGTTTGTGGCAACACAGTACAAAGTAAAGTGTACTTTTCTTTACTTTTGTCTTCTAAATATCACGACCAGCAGCAGAGGATAGCAAACAAACGCAGGATTCTACAGTTTACGATCTAACCTCACCTGACCTGAAGGTGGCGCAATCATTTAACTGCTGTAGCAAAGCATGACCAACATCCAACACTGTCAGTCTTCTTTTACCAGATCCTCCTGTCTAACCAAAACAAATGTAGCTCACAGGTAGGAACACGAGTCATTGCTGCCCTCCGGTGGTCAGGAGTATTAACGACACCTGTCACCTCTGATAATGTGTGCAATGAAGGATGAAAATGATCAAATTTGTGTGTGAGAGTTGAAATAGAGATTTAAAGTAACAGAGGAGTTACTTTCTCTGGTGAATAATGACTTTTCTATGCTGTAATAGGTAAAGTAATTCAGTTACTTTTGAGAGAAGTAACTAGCGACAGTGGCTAATAAGTAATTTTCAGTAATTTGCACTGCTCATTGGTCAGATGTGTGTGAAGCAGGAACAAGAACATAAACACAGGAAGAAGATCCTGAAGGTCACTGGTCCAAGTCCGACCTCCATTCACTCTCTGACGAGCTCCCCGCAACTGTTAAATTAGCTTATCTGCATCCCGCTATGCGAAGCACACCTGGCTGTGGGAGAGCACGCCTCGTAGAGGTCGGACAGAGGTCGAATCCCGTTCCCACCACGTTCATTTGGGACTGGACCAGGACCCCTGACAAGAGGTGGTCTCGCTTGTTTGGTCCGCACCGGGCTTCATTGACAGCTTTCACACCAGCCCACACAAACCCCACCGACCGGGCAAACACACCAGGGCTGGTTTTAACTGAGCCAAACGCATTATGTGTGAAAACACCCTAATTCAGTCAGCGGCCCCATCACTCAGTGTCGGCAATAAACTGACCGCAGTCACAAAGAACAATGAAAGTGACTCGGTGAGAGTAAATGGCTTTTTCATCGCCCCAGTTCACAAATGAGACTTTGGCACAGTGCTGCTCAGCCATGACATGACCGGACTGCAGAGAGAGGGACATGCTGATAAATTTGCTCTGAAATGCATCTGCTTTGTTTTTGATGATGTTTTTTCATTGGCCTGAATTGAATTCCAAGGAGAAGACAGAAAAGAGAGATAAAGTTATGCTGAGAGGAGGACAGAAGCCACACCAGGCTAGCATTGAAAGGACAGGAAAGCCATGATTCAGACAAGATGTGAAGAGGAAGAAAACAACGCACACACAAACCTTCTTGCACTTAAAGCAATAAAAGTCACTGCAGTGGAGTGAAATGCTTCAGGGAAACATGTCTGCATTGTTTCATGTGAGATTCAGACTGAGCTAAAGCAGCAGGGATCAACCTTTTTTCACTTTTGACCCCTTAAAACGAAGCAATGTCCACCCACTATTCTGAGATTGCTTAATTTAAAGGGTTTTTGAAGGCCTGAAGAGGTGAAGAAACCAGCTCAGGGCATTCGAGGTCCGACCTGTCCTGACTGGGAGACGTGGTGGGAAACCATTGGACACAGCCTGCATACACTCCACGTTTCAGGCCAAACACAGCGCTGCGTTTTTGTTACCGAGCTTCACTGTCTGCATGAGCATCAGCACCGTGTCGCACTTCATCATCCCCTGTGAATTCACCAAATTCAATTCATTTGTAAGTAAACTGCCGACGGCAGGAGGAGAGGGATGAATCGACAGAAAGGCCGAAAAACAGAGACAGAGAGACAAAGGCTTGAAGAGAAAGAGAGTGAGAGCCAGCGAGAGGAATGAAAAGAGACAGAAAGAAGGAGGGTGAGATGGATGAAGAGGAGGAGAAAGGGAGAGTGAAGGTGCAAAGAGAGGAATGGAGCGAGGTGTAGTGAGAGCTGGAGAGAGAGCAGAAAGGCCTCCTGGGTCTCAATTAGCCGAATGGAAGCATCGCGTGAAGACAGCTTGGGGTTGGAGGAGGGTTACCGGCTCCGCAGTCGTCCCTGCATCCTATTAGCCTCTCAGAAACAACACGCCGGCGTTCAGAGACCTCCGTTCACTTGGATGCTGCGGTGAACCGCCGCCGCCAGTCGACTGCTGGCACAGGAGAAAGGAGGGAGGGAAAGGGAGGTTTTCTTCTCTTTGGGGTTTTTCGGGGGGCCACATCCGCATGTTGGTGGCACCACGCCTTTCTCTGTGGAAGGTCCCTCCATTCATCTCCGTCTCTCTCGACGTGCTGATCCCAAACATGTGTCCACGCTGGCGCTGTTTTCTATCAGCGGTGACGTCTTAGTTCCTGTTCCACTGAGGCCGTGGGCCAAAGTGCCCGCAGCGCTTTGCCAAATATACAATTACAACTGTCTCTGTCTTTCTCACCCTCTTCCATCTGCACAAGCCTTTTGTCTGGTATTTTCCACAAGCTGTACAGTCCACACTGTGTGTGCAATACAGCTGAAATATTGATGTTACAAGACCTGCAACTTCAATTCTGCAGGCTTCCCCCTTTAAACTGAAGCCAATTTAGTGGGTGAACACCGTGTGGGATCGGGGTTTTCAACCTGTAAAAGGGGGACTGGTCGCCACACAGCAGCTGAGTCCAGCAGCTGAACAGATGAGAGCTGATTATTATTAGAAGCTGAATCCTTCTGGATCTTTAAATGCTGTTTGTAAAATATAAGCAACTCTTATATTTGCTCTACCGTCTTGCAAAGGTTATTTGTTCTTTCTTTCTGCTGTAATACAGACTAAACATTTTTCTATTATTGTATATAATCACGCATCTGTTAGTAGACTTACAGCCTGATCCTTAAACCTCCTTCATGTAGAGCCTCACCTCTAGCTGCTCCTTCCTCTCTCTCTCGCAGCCTACGTGTGGTTCGCCTGCAACTTTGACTTTTCGTCGTTCTGCGGCTGGACCAGAGAGACGGGGACGGGGGCCGAGTGGCTCATCCAGCCCAACGGGGCCCCCGTCGTCCACAGAGGACCCACCCTCGACCACACAGGTAGGACATGTGTGTGCGCCTTTGAGCTCAAGCAGTGGACAGATGTGTGCTTCTTCGTGTTACTGTGCAGCCTGTCTGAACATCTTTGGCCAAAAGGTGGAATATTTTCAACTCCTGAACCAGAACAAAGGACAGAGAGCGTGGAGCGTAGAAAGCTATCGTGGCGCTGTGCTCAGCCCGGAGCCGCTCAGCCAGTCAGACCAAAGATGGAGGTCGATAGTTTTATAAGTGGATCCATATTAATGTGAGCTTCTCCAGGCTTAAACGCTGAAGACATCCAGGTGACATCCATCCAGGCCGGGCTGCTTGTCAGCGATAAATAGGGCCAGAATCGTTTTGACATGAGCATGTTTTACAGGAAACGCTGAGATAAGATCAAAATCAAGGACATCCTCTGATAATAATTAGACATCCCGTCCTAAAATAGAGCTGTTATCAGACGTTCGCCTGAACTTTCCGACCAGAGTTCAGACTGTTGTTTAGCTGGTCTTTAACAGCATAGTTTTATCTGTCATTTTTTGTTTTGTTTATTTTCTGTGTCAGTGTCTTGGCATTAAGAAGCAAGGACAATAATAACATTCATCACTGGAGTGTCGTGGTTAGATAAGCAGCAATAACAAAGACAAACAACATGACAGGGAAACAGAAATGTGCAAGAAAAAAAGCTGAGTTAAACACAAATGTCATCATAAAATGGTAAATAAAGTGTCTAATATAATTCTAAAAATGACCTAAATGTGACCTTAAAACACACAAGAGCTGTTTAAATCCATAAAAATCCAAAACTTAAAGCACCCTGAAACATCAGCAGCGCTGCAAAGAAACAGAATCCAGTGGAAACCGTGAGCGTGCAGCACTGAATTTGATCCTTGACGGCCTTGAAAAAGGACTTTTTAAAGAAGACAGCGCTCAGATTGATCAGCGGCCTTCTCTCCATTCACACCTGCTGTGATGGATGTTTGTGTGGAGACAGCAGCAGCTCTGAAATGAATGGTCTCACCTTGATTTCTTGACTTAAGTAAAAAATGAGCACGCTGTCACGTCAAGTCAAACCTCTCCTGCAGATGCAGATATTGAGTTTTCTCTAAAAACCCTGTGAAGTCCTTGAGTTTCATCCCTTTAGGAGTGTGTGAAGCTTGATCCTAAACAGTCCCATCTGATTTCTGAGGTATTTATGAAAGGAGAGTGACACACCTGCAGCACAGCAGTCAGGTGTTCATCAAACAGTCAGCTGAATAAATAAAGTGAAAGCAGAATGAACCCTTGAGCGCTCTGGAAACCTTTCATTGTCACAGTAGAGCTTAAAATCAGCCATGTTTTCACTCAGCATGTACAGAAAACTGTCACTGACACCTCTTTCCTTGCCTTTTGCTGCCCCCCGCAGGCGGACCGGGGAACTTCATCTACATGCAGCTGAGTGACACAGACACGCCGAGCAAGACCGGTGAGGAAGACGATGAAGAGGAGAAGGTGGCGAGGCTGGCCAGCCTGCCCATCACCGCGCCGGACGCCGACCTGTGCATGTCCTTCTGGTACCACATGTCCGGCGAACACGCGGGGGCGCTGCACATCAAGCAGAGGAAGGAGGCGGAGGGGGGGCAGATCCTGTGGACGGTCAGCGGGCACCAGGGCAGCCGCTGGAGGGAGGGCCGGGTTTTACTGCCGCACTCCAGCGTCTCCTATCAGGTGACCTGCATGTCAGACACTTTTTTTCCTCTTTATAGGATGAAAGTGAACATTTGTAGCTTGCTTTTGTTGCTTTTGTAGACTAATATGTAGACAAATTTTTGGCTTGTAAGCCCTAAGAAAATCTGCCTGCTTGCATTTTTAAGAAAAATTTGCTGAGTCAGTGTTATTAGAGTAGATAGTGGAGAGATGACAGGAGAGAAATGTATTATCTTTTTTACCTGACGACCAGGTGTTTCAACAGGTCGCTGACTGAGCCTTGACAGGTCAGGTGTGTGTGGTGTGACGGCCGGTTTTCGCTCGTGTGTCAGTGACTGTGTGTTGTATCTGCAGGTGGTCGTGGAGGGCGTCGCAGACAGACGCAGCGCCGGTCACATAGCTGTGGACAACATCCAGATCATGGATGGACTCCAGACTGAGGACTGCAAAGGTGTGTGTTGTACCGCTGTAACCTTCTCAGGTTTCTGCTTGGATCCAGCCGCCGTGCTTTCATCTAACAGAGTCTGTTTTTGTTTTTCCCTCCAGATCCAGAAGCTCCACCGACTGAGATCTTCATCCTACGTACGTACACTGACTCACACATGAAGCCACAGTTACAGAGTGGTCGAGCTGCTTCTGAGCTGTGCAGATAAATATCACCAAAAAACATTAAAGTGATGCCAAAATAAGAGCAGAAGGATCACACAGGTTTCTTTTCTTTATGAAAAAAAATCCTCTTTCCTCCAAAGAAGTAAAAAAGTGTTTATTCTGTTTGTCCTTGCACACAGCTGATGTTTTTCGACATCTTAAAGGACAAAACCAGTCAGTTTCCATGTTTTAGGAAGTGAGCTGTTTATGCTTAATCTTGCTGTTTTAGCAAGATTTTGCAGTCCGTGTTCTCTGGTGGTGCGTTCACAGAAGGTCGGAGATTTTAGAGTCCGCTTCCGAAAACATGCAGAAGTTATACTGTGGGGGAAAAAGTTTGAAAAGGCTGTTTTATACTTTACGATCCAGAACATGTAAAAGCACCAGCTTGGCCCTTCGAGTCATTTGAATGCAGCGTAACTGGTGTCCATCTCCTCCTCTCTCGCAGCGATGGACTCCCTCTCACAGGACAACAGCGAGCTCGGCGGCCCCGGCAACATGCTGAAGACCCTGGACCCCATCCTCATCACCATCATCGCCATGTCCGCGCTGGGCGTGTTCCTGGGCGCCATCTGCGGCGTGGTCCTGTACTGCGCCTGCTCGCACGGCAGCATGACGGACAGGAACTTATCCGCCCTGGAAAACTATAACTTTGAGCTGGTGGACGGCGTGAAGCTAAAGAAGGACAAGATGAACGGACAGACTAACTACTCAGAGGCGTGAGGGGCAAAGAGGGACGGAGCCGCGACTGCTCCGCGTGGACACGTGACGCAGCCAATCAAGTGGGAGAAACACACGGCTGAAGCCACCAATGGGACGGCAGGGTGGGCTGAAAGTGAGCCAATGTAATTTTTTTTCTCAGGAGCGGCAGTGGAAGGGACTGACCTGTAGGGGGCACTGTGTATAAAGAATCTGTACAGCAAAAAAAGAAGAAAACTAAGGATTCTATTTGTTTTTCGGCGTGCTTTGTTGATTTCATGTAATCACATGCTGGTGTTGAGACCAATTCAGATGAAAGTATCGTTTGTGTACTTTTACGGGAAGATAAGAGTTGATTTTTTTTGTTTGTTTTGTTGTTTTTCTTGTCACAGAATGAGCAAAGTGTGTGAAATATGCTGTTCTGATATCTGGCTCTTCAGCTGGCCATTTTTCCCTGTGAGAGTGTGTGTGTGTGTGTGTGTGTGTGTACATGTGTCACATCCATATACATCTGCATTTAAGGTGTGTATGTGTCTTGCTGTAGGTGTGTATGTGTGTGTTTATCTGTATACGCGCGTGTGTGTGTGAAGGCGGGTACCATCGTGACCTGTGTCTAGCTCCAACAGTGCCTTTTTTTTTTTTCCTCTGGTTTTTCTGTTGCCTTGTTTTCCTCATCAGCTGGCGTTCCTCCAGGGTTCCTACACAAACGTGCGGAAAAGTCCGGAAGCTGTCGGGCGCCTTGGGTGCACATCTGAAGGTCCTCCAGCCTCGATGACAGTCGTGCTGACAATGATTAAAAAGTTGAAGTTCAGAAGGTGACGTTTAGGTTTTGGAAAGCTTTGGGAAATCTGTGGAATGTCAGAACGGAAGACGTGTAGGAGCCCTGAATGCCTCGTTTTCATGGCACATGACACATCCAACATATTGTACATAGGTTTTAATATATTTGAGCGCCCTTTTTTAGAGAAAAGATAGCAGTGCCGCAGTATCCTTTCTATGTTGGAATCAAACGTCTTAAACTTCAAAATTCTGAAAATGTACAGAAAATATGAGCTAAACATTTTGTCCTTGTTTGGTTTCCCTTTGTTCTGTGGGAACGTGAAGCTTTTTGAGATTATGGAGAAAAGACTCAGAGACGCCTCGTGAGTAGTGATGTTTTTGTACAGGGTAAATGGGACAACCTCGGTCCTAAGATGAAGACAACACGTCAACGATGGACCATCAGGACTGAAGCATTTTCTATCACTGCTAACAGCGAAGGTCTCTCACTGGCGCACAAAAAGACTGAAACCTTGAAGCAGAAGTGTGTCCAGCAGTCCAGGAGAGAGTCCATCTTTGACCGTCTGGATTAAAAAAAGCAAGAATTAATGTTTGCCATGACAATGCTGTTCTCTGTCAGTGTTGACTATCAGAGGAGGAATGTTTGAAGGACCTTTAATGGAGCAAAGTGATGTTTAACCACAGGTGATAACTGCGGCTGATCATCGTGTCCCATTCAGCCACATGTCCACCTCCCTGCAGCTGAAGTGGGCTGGAGATGAAGAATGAGTGAAGTCACATTTCCACACAGCGGAAAAGCCAATCAGAGCAGAACTGCCTCTGAAACCACAGGGCTCATCAACGATGTTTTCAAAAATTGGATTTTAAAGACGCTCATTTGCAGTAAAAGCTCTGTTTTCGTGCGTATCTTTGTGTTCGTCTTCGGTGGGACTCTGCAGCAGCTCCGTTTGCTTTTCACCTCCTCTTTACTCCTCTGCCTGTTTGCAGGAGCGTTTTCTGAAAGCATCTTATGGTCCGAGACATCAGCGCCCTCTCAACAACTTAGATGAAACTCAGAAATTGGTTCCTTTTTGAAGAAATCTGAGTATTTTTAAGTGAAAATTGGAAAGAGAAGCCTTATATAAATATCGTACTAATCATACTGCTTTGTTGTGTTTAGCTTTTGTAGCTAAGTGTGTTGTGATACTGGTCACGTGTTCATGGCGCTGTACAGGCCGGAGGGTTGAGTCTCTAACTCGAACAGCCCCATCGGCCTCCGGCGGCTGTTTTTACGCTCACTGCGATGATCAGCGGGACGACAAAGCTGACAGATTCTTTACTATCATCAGCTCGTTTGACGTGTTGGGAGGACAACGTCCCGCCGCGCTGTGGAAGTTCAACCTGCCCGTCGTTCATGTAGCATCACTCGAGCTCAAAATGTGAATGTCGAACAGCGTCAGAGGCTTCAGACACATGAAGCTGTTCAGTTTTTGTCGCACCTCCTCACGTCCAATCAAATGAAGGTGCTCTGTTGAGATATTCAGTCGTCTTTGTCCCCTCAGCAAAACATCCACTCCACATGTTTCCAGCTAAAAGAACCAGACGAGAATCGAGAGTGTAAAAATTGGATTTCAGCCTGACAGAATGTGTTTCTTATGTGTCAGCCAGACGTAAATAAAGCTCCTTCCCCTTTAAACAAGAAAGGATGCTGCAGCACTCGACGTGAAAACAAATGTTGCACTGATATATTTAAAAAAAAAATCTGTGTTTATGATGTTGATTTATGAGGGGGGGGCGGGGGGGGCAGTGTTACTGTTGCTTCTTTTTAACACCGTTTCAGATGACAATGTTATAATTCTGAAAAGTACAATTTACAGAGATGTTTTTCATTCTGGAAAAAGCTTATACGCGTCTTTGAAACGTAACAGTTTTATTTACTTGGTATAATATCACCTTGTGTTTTTGTCACTGACGTACGTGCCATTGTTTTGTTTGTTTTTTCTTTGTATGGCAAGAAAAAAAAAGTGTTTTATTTTCAGTACTGCTTCTGTAATTTTTGCTGTCTCAGATCCAGAACAAAACGAGAAAGGAAATAAGGAAGTAAAAAAAAAAAATGGGAAAGCAGTGAGGCCTTAAGTGACTAAAAGTATTGTTTGTACTTTGACTTTCTGGTCAGCACCCAGACTCATCCGTCTCTGTTGTCTCAGACTCTGATCATCGACTATTACATTCCAAAGAATTGGATCAAATAAATGTTTTAAGTAAAAGCTGCTCGACCGTTTCTTTCTGTTTTAAAAGCACGAACTCTGTCTGGCAAAGCAGAGAGTTTTGGTTTAACTTACGCAGTTTTCACTGGAGCTGCAGTTTATTGAAGGAATTAAAAACAACGTTTTGTGGATGATAATCAGGGCCTTTTTTTTTCTGATTGGCAGATTTGCTGTTAAATATTTTAAATGAATTTTTTTCAGTGCTCCATAGTTTTGGCATGGAAGCGTGGAATCTGTGCAAATAAAACCAAAAAGCGTCTTCATGGCTGCACACCACAAAGAGGTCGAAGGCCAAGAGTTGATGATACCACTGTCATGTCTGTACACTCAGTGTGAGGCTACACCCAGGAGATCTGTTAGCTTAGCTTAGCTTAGCGGTTAGCACAAAGGCTGGACCCAGTGTGAAACAGTTAGCCTGGCTCAGTCCAAACAAAACCCACCTTCCAGCACCTCTTAATGTTTCACTAGTTATTCTACTTCTGTAGAATAAGTGACGTGTTAAAAAGCCAGTTGTGGAGTTCACGTTCTCGACTACTTGGTGGTGACAAATGAAATGTTGCTAGCTAACTCTCAGCAAAAAGGCTAATCTTTCCCAAAGTGTCTAACTATTGTTTTAACCTTAACGTGGCGTGGTCATGTTCACCATTTCACTTGTGATGACTGATAGTTAAAGCTGTGGAAGGCCGCTTTTAGCGTCATTGGGCAAAAATGTCATAATGACCTTTCAGCATGTTGCAGTTCAAGTGGTCTGAGAGTCTGCACCTCCTCAGGCTTTAGAAAATCCAGCCCGTGACGAGAGACTCTGACCAAACACAGGTCAAATCAGAAAACTTGCCTTCCTATTGGCTCTTCTACAAATGCAGATGTGCATGCTCATCCGTTCTGAGCAGCTGCAGCTGCCTGTGAGGTCTGGGCGCTCTGGCCTGAGGCTGCAAAGCGTTTAAGGACACATCGTCTGTATTCAGTATTTTGAATACAGATGCTCAGTGGACCTGAAGTTACACTCTGAGTTCCTGCTTGAAAAATGGCTATAACAGTGGTGCCATCATCAATCAACCAGTTCATTAATCTGCCAATCAGCTGCACTTTTTAATAACAAAGCACATTTTAGAAGCTCATATGTTTTGCCTGGAGAAATCTTAATTTGTAGTCTCACTGTTATGGGAGTCCTGAAGTTTATTCCACCTTTAACAAGTAAAATACAGTTCCTCCTACTTCTGTATTCATTCTGTATGCACTTAAAAGTGAAATTGTTCCTCTTACACGCAACAAAAGAAAGCCTCAGAAACAGTCTTACAATGCGTTCACATAATGCATTAATTACTGTCTGCATGCTATATCACGCTTTGATCACAGGGTGGCAGCACTGCCTCTTGAAACATTTAATAATAACAGCAGCTGCGGTAACAGACTCCAACTAAATGCCATTTTTTCCCCATTAAGCTGTCTGCCTCTGCTCGGTGAAGATGTTTTATGAGCTGCATGAGACAGCAACATTCAGCTCAGTCTGATCTCATGTGAACTTCAGACTTGTGGCTTCGGTTTCGATGAGGTTTCCTGCCCATATTGGTGCCACTTTACCACTTTCCCATAGCCTGCTGGTGTCAGTGTTCATTTGCTGTCTTATGTTTGTGTTGCACAGAGTTTGAGTGCGGTCATCCGCACACTGCAGCAGTGACATGCTGCTTTATGTGACAGTCTTGAAGCAGACGTGTTTCTTCTTCAGTCTGATTGAAAACTGTAGCTTATGAAGAGGTAAGATCAGCTGTTGAAACTGGAGCTGCTGAACATTTAGAACATAAGGTATGTGACACAAAGGTAGCGCAAGCTCAATCCCATGCCAAGACTGAATGTGCATCAAACAAAACGAATGGCAAGCGTTCGCCACCGTTCAGCTCTGCTGCACAGCCAGATACTCTGAACATCTCGGGGCTTTTTCTCCTGCTTTCACTTTTGATAAATAATAATCAACCTTCTGCTGTTCACTGTCTGTCAGCTGGTTTGTGCTAGTTTGATTAAATGTAAATTTATTTTGGCATGCTAACTGAAAAGACGTGGGCCTCATGGTGCTTCCTGCATGATGCGGTCTGCTTATCCTGCAGTGGAGTGGATTTATCTGATAAATTAGTTGGAAGACGAACATTAAAGCCACCGTAATGTGTTGACTCCCAGCAAACAGGGTGGGATCATCAGAGGTATGTGGCGGGATGGTTGTGCAGTGATGTAAAGATGTGTAATGGACACGGTGACTTCATGAGTCATCTGGCCAGCTGGCAGCATCAGCTGCTGCTCATCGCACATTTTACAGTGACCGTGGAGGCTAAATGTGGGAAGTCAGGTAGCTGTCAGCTCTTAGTTCCTTTGCTGCTTCGCTCTTAAACAGGGAGGTGTCCTGTTCAATGTGTGTGTGTGTGTGAGTGTGTGTGCGTGTGTGTGTGTTTGGAGCAACAAAAAGGTCATATCACCATATTAAAGTTCTTAACTGATTCTTGTTCATGTAGCTTCATGCTTCTACCTTTGGCTCTCCAATGAATTACATTTAGTTAACACTTAATTACAGCATGTCTTTGCTTATCCACCTATCATTGTTAAATTTATTTAGCCATAAAATGTTTAATTTAATAGGAGATATTATCAAAAACTCACACAGCCCAATTTCTAGAATGTACTTGTACTTCACTTCTGGGATGTTTTAATGTCTGTGAAGCAACCAGCTCTTTAAAATGTAGTTTTCCCTTTAATGTCCCTTCAGCAGCTTTAAGGTTGCAGAGGTAAACACTGACAACATGTGCTATCTCCATCAAATGGAAATATTCTACAGGTTTTTATACACATTTTCAGAAAATTCAGCCTGTTATATTTGGTACAGCGTGAGTCTGCAGAGCTGACAGAGCCAGCTGTGGTCAGGGGGGTGGAGAGGGTCGGGTCTGCAGACCTGCTGGTGAGCCGTCAAAACCAGAAACACGATGTCGCAGCTGTGAGGCCGCTCCAAACGAGAAAAAGACAAAGTTGATGTGAAAATGATTGAAACTGAATTTTGTGTCGGAGGCCCTCATTTCACACAGGAAGTGAAGGTGATGTGTGACTTCCCACAGCACAGCTGAAAACACAGCAGGAGATCATGTGGTTGACCAAGAGTACTTCATAAAGCACAGAATGAGAGAAATATTCAGTTAAAGTAGGAATACTGCAGAGTAATAAAACTCAGAAGTAAATATTTACATATTTTTATGTAATTATTATCAGCAAAATATACTCAAAACATTAAAAATGAAAGTACTATGAAAGCTAATTTTATCAACTTTATATACTTTTGAGGTAATTTACTGTATAACAATGAATGCATCATATTTTACGGTGATGTAAAAGCAGGAACAACCCTGAGGCCCTCACATTGTGTATCAGTGCTGGTTATTCCTTAACAAAATTTCAGTTTAATTAGCACAAACCAATGGCACACAGCAAAGGTTGAGCTTTAGGGGCCCCTGGAGTTCTGGGGCCCTGGGCAGATACCTGCTTTGCATAGCTGTTAATCCAGCCTTGCTCAAGTGGAGTACTTAAAACTGTACTTAAGTAACATACTTGAGTAAAGTTACTTCACATACTGTCCAAACGTAAATGCATCAGACTGCATGTTATCATCTGAATTTCTTAAACTTCTTCCGACATGTTGTTTATGTTTGTTGTTTAGTTTATCCGTGTGTGCGTACACGCGCGGTTGAACTGGGACCATTCACCACATCCGAGGTGAGGACGGGTTCACGCTACCCCGGTGTGTTTGTTCCTTTGCCCTCTGCGTGCCGCAGCTCTTCCTGTGTAGGCGGGGTCTAAAGGAGAAGAGATTTGTTGAACCGGGCCATAAAAAAACGACCCAGCAGCAGCGGCAGACCAGCGGCGGTAACGTGTTCGGGTGAGCCGGGGACTCCTCGCCCCTTGTCTTTTTTTTTTGTTAACAAAGCCCTTATGAACAAATTTTAGCTTTAGCAAAGCGACCGTTGGCGTGTCGCGGGTGGAAACGTTACGCGCCTCACCCGCCGGAGCGGTGCGGTTTATTAGCTAAAACAAAGCGGACCCTCATAACAGTTTTAGCTAGTCTTCGTCTCAGTTAGCGTCTTTTAAAGAGGACACTTTGGGGGGGCAAATGCTGCTCTAAATCAACGGAAACGCCCGTATAGCATCAGTATAAGGTAAGTGTTGTTATTTTAACCTGCATTTGTCACATTTATCCAGTCTACCGTGTTTAGGGCGACTGAAAACAGTGAACGACAAAAGGGGGAGAAGCAAAGAATGCCTTCAGGGGCAAACTTTGGGTGTGGATAACGATGAAGTGCTATGCTAGCAGTCGAAAGAATGTGTTAATTTCTAAACTCAAGGCGGTTTTTTAACAGCATGACACGAGAAACGTTGGTATATTTCGGCCTACACCTCAAGTCTGTCCCTCAATAAATCTTCCTTTGGGTTTTATACTGAAAGTAGGCCATTGAGCTGCTCTAATGACCAAAGAGGGCAGTATGGGCTGTTGAAGCGTAGTTAACAGCCCTGAATCTGACCTGGATATCTTTTAACACGATTTACAATCATCAATAACTATGACAGAGGTTTTCACAGATTTTACTCGGCGGTCAAAACGGACAAATATATGTAATGTTTGAGACAATATTGATTTCATGGTGACTTTTCTGCCTGAAAATATTGTGTTTAATCACTTTGGCACAGTTGTCATGTTGCTGCAGAGCTCCTATAGTGGGTTGTTTTTAGCTTTACGTCCCTAAAGGATAAATTCATAGTAGTGACATGTTTCTAGTCTCCTGAAGAGACTTCCCTCATGTCTGTCTTTCCATTGAGAAGTAGCTTTTAAACTGAAAAGAGCTCAGAAACAAACAGAAAATGAGCGCTTGGTGTGGTCTTATGAAGTCTTCTGATTGTCAGAAATACTGACCAATTCCTTCAAAATCAGCCAGGATGTTTTTTTCCTTGACTGGAAAGTGAAGCTTGTATTTCAAAGCCACCTGGTATTCTTTAGGAATGCTGTTAAAGCACTTATGTCCATTTGCTCAACAAGGCTTTTCTCAGTTGGTCCAAAAACCTTTTGCAGATGTCTTTAACATTTGTGTTTGGATGTATGCAGAAGGCGCATTTACGCTTCTGGGTAAAACATACATGAAGAAGAAAACCAAACGACAGCCCTCAGTAAGCAAAGTTTGACATGTAAAGAACATCCTGAACCATACCACAGCTGGACCCCAGTCTGGTCAAACTGCATTATGTGCTGTGTAAACTGTGGTCGAGGATACAGTAAGACATCGAAGTCTTAAAGCAGGCCAGATTGGTTAACCAGAAGCTAGAGTTTCTTGTTCAGCCATGCCCACAGCTCTGATTCAGGACTGTTGACTGTGCAGTATGTAAGTTGGACAAGATTAGTCTTGTCTGCCTCATTCACTTCCTGTAAAGGAATTGCAGCCTCAGGGGGTGTTTTTTACTCCCTTGTTAATCTCAGGGAGAAGCTTCATTTGTTGAGCTGCTAGTCTGCGCTCACCAAATTCTTGCTGTAAGTCTTAATTTAGTGAGATGACCAAAAAAAAAAAGAGCCTTGGGTTAATTACTAGCCTGTCTCGGCTTATAGACAGCATCATAATGACATAGCAACGGCGCCGTATCGAGGTGTGAAAACACATACGTCTTTGATCCCATACAGATCACATGCAGATAATATACACCAGGCCTGGTAATTGTAGACATGAGGGGGGACGTGTCTGCGGACCTGAGCCGGCTCCCTGTGGATCTGAGTCACTTCCCTTAGTTACGTTGTTGTGATGTTTAAACACAGCGAGCGGCCTCGACTAGGAGTGTCCAGGCCAGTTTGAAGGGTCATTCAGCATTACTCAACTCCAGGCCTTTACCCCGACTTGTCAGATATGAGTCATGGCTGACGGGGCTTCCAGTGACGGCCAGATGAAGCATGTGGGAGGGGGTATGCTTGAGAATATGTGATTGTGGTTCGAAGATTATCCCTTTATGGCTCCGTCCTTCTGTGGTAAGATGTTGGAAGTCATTGCAGCAGCAGAGGAGCGTTTCCCATACATTGATTTAATTATGGCGGCCCACCACAATGTCAACAAAGACAGCCACACATTGATTTTCTGTTTATGTGCTGTTTAAAATACACAAACCTTATTCCATTGTAGTGCTGTGAGCAGTGCATTTGCTCAGCCCGTCCACGCCTTTCTCTCTCCCTCTTTCTCACAAACACATTGACAACAGACCGTCTGTGAATAGCTCCTCCTCTCCTGAATCAAAACATGATCGCGCACAGGAGGAAGAATTGTTGTCAGCTTTTCCCCACAGACAAGACGTCTGGCCCAATTCCTGAATAGACTCAATCTGGAGTTCACGAGAGTTAGTACCTCTGCACAAATTAGTCCAAAAACGATGCATTCAAGTAATCTTTGTTAAGCTGGTCTGTCTATATACTGAACACAATGCTGTAAATCTCAGAGTTACATGCTAGCATGTGAGGAGCCTAGCTAGTAAGGCTAGCCACAAGTCAACATTAGAGCTTAGCCTGGTTGTTGAGGAACATAACAGCTAGTCAGCATCAGCTGCTCGTGCAAGTGGATGACGTTAACGTGTTTGTTGTAATTATGTCTTTTTTATTTTATTAAGTCTTCATTTATTTCCATAATTAGAAACAAAATTACATCAAGACAGCCAGTGTACAGACAGGAACATAAAGAGAACATAAATGATAATTACTGCAACCACCAAGTACAATAACAATACTTCCTCATACACAAAGAAGCACACAAACCCTTATCATTTTCATCAGTTACATAACTAAAAGATGTCACAAGTAATAGTTTTGAAACACCCACGGCGAACAAGATGTATATTTTAATAGGCCTTTCCAAATTTGTAAGACGGAAACGGAATCCACCTCAGTAAATTCTTAAAGCACAACTTGTTTAAGGAGAAAAGCTCAGGCTTCATTTTAAAAGTTGACTGTGGGAGGTTTCAAGAAGCTTTCAAGAAGCTTTTCACATTGTCATCAGACTGACTGAGTGAACTCTGGGTTCAGGTTGGAAAGAAGTGGAAAAGCACCCCATATTTCAGTTACGTAGTTTTTCCACGACATAGTGTGGAGCCGTGCAGATGGAATGCATTATCTCATCCCTCTTGGGAGATCGGGATCTCCTCCATATGACAGACAAACCCCAAACAGGTCTCGCAGTTCACTAAACAACTTTAACTCTTTCCAGAATGAGTCCGTGATATCTGCTGGGTACAGAACATGCCTGAAAATCTGATTTGTGGGATTTCCATGGCTTTCAGCTGTTAAAGCACGTGTCAGACATGTTTGCATGTCACAATGATCACATCTTGCTTTCATCTTATTTATCATGCTACTTTTTTGCCACACAAATGTTGAGCTGCATGATTTCACTTTCTGGGATGATAATTATTAGTCCACCATTGATTATTCACATCAAAGAATTTACCAACATTATGTCAACAAATAAATGCAAGATGCATTATTTTAGGAAAAGGACACTTATAATTTCTAATAATCCTCTCAACCATTTTTATACTCAGCTGGATGTCAGATGGCCAAAACGTCACCATCAAGTCGAACAAATGCCTTTTCTGTTGCTTCACTTTCTCATCCAGTTTAACAGCACTTTTAAGTTCCGTATCAAGCTTTAGGGCAGATGTTAGCTCAGTAGAGGAGGTATTTCTGTATGCAGGCTGGGTTTCCTTCAAACATGCTGCGTTTGCAGTCATAAGTGAGATGTTCTTCCTGTTACGTCAACAGCCCGTTAGAGAGAAAAGTGGTGCCTGGGTGTGGTTTCATTAAGGAAATAGATTTAGACTCCCGCTGAGCTGTTCGGGAACCTAATGGACTGTGGACTCTGTGCAGCAGGTGGGACCCGGATGGCTGACCGGGTGGCAAACAGAGCTGGGGGGGATGGGGACCCTGTTTATTTTGTGGACTGCCAGATGACCCACCCAGCATGGACAATGCTGACTTGTGTTGAACGCCACCTTTCACTCTGCATGTGTCTCACTGGCTCTTAAGTGCAGCACTCCTAATTTGATCACACCAGGATGCATTATGTGACAGACCTGACCCATAGCTGCCAGACCCTTAAAGCTAGACATGGAGCCGGTCAGGTTTATACAGTGAGTTGAGACACGCACTATCATGGTTTGGACACAGTCCTGTAACAAAGTCCTATAAGCAGTGTAAAAAAGTTGGAGCCAAGGGAACACAGACATTGTGCTGCCTGGCTACAGCTTAGCCTCACAGTATGAGTTAAAGATGGAAATACATGAAATGATGCACAGTATTTAAGCAACAACATGCTGTTACAAGTTGCATCAGTGTGTACTTCTCTCTCCATGAGCAGAAAGTGAACCAAACATCAGGGTTAGTGATGCTCAATGTGGTTAACCTCTAATCGCACGAAACAAGGATCCACTGAGTGACCAGTCATGGAGGCTTTTGCAATGACTGCCAGTATAATTTGTCTGATGCGTGCACAGAGAAGAATTGTGGGCAGCAGCTGTTTTTGTTTTGTACTGCTAGTTTAATGTGTCTTTAGAATTGGCGCTCATTAATTTTTGATGTTACTGACAATCAGAGGCCAAATAATTACATTAGTTTTGACAGCTCTGTCATTTTTTCTACCGGTGTTCGGCACGAGAAGCAATGCATCAGCAAAATATATTCAGCAGGAAACACCTGGTGGAAGAGGTGGATGTGAGGGGTGGTGCAGAAATGTTGTATTTAAAAGTGATTTCTAATTGTATGGAGGAACGTTATTCGGCCTGTTTGTTGAACTGCGCTCATCCACAGTGTAGGCACGGACTTTGTTAAAGATTATTAAACATTCACAGATGTGCCTGGGTGCTCCACCTTAAGACAACAGGAAAGCAGATAATCTGCAGAGTTTCTCAACATATTTTGCCCTGAATCAGATAGTACACCTTTCACTTGAGTGACACTCATGTTAGCCTACAGACCACCAGTTAATGAGACTTTTCTCATGGCTGCTCCCAGCTGAGGACAATTCTGTGTCAGTATTAAATGTAATTGACATAAAAACCTCATAGAGCTAATAGTGCCGTGCCTGTCGAGAGGAAGCTGCCTTCCCCAGTGAGATTACCTAGTTAGGAACAGTCAGTAAGTTACTGCACCATTGTCAAGGACCAGAGGAAGGGCTAAACAAAGAAGTAGTGGTGACACATGTCTGCACAGTCTGAGTCAGAGTCCTCATGTTGACCCTCATGTGGGAAATGTGAAAGAACAATCCTGTCGGTCATGATGGTGTCATAAGGCAGAGGACTGTATTTATGAGGATTTTTCCTTTTGCCCTCATTGATATCAATAGGGTGGATGAATATTTAGAAATGTAATACTGAGATTTCCTCCAGGAAATTGGAGAACGCTGACTAACACATAACTGTCCGATCACAGTTATTGATGCAGACTGTATTGAGTGAAAGCGGGAAGTCAGTGTAGAATCCCGTGTACACAAAATAAGAGGATGGTGATTTCTGTTTCTGGCAAATCCAGGGAATCAAGGCACTTCATGACACTGATGCAAAATCTTGTGAATCAAACATGGTCGCACCGCAGTCTGTCACTGTGGAGTAGGTGTCACACAGGAAGTCGATTCTTTGCAGCACATCTCCATGTGTGAGCGGAGGAATGCTCTTTGTGGACTGACATCAGGGAGAGCGTGGCTCTGGTCCCTGAGGCGTACTTTCAGGCTGCAGATTGAATCACAACGCCTCGGCATGTCTGGAGCTGATGGCAGGCAGTGGACCATAACAAGGAGCGTCGAGCAGGATTGAGTTTCAGTCTGCACCTCCCAGCAGCTGTTGGAAGAAATTCCTTATAAAACATTTGTCTGGGTCTGTTTCAACACTGCTGTGTTGAAAGTTGGACTATTGTATTGATTTTTATCACGCAGGCAGTGTTTACGCATTCAAACTGCTCCGATGCATGAAAAGGTTAGAAAAAAGAGAAAACACTGAAGAGTTTAACTTCAGTATTCGTCTTGTTCATTGTAGCTGTTTTCTGTTTGGGAAGTGTCATTTTGCCCCAGTCATTCAGTGACACATCTGTCCTGCTGACGTTATCTTAGCGGTAGCTCTGAGCTACTTTCTTTCAAATTGAATACCTGAACAACCTGTACAGCTGTGTCAATGTCTTCCACACTTTTTTGCATTTTTCTGCCCCAATTTTCCGACTGCGACACAGAAAGATGACAGTCCCACTCTGAGTCCAGGCTGCAAAGCTGTGATTGGCACGGTTGTTTTTTCCGACAGGGCAAACAACCGTCACAACAGCAGGCCCGTTGAGTCACTGAGAAAGATGAAGATGTGAGGTGTGGAAGGTCACAGCACATGTTGTGCAGTGAGTAGTTTAGATCTGAAATATCCTCAGACCAACCAGAGTCATCATGATAACATCAAGCCTATACATCATATCATTTCAGTATGTTTTAGTTTTAAAGGTCTCCGGGTGTCCTCACAGCTCCACAGCTGCACTTTGCGATTTGAGCTGACAGTATGATTATGTATAAGTCGCATACTGCTGACTGCAGCCTTAAACCTATTATCTCTATAGAAAATTAGAGGAGTATGTAAGCTCTTACTCAGTAAGGCCCAGCTTTGTGTTATTATAGTCCCACACAGCCATATTTGAGACATTCCAGTCCAAACCACTGTCTCAGTCGCTGTGCTTGTGTCGGACAGAGCTGAGGGTATTATTAACAGAATTACAAATGAAAAATTGTGACGCTAACATTCAGCATCACAAACACAAAGCATGCACTGTGTCTGCTTTCTCCAGCCTGACCATACAAAGTCATGATTGGACCCACTGTGCTCCTGGTAGTGTAAATATTAGGCTCTCAGGTCTGTCATCGCGACTGCTCATCGGCCATAGTTTCTGCTTGACGACAGAGGAGGGGTGTTCAGAAAGGAGGAGGATTAGACCAAGACTGTGCAAAAGAAAAGTAAACAAGACTTTGTGTGACTTTCTAAACATCTTGTCTACTCAGCAGTTGTGTTTTTGTTCATCATGTAACACTTAGTTCATCTGCCACTTACAGTCATCAGCTTTGACCTAAGAGGCTGTTTCCCAGGACTGATTCACAATCTCTGGCCTTCGTCGGTATTCTCCCTGACTGTGAGCGAGAAAGTGGCGCAGCCTCACATGTGTAGTCAACTGATTTTTCTCAGCTGATATGTGGGGCAGATAAAATGCGGTAGCTTCAACCGTGTTCCTCCGAACAGCATTAATGAGACACAGCTGGTAGATGTTGCTGTGCTGTTCTGCTCAGGAGTGAAAAGGTAAATTGTCTGGCGTTGGAGGAAATGTGGTCTCTGGTGGGGGCGGTAGGTGAGTGAGTGACAAACCCAGACAGACCTTCACTGGAAGAGTTCATTCAGGAATCCCCCATCCAATGCATGAAAGGGACGATTGATTAGAAGTGCTGCACTGTGTTTGAGACAGAAAAGTGTGTATACACACTGACTGAGAGGCTTTGACTCCTCTGGCTTTTTTCAATTCACCACATGTTAGTTTGCTTTCTTTTGTCTTTTATCTAGTTTCACAGCTATGAGGAGCAGTTTTATAACAGTCTGTTATAGACTACGCCTCATCGCTGTCTGGGCCAAGTTGCTATCAGCTCTTATCAGCTGTGACGCTCAGTGGGTGGAAGCATCGCCGTCTTTATGTCCCGCCATTTCTACAGAACAAGTCTCCTCCTCTAATGGTCAAACAATAATTCACCTTTTACTGTTGAGCTCCTCTCAGCTGTCCTTTATGCTTTGAAGCTGAATGTAGTGAGACTGAATGCTGTGGTGGTGACAAAGGAGTCGATGTAAATAAAGAAAAGCTGATGGGCTGAGGGAGATTCATCTGGAAGGTGTCCTCAATATGTCGTTCAGGGTGTCGTTTTTGACATGCCAGTGCTCCCATAATGCCATTATGTGGCACACAGGCATTGGAGACCCCGAATGCCTCCCAATCTGTCAGCTCTCTGCAATTTGCAGCCCCGTGCAGGACGAGGCCCAGAGCGGTAAACAAAGCTGGTCTTCAGGAATGTTGGGGAGGAGCCCCAATAGTGTAGAAAGTCTTTGCAGTTGGTGTTAGCTTGAGTTTTATTAAGCTGGGTATGTTGCATGTCAGATGTTTTCGTCCCTCTTGCCACAACTTCTTCTTTGTGTCGGGGTTCAGTTAGTAAGTATATTTAAAAGGGAAAGTGAGAAAAAAATCAACAGTAAATAATTCCCATCTGTTGCCCCAGCCAGATGTTTAAAGGCACCCTAAAAATGACAATAAAAGTCACATAATGCTCTGCTTTTTCTGTCATGTCAGGCTTTTTTCATTTTTTTCCTCCCCCATTCCTCACAGCAGTATAAGCATCTAAGCAGCAGTACAGATAACCATCACCGAAGCACTTAAAGGGAAACTTGCCTTTCAGTTGGTCATTAGGCTGCATTGCACAGGATGTGGGTTTCTTTTTGCAGATGCCTGTACCCTCTGACCCACATCACTGCTGCGAACTTATTACACCTTTTCACAGAGCATCTGCTGAATACTGTACAGTCTCCAGTTTTACCTCTGCGTCACTCATAGTTTACTCTAAAAACATTCTCGAGTAGACTAAATTAAAATGGCGTTTTCATCCATTGCCATCCATTGCAAATCAGCTTAATGATATCCAGCAGGGACAGACTATTTCAGGACACGGCTGTTGACTTAGCTACTGTCAGAAGTGCCTGATTTCCTCTTCCTCTGTACGTCTTACTGGGGCAAATACACAGAAAGTTGGTCTGACTTTGTAAGTTTGAGGATCTGGCAGACAGTGAAGGAAGTGTGTCACTGGGCTTGTAGGAGATGGCAGAGATTCAGGAGGAGGCAGCTTGACCAAATAAGGGTGCGCGCGCGCATACACACACACACACACACACACACACACACACACACACACACACACACGTGTGAACTCACCTACCTCTTTTATCTGTTAGCTGTTACAGAGTTGTGATCTTAGCTTGTTGACCCACCGTCAAGACTGTTTCCAAGTTGCTGACAAACTAACAATCTGAAGCCTCTTTGGAGTTTTGATCTTTGTTTAGGCCTGTTTTTGGTGCTGTGGTTGGCTGGTTAATGCTTAGCAGCTTAGCTCAGTGTGGTAGAGAGGCATCATAGGGCTGCTTAATGAACCACAGTTATTCCTCCCCAGTTTGCATTCTGTGGCAGCTTGAAATGTCGGTCATTTTAGTATTAAAGCCTGTGCTGGTGCTCTGTTACAGTCATTACAAGTCTGCTGTTGGACTCATTATGAGTCACCTAGGATCAGACTGAACACCTTAACTGTAAATATGACTATTCTCCTTTACGCAACATTTTTATCACGTCCCCTCAAGCTTCTCTATCTTCCTCTGTCTTTCTCTTGTTGAGTCTTATCATCTTATCTGAAATGTCCTGTCAAGATAACAGCTAACTTTGCATAGGCCTGTAACAAACAGCATGAAAGTTTCCAAACCACAGTCAGAGGCAAGTATGTAGTATGGTGGTGGTTCATGGCAGCCGACGCCAGCTGAGTGTGGGCAAATCATTCCTCCATATATGGAATAGGCAAATGAAAATCACTCCTCCCTTCTGCTGCCTAACGGTAACGGAGGTATTTCACCTCAGCGTCAGGATAGAGCCTAATAAACGCACGGCATGACTGGTGTTAGGAAGACGACTTCGAAGAGTATGTTTTTAATCTAAATGTATTCATCGTAGTGGTCTCTTTACAATTAAAACTATTGTTTCAAGAGTTTCCAGGCCATGAGAACCTTTTCAAAGGGGAATTGATGTATTAATGGTACACTGGGTAGTAGACAACTACATGTAGATGGACTTTGTATCCACTGTGCAGCTGTGTCACATACTAAAACTCCCTGCACGTTTAGTAGATGTGTGGTCACACTTCTCAGATATGGATGTCTTCAAATGTCTTTTAAATCGCTTTGTGCCACATTAAATGTCTAACAGAATACATGTGACATGTCTCTCTCTCTCTCTCACACACACACACACACACACACACACACACACACACACACACACACAACACACTTTATCTGTGTGTGCTGTTGCTGACACAAGACACAATGAAGGCTGACTGACTTTGGAAAAATGTGTCGAGCATTAAATGTGGATCCTTTGCTTTCAATGTTGATGATCTCTCTGGTTTCAGCTTCCAGCTCTGACTTTGTTGGTTTTTTCTCGTTACAGATGGATCCTCGGTTACTTTTAATAGCAACGTTATCAGCAGTGCTTGGTGGCAGCTGGGCACAGCAAGGTAAGAACAAACACATTCAGCTGTTAGATATGAGCTAGCCCAAAGTGTAGCACGTTTTTCAGCTCTGTTAGCAGACCCTCCAGTCCAATGCAGTCGCTTCAGTATTATTATACTTCATGTATATGTTGATTATCAGGGTTTGACCTGTTGCTCTGTGCATTGGGCCAAATATCACCCTCTTTTGTTCACTTCAGTTTCGTAAGCACCATGAAACACAGCAATGCTTTTGTCCACTCCAGCCTTCAAAACTTGCATTTCTTCATTCATGGTTTAATGACTATGTGGGTCCTGTTAGCTAGTGGTGGGAGGCTTTTTTTACAAGGTGAAGTCATCTCTTGGTGAGCTGCCTGGAGCCATTCTCAGAATGGCTCGGTTTTGTGAACTGGGAAGAGGTTGGGATTTACAGCCAAGAGCTGAAGCTGGTTTGAGTTAGTGAACTAATGGAAATTCTGTTTTGTCATCTGGGCTAAAAGGAACTTGTGTTGTCTCTTTCAGAGGGAAGCATATGCATCAAGGCAAACGCACAGTCATGTGGGGAGTGCATCCAGGTGGCAGAGACATGCGGATGGTGCGCAGATGAAGTGAGTCGAATCAGTAAAACTGCCACCAAAGGTTTGATCATATGAATGAAAAATGATGGAGAAGATCTCAAACTGTGGGTGTGGCACACTCAGAGTCTCCCCTGTGGTTTGTGTGCCAGCATTGCTTAATGGTTGAATTGCACAAAAACAGCCAACAAACACAGCTGGTAGTCATCATCTGGTGCATGGAATGCGATCTCTAATAATAAATATAAAGAATATATTTTAACAGTGTCAACTTTGACAGGTCCAACATTTCACAAAGTCTGCAGACAGCAGACGGAGTCATAGTTAGATCTATTTAAAACAAACCAATGCAGTCCAAAGGGGTGTGAAAAGGGGTTCAGGTTAAAGAAATAAGCAAATGTTATTCCTTATTATAGATGCAAATTATAGATACAAATGAGCATAATCTGTATTTAGCCTATAAGTACATGTAGAAGCAACTGCAGAGCATTACTAGAGAGTTAGGACATTTAAGAAACTTGCTCTTTCCTGCCTTTTGACCAAAGATGAGTAAACCACAGCTACTCCATTAATTACAAACAGGAGGGCTGCTGCTTCTTGTCTCAGAATGGAAAGTTTGCCTCAATAATCCTGTTTAATTAGATGTTTTCTGCACCAAAGGCAAGTATTCATTCTGTGACGGCAATACGCTACTGAGTGGAAAGAACACGGTACAGGAAAATACTGATTTACAGGAGTATGAGAAGTGCAGGACAAACAAATGCAAATGTTGAAGAATAGCAAGGCAAGCAGGAAAGTCATATTTAAACTGTGATATGACATTTGAGACCCTGCTCTGTTATGATTAACATACACACACTGATTGGTGTGAGAAACCATAAACCCAGAGGAGCGTGAGGAGCTCACATCGAGGGACAGCTGCTTGAACCCATTTTTCTGGTCTTACAAAATGTTTTACAGTTTGGTAACACACATTTCAGGGTTACTTTACTGTTGTTGATAAGTGAAATATGCAGGGAATAACTCAACCTATTTTGTTGTCATATCCCCATCATTATGATTTACGATCTGGAGATGTTGTGTTTGTCTGAAACCGTCAGTTTCTGTCTCCAAATTTTATCGCATTATATTGATTTAGAGCATACCAATTGCTTTACTTGTCCAAAGTAGTCGTATGATAATAGTCAGTTGTTACTGTGAAACTGCTCACCAGGGTGACCCACTTGGTGAGTAACAAAGAAACATCTGCCAGAGTCAGTTGGACATATGTCAGGACGGAGCTGCATTCCTGTTAAATCATGCCTGTACTCCTCTCTCTGATATCCACCCCTGAGCTTATGAAATCACTATGTGACTGCAGGTTTGGGTGCAGTCATTAGTGGTTGCTTTGCCTTTTTACCAGATATGGAGAAATGTCTGTAGCTCTGAGGTACATTCGGTTTAATCATCGAGTTAATTTTATGTTCAGAATCAAATCAAAGTCATACAACTCTCCAATTGCTCCATAATAATTTCAGGATGTGATTTCACTGCGTGGACTAGACACCATGAATGTGGTGTATGCTGCCCACTGCTGACGACATTGTGTACATTGCTTCCTGTGTGGTTGAGCTTGATCAAACTGATAATGTGTCACCTACTTTTTTGAACATTATTTGCTGTATTCACCCCATGGACTGAATCTTCTTCAGAATAATACTGCAGGTGTCTTGCATGGTTGTGGTTTTCATGCTTTCGAATAAATCTTATCTGATGTGTATGGTGAGAAGATGCGAGGGAGGAAAAAAGGCCTTTGAGGGTCATGTGGTTTTGAAAGAATTAGGTCAAAGCACTATTTTTGTTTTGACTGAGATCATTGTCTCCACTTTGCCTTGTGGGATCTCATGTGCATCCAATCTGAAATCTCAGCCAGGCCTCCCGCTCATCTGTCTCTCCTCGGCTCCTGCTTCCTGACAGCGATGGCCTAAAAAACAGACAGGTGGATGGATTGATTCCAGAGGCCTCGTTAGTTGAAAACGCTCTTTGACTTCATGTCAGAGA
Organism: Chaetodon trifasciatus; assembly: GCA_037975065.1. NCBI lineage: Eukaryota > Metazoa > Chordata > Actinopteri > Chaetodontiformes > Chaetodontidae > Chaetodon > Chaetodon trifasciatus. The sequence continues at coordinate 1,427,778 of JBBMOE010000080.1, forward strand.
TCCTGAAAATTGTATCTGCAGCAGATATTAGTGAGTTTATTTGTTGAAATAACACAATAACACAGAGCGAACTGTTACTTCTGGCACCATCTGTTTTAGCTGAATAAGCCTGTCGGCCTGTGGTCATTGTACAGTGACACACTGAGATTTTATGTGACGTTCAGTTGGTCCTGTATGGTGTGCGTCAGTGTGTGCTGTGTTACTGTGCATGTTGTTAACGTGTCTTCACACCAGTCCCACCACAACAAATTCCTGTACATTTACGGGACCTCTCCAGATGTTTCTGCACATACCGTGCATCACCTATGAAAATGACAGCACTGCTGTTAACTGCATGCACCGGCCGATGTCTTCGTCTGATTTTGAACATCTGTTAAATCCTGATGCTTCTGATAACATCTTGTCTGCTATGTGAACAAGTAGATCTCCTCAGAGATCAATGTTTAAGCTTAAGTTATTTAGATTTGGCAATTCATACAATTCATTTAAAATATCCTCACAAAAAGCTCTGGCGTGAATTCACAGACCTTCCTCTCTGTGGGGGAGTCCAAGTCTGCTCGCTGTGACGATCTGGAGTCCCTGAAGAAGAGAAATTGTGCTGCGACCAAAGTTGAGAACCCACGTGGAGGCATCACCATTGACAAGAACAAGCCCGTCACCAACCGCAAGAAGGACGTGGCTGAGAAACTGAAGCCTGAGCAGATCACCCAGATCCAGCCCCAGAAACTCACCCTGACACTCAGATCTGGTAAATATTCAGCTTCCATTGCTGAACCTTTGAGTGTTTTGCCACTAGCGAATTTTTCTGGACGCAATGGCCGGAGAGATTTAAATATGTTTATGTTACAGATTTTCTCTGCAAAAAATATTAAATTATTATGAAATTTTTCTGTTGTCACAGTTTCTTCCACTGAAATATGCATTTTTTCCTCTCCAGGTGAGCCCCAGACCTTTGAGCTGAAATTCAAGCGTGCAGAGGACTATCCCATCGACCTGTATTACCTTATGGACCTCTCCTTCTCCATGAAAGATGATTTGGAAAACGTGAAGAACCTTGGTACTGACCTCATGAGGGAAATGCAGGAGATCACCTCAGATTTCAGGATTGGTAAGGAAAACCTGACTCCCAGTAAAAGGATGCTAACCACCAGACAGGCTGTAGTGTTTTCAGTGTTTCTACAATCCTGAATAAAATGCATTCTCCTTCCAGGTTTCGGCTCGTTTGTGGAAAAGACGGTCATGCCTTACATCAGCACCACGCCAGCCAGGCTCATCAACCCCTGCACAGGGAACCAGAACTGCACCAGCCCCTTCAGCTACAAGAACGTCCTGAAGCTGACAGACAAGGGAGATGAGTTCAACCGATTGGTCAGCCAGCAGCAGATCTCAGGAAACCTGGACTCTCCAGAGGGGGGCTTCGATGCCATCATGCAGGTGGCGGTCTGTGAGGTAAGAGGGGCTCAGCAGTTTCTCGTTGTTAGTGAGTATCTTGTAAATGTGTGAAATATTAATAAGAAGGCTCTTTGTCTTCCCAGGAGCAAATCGGCTGGAGGAACGTGACCCGTCTGCTGGTGTTTTCCACCGATGCTGGTTTCCACTTCGCTGGTGATGGTAAACTGGGCGGCATCGTGCTGCCCAACGATGGGAGGTGTCACCTGGAGAACAACATGTACACCATGAGCCACTACTACGTATGTTGTTTATCATTTTTTAATAAGCACAGTGTATTCAGGGAGAGTTGACTGAGCACGTGAGCCAGTTTCTCATCAATGTGAAGATTTCTTTCTTTCCAAATTTGTCCACACAGTCTGGGATTTGAAATATCCGCTGAATTTTAGTAAGTGTGTGTGTTTGTTTCTATGTGTCGTTGAATCCTTCGGTAGGACTACCCCTCCATCGCACATCTGGTTCAGAAACTGAGTGACCACAACATCCAGACCATCTTTGCCGTCACTGAGGAATTTCAGCCCGTTTACAAGGTGAACTTTGGGTTTTCTGTACGTGCTTTAAGTGGCAGGATGTCAGTCAACACACTGAATTTCCTCTGAGTTAAATGTTTTTACTGTGAAACCGCAGCAGTATGAAATGTTCGCTCTGCATTGGCAGTAACTTCATACAGCATTTTTATCAGGAATGTCGCCACAGATACTCAGTTCATAATACTACAAATGTATAAATATTGCAGTACTTTGAACAGTGGGCCATAAGCTCAGTCAGCAGTGTGTTGGCTCATTCTGTGATTGTGACTTAAGAGATATTCATGTAAATGAAATCTTTGACATCATAGGTTTAACTATCATGAAGAACCTTTAACTGATATTGTGTAATTCAAACATAAGATACGTATTTAACATTTGTTCACTCTGCTCTTACCTTCCACCTTTGTGTCTCCTTCAGGAGTTGAAAAATCTTATTCCTAAATCAGCTGTCGGCACGCTGTCCTCCAACTCCAGCAACGTGATCAAACTCATTATTGACGCTTACAACGTGAGTCAAACTGCGCTGTCTGTCCCTGCTGTTAAGAGATAACACGCTCAGGTTTCAGTAACCAGGCCTCTCTTTAACACACTGTATGCATTAGTGAGACCAGGAAGTGTAAGATGTCCTGCCCAGTAGCAGCTGGGTTTCTGCATGGAAAAGGCTTCTGTGCATAAAGGAGCACTGCCTGTAGTGACCGTCTCTCTTGTTTTGGGCAGTCTTTGTCATCTGAGGTCATTCTGGAAAACGGCAGGCTGCCAGAGGGAGTTTCCATCACCTACAAGTCCATCTGCAAGAACGGTGTGGAGGGAACAGGGGAGAACGGCAGGAAGTGCTCCAACATCTCCATTGGAGACGAGGTAGATGTCATGTTTTTTGTTACAGTTTGTTTACACATATGAAAATGATCGAACTGAAAAAATGTCTCCACTCATGGGGAACCCAGATGGCAATGTGTTTCCCACTTTGCTACCACAACACAAGTGGTGCAAGTCCGTCACTGGCAGCAGCGTTAAGCGCTGAGCCTGGACATCCTGTTTCTGGGGTGTGCAGCTGGTAAACAACTATGTTCTTCTTCCTACATGAGCGTCTCCTACTGGAAAGCGCAGAATAAATGAGAAACGCATCACAAGCTAATAATCATCGTCATGTCTGAAGCATGGAGCAGTGAGCTTCAGAGCCTCCTCCCTCACAGCTTTGATGACCCTGTAAACTCTTCTCTGGTTTCCAGGTGTCTTTCAAGATTTCCATTGAATCCCAGAAGTGTCCATCGCATGGCAAGTCTGAGACCATTAAAATCAAACCACTGGGCTTCACAGAGGAGGTGGAGGTCGTTCTGAACTTCATCTGCGACTGCCAGTGTGCCACAGAAGGAGAGCCCAACAGTAAGAAGTGCTTTGAGGGCAACGGGACCTTCGAGTGCGGAGCCTGCAAGTAAGTATTCAGCCAGAAAGATTCATGAGATCAGAACTGCTGAGCCGTGCATCATGGAGTCTCAAGGTTTTCAGTTTCCAACCACAACTGTAACTCTTTAAGCAGAAAACGGAACTACTTATAAAAAAAGCACCAGGTGCAGTGATGAAGTGTATGAGAAGCTGTTTGTGCTTCCTGGTTCTTCTTCTGCGTGGTTCAGTAAATGCGGAGACATCTGTGTTTTGTGCTTCTCATGGTTCAGAGCACTGTCCTTCACCTCCCAAACATTAAGGATACCCTTTTTGTCCTGTTGAATCACACTCTGCTCATGCTGTTTGACTTTGATGACACATTTTTACTGGAAAGGTTAACTTCCTTTTTTTTGTCTGTGTGTGTGTGTGTGTGTGTGTCAGGTGTAATGAAGGCCGGATCGGGCGTCTCTGCGAGTGCAGCAAAGACGAAGTGCGGACGGAGGACCTGGACGCCAACTGCCGAAAAGACAACGGCACAGATATCTGCAGCAACAACGGTGACTGTGTCTGCGGCACCTGCGAGTGCAAGAAGCGAGAGAATCCCGCAGAGATCTACAGCGGCAAGTACTGCGAGTGCGACAACTTCAACTGCGACCGCTCCAACAACAAGCTCTGCGGAGGTGAGTGTGGAAACCCAGTCATTTGACAGACTCACACAAGTTTTATGGTAAACTCTGTAGCAACTCATTGCCCGTGTTTTTCCAGGACACGGCCGCTGCGATTGCAGGAAGTGCATCTGTGACGCCAACTACACGGGCAGTGCGTGCGACTGCTCCCTGGAGACTTCCACCTGCCTCGCCAAGAATGGGCAGATCTGTAACGGCCGCGGCACTTGCGAATGTGGAATCTGCAAATGCACCAACCCCAAATTCCAGGGTCCGACCTGCGAGATCTGTCCCACCTGCCCCGGCGTCTGCGCTGAGCACAAGTGAGTCTGAGCCGTGTGTTAACGTTCCCCCACCGTCAGCCCAGCAGTGACTTTAACTGTCTGTTTTTCACCAAACTAAAACAAGTTTAATTGCTTGTTAACTCCTCATGAAATGCACTTCATTCAAAATGTTTATATGTTTCTCCTCTGGGAAGGGCCTTAGCAACCACTGACGATGCTGAGGTTGTATTTTTTTCCGGGGATTAGGGGTTTTTAGCTGTCTGGGGCCAGTGTATATACTACAATTAACATTAAAATCTGTAGATACTCTATATTCTAGGCAGATTCCACTGTCTTTCAGACTCAGTATGTTTAATTTTGATTACTTAAAGGCCAACAAATAAATGAAAAAAGTAAAGATTCATTATTTCCCTCCACATTTTTATTCTTTGGTGTGTGAATTCTTTGAAGCATACACTGAACACTTAAACAGACTTTATTTTTGGTATCATGTCCTGAGTATTTCTAAACTCTCATCTTCATCTCTGCATCATCCACAGACATGTAGTTTGCTTAGAGTAGCAATGTTTCTCTGCTTCCACCAATGCATGCTGGGACACAGCGGATAGAAATCGACATGGAGAGTGAATCGACCCTCCGTCTGTGTTTTCGCAGAGATTGCGTGCAGTGCCGAGCTTTCGCGGCTGGTGAGAAGAAGGATACGTGTGAGCGTGACTGCAGCTACTTCCAGCTGATCAAGGTGAAGGATCGCGACAAGCTGCCTCAGCCAACGGACCAGAGCTTCCCACTGACTCACTGCAAAGAGCGAGACGCCAACGACTGCTGGTTCTACTACACCTACGCCATCAGGAACGACACCAAGGAGGTCTATGTGGTGGACACGCTGGGTACGATTTGACTGCTACATTTTGCATGAAGCAATGTCAAACATTGAAACCTGGACAAGGACTGTTCTCATTTTCTGGTTTGTGTATAAGTGTTTCTGTTAGCGGACTCCTTGTGTTGTGTCTCGTGCACATGCACATGGCCATGATGGTACAGATCGTGCTCGTGGTCTCGCATGCTAAGAAAAGCAGCAATGCACCAGCAAAAATCAGTGATGAGGATGGAAATGCATTCAACACATTGTTTGTCGAGTCCATTTTGTTAACATTAAATGTAAACAGAAGTTTGTCTTAAAGAAAACTCCACGATGTACCTTTTAAGATCACTTCCTTGGTTTAGACATGTCACCTCGATTCTGTGTCAAAGACACACATTTTGTCCCTTTTTCTCATCATTTAATGTCATTTTTCTAAACTTCAGTGATGGATTTCATTTGCTTTCTTTGCATTTTCTCTGTTTCAGAGTGCCCAGCAGGACCTGACATCATCCCCATTGTGGCAGGTGTGGTGGCGGGCATCGTTCTCATCGGCCTCGCCCTGCTGCTCATCTGGAAACTGCTCATGATCATCCACGACCGCCGAGAGTTTGCCAAGTTTGAGAAGGAGAAGATGAACGCCAAGTGGGACACGGTGAGTCAGTCATGGGAACTTTACGTGGGGAGCAGGCTTCATCTTTTCCACAGCTCAGGTTACCACACCGCAGGCTTCTCCGGGGCATTTAGGGATGTGAGGACGCGTCAGACATAATCTGCAGGAAAATGTCCAGAAGGTGTGGAAACAGAAAAGAGATTTAAGCCAGACTAAGCTGGAAGATCCCTGATCTGAAGAGCACCATCAGAGGCGATCTCCAGCTCTGTCCTTGATTAACCTCCATGCAGGTTTGTACAGTCTTTATCCGCTGAGGGAGCGGCCTCCCCTCAGCTGACGGTGCTGCCTCTCGCTGTCCACATGGTACAACTGCATGACCATAAAAGGCAATGAAGCAGAGAAAGAGGACTGCTGGGTGACCACTGATGGAAAGCTCCACTGCTGCTGTGGGAGTCACAGCTGCAGTGTTTACGGCCCATCAGGAGGAAACCAACATTCACAGGCTGCTTTTGTGGGAAGTTTAAAAGTAATGAGTTACTTTTTTACTTAGAAGAAGTAGAAAAGTCTGTTAAAAAAAGTGTCTGATCATTTTGCATTATCTCGTGTCTTAAACATGCTGTAGCAAGAGAGCTTGTGCTGCTTTCACAGTTTATGGTAAGACAGTCTGATCTTCATCAACAATTTTTTGCTCACAAAACTGCAAAAAATAAGATGTCCTGCTGCAGTGTTACAAATAATACAGGAAGTAAGAAGGAACTAGTACAAAAGAAGAGGAATTTGAGAAGCACAGATACTTTCCATCACACAGAATCATCTCATTTCTGCTGTTGGAGATATTCTGTCTGACCTTTTCTGCCCTGTGCTGAACGTTTTCTTTTGTCTGTCCTTTACGCTTCTCTTCATCTCTTCTGTTTTTCATCTTCCCCTTTTCCTTCTCCATGTTAGCAAGGGAACCCCATTTACAAGAGTCCTATAAACCAGTTCCAGAATCCCAGCTATGGGAACAAAGGCGCTGCTCTTTAGGTCGAAGTTTGTATCACCTGCTGGCTTTGTGTACCTGCATGTACTTTCTCTGTGCAGTGCAGTTTTACTCCTTGACTGACTTCATGTCGGGCTGCAGTGAAATGAAAGACGTGCTGACTGCATGGAGTGAAATCAGCATGCAGTGACTGCAGAGTTGGTGTGATCTGTTGTGTTTCTCTGTGATGTTGGTGGCCAAATTTTCTGAAGAAAAACTGTCAATAGTCAAAAAGTAACAACTAACAAACGAGTAACACAATAAATTTATTTAAAGTTTTCTCTCATTTAGATCCTTATGTGCCTGTCCAGTAAAAACAATGTATTTGAAATTTGGTGAAAGCTGAATTTATTAAACTGAGGATTAATGTTCCCACACACTTCAGACGGATGAGTTTAACCTTTAAGGTTTTGAGAATATCTGTATGGTGTAGTTCCACTACTGAGAGGAAAAGCTTTCAGAAAGAAGATGAAGGATTTGTAAGAGTTAAACCCCCCCCCCCCCCCCCCCTTGTTTTCGTCATGTGATTACGGCAACTTTGGTGCTACTGACACTTCCTGGCTGTGCTCTGCACCTCCTGCCTCTATCATAATCTCTGTAAACAGCTGACTGCGGGGTATTTTGTTGCTTTACTGTCATTAGTAGTGGCTAACCACTATTTACTGGACATCTGTCTGACTGTGAACTGAAGAATGCTGATTTGTGTTCTCTCGGCTCTGAAATTCACGTTTATGTGAAGGACATGATAGGATATGAGGACACTGCATTTTTATTCGTCTTGTACGTTGTGTTAACTCACGCTAACTCACACAGTACAGATCAGTGATCAGCCACGAGGTGAAGCTCGCACTGAGTGTAAACGTGGAACCTCTGGTCAGTTTTGTCCGGCGACAGCTGCAATAAAGATTATTCAAACAAGATGAACGTATGTTCAACGCTGACATAAAGAGAGAAAGGCAGTTTAGTTTGTGCAGGTCTACTATGAAGGAAAGTGAATAGAAAAACTAAACACAGAGCTTCAGTTAGCTGGAGGTGCAGTCTGATCTGAAGTTGAGTTTTATGTCTCAGCAGAATCTCAGTCACACGGTTTTAGCCTTTAAAACAAGCTCCCAGCAGTTTGTAACCGATGTTCAGACAGCAGTCATGATGGAGATCAGACCATGGAACGGCTCAAAGTGCAGACAGACGACCTGCCAGAAACCCAACCAGTCATCCAAGAGCCAAACCGTTGATCGTTCAGGTAGTTAATAAGGTGCTGTGACCTCAGAGTCAGCATCAGACTGTGGGCTAAAATCAGGACGAATCCGGACAGCGTCTGCTCGGCTCGACCCAACGTGCTCTGCAACAACAAACTCCAGTGTCCCCTCCAGGGGGCAGGAGCACTTACAGAGGGCTCATCATTTCAATACTCAGCAGACTGTAGTCATTAAGCATTAGAAAACACAGAGTGGTGACCTGACACTTTTCATTTGACTGCAGCAGTCAGACTCAAGCTGCTAAAACCGTAGCACAGTGTCAGATCACAGATCACATGACGTGTTTGACCAAACTGTTGCCTCCAGCCAAACGGTGAGACAAACAGTATGGCCGCTCGGTCGATGCTGGCTCGTCTCGTTTGCTGTTACGCTGTACAGCGAAAGATGCTGAATTGACTATTAGGGCATCAAAATGGTGTCAGTGTGACTCCACAGAAGGTTTGGCTTGATTTGTTAACCTGATCACTCAAAGTTTACTGTTGCACTCACACTTGTTCTTCTCTGTTTCTCAGGGTGAGAATCCCATCTACAAAAGTGCCGTAACAACTGTCGTCAATCCAAAGTACGAGGGCAAATGATGGAGCTTTGCCTCCATTGTTCCAACACTGTATGGAAAGGAAACGGGCCGAATGGAGGGGGACGGGGGGGGGGGCGGGTTTTATAATGCTCTCACTGTTGGTTTGTTTGTCGTTATTGTAGCCACCAAATGATAGCAATGCATTTTGCCACTATTTCAGTTTGTTTTACTAACTTGTTTTTATTTTCTATGCATCTTCTGAAACGTGTACAGTGTGTATAAATGTGCGGTTTTGTTTCTTTTTTTTTTCTTCTGCGGAACTTGAGAGAATGTGTTGAACTGATTTGTAGTGTTTCCGCCACAGGACGGGCAAGGTAACGGAAAACCGAGCTGTGCCTTTTTTATAGAACCAGCAAGCCATCGGTGCTTTGTTGACGGTTGAATCGGATGTTGATAATGGGCAACAAATGAAGAGTTCCTCTCCAAATACCCATGTGTACAATGTTTAATGGGGTACAGTCTATCAGCTGGTGTTTCAACAGCACAGCTGAGCTTCAGGAGGTCCTCAGACGCTTTGCCGTCTGAGCAGAGGTCTTAATGTCTGTGACTCTTTTTAAATGTCTCTGGATTGAAACTCTTCACATGTAGTGCGGTAGCAATGAAATGTGTACAGTATGTTTGGATTTGGGTGTTAAGCCATATTTGTATTCACGGACCAGGATTGAAGGTGTTTGTATGTTTTTTCAGAGTGACTTAATCCATCTGAACAATCAATTGAAAAGCTTCTTTGTAGATTCAAGGACGTCAGTGTACAGTAGTGTTACTGTTTGGCTCCAGGTTTTTGCTTTCTTAATTTAAAGCCAACTCAGGTCCTTAATTCTTCACAGCAATGCCAAATACACGTAAACCTGCCTTATTTTCTAACTAAATTTGCTTGTAATGCCTCGTTTTATTTGTAGGATATGAATTGGAGAAGGGTCCATTTTTTTCTGTATGTCAGCAATTCCACCGAGCTCTTTTGGTACCTCGATCAAACGTTTTTTTATTGAAAAGAAATGGTGACAATATCGTTTCCTTTGCAAAATCAGTGGTACGGGAATGAACTCTAGATCTGTAGAATTTGGGGGTTTTGTAAAGAAAAAAGTTACACCTCTCGCCTTTGTTTTTAAGTGCCTTTTTTAATTTCAACACATTCACATTTGCAATTCTGTATTTCTGAAATTATTTATTGAATAAATGTTGACAACTAATGACCCCTATATTGTAAAAAGGATCATTGTGATTTGCTTTTCTGCTCACTGGTGTGTCCAGTGTGTCTCCATGGCTCTCCTAAACCAGTTTTTAATGTGCGTGAACCTGATGGGGAAACTCTGAGCTGCGATGTGAACAGATTGTCTGCTCGCGCCCGTCAGCAAAGCTCAGGATAAATGATGAAGCTGGTTATTGATTCACGCCTTCCTCATCCTCACAGTGGAAACTGTCCAACTCATCCACCACATGAACAGTTAAAATGGTGTTTGCTCATGTCTGGCACAAAATATATAAATAGCCATAGTTTCCAATGATGTTGTTTACAAGTACCATGATGTCAAACTTGTTAACACAAGTAATAATTTAATAATAGCATGGCATCTTTGCAGTAGTTAGCTGCAGGAGTCCATCTGAAAGCAGCAAAGTTGTTAGAGATGTGTTTCTCTTTTTGTAACAGACTTGGAGAAAACCTTCTGGTCATGTGGAATAAAGTTATTTTGGCCATGTTTTTCCCTGCTGACTGTGAGCTGAACTACACTAACATGACACTGAGACTGTGGCGCTGTTAAAGGGATTTGTCATGCACGCTTCGAGGTGGTCCATCGATGTGTCTTCCACGCCCATTTTCCCCGTGAAACACATAAATTCACATAAAGAAACAACCATTCATAGAAAAGTGAGTTTGAGAAGGAGTATCGAGTGTAAACTGGGTCCTGGGCTGAAAACAACAAACAAATAGAAGTAACTGCATGACTTTAACGGAGCATTAAAATCGGCTAAGAGCTAACGAGCAGACCTCATCGTGACCATGCCAGCCAATCACGTTTCGCTCCATCCCTTGTGGAGCGTGACGCCCGAAGCCCAGAGCTCTCCACAGGTGATTGGTGGCCTCGTCTGTCCAATCACAGGCCGTGTTTTACAGCAAAGTTGTTAACCCCCAACAGTAGCACTTTGGATGCCACCTCTCTAGTTTCAGCCTGCTTTACATCGACAGGAAAACAGACTTTTCATCGACAGATAAACGCTGTTTGACGAGGTGGAAATAAAGCGGACGGCGGCTCTTCCGGACAGGATACCGGCCAAACGTTTGCTTTTTATTCTAAAACCAACTGAAGAACTAGCTGCGGCTAACGTTAATGTTAGTTGGCTCCTTCTCTAGCTAGCTGCGTCGTGTTGCCTGGCGTTTTTTTTAACTTCTGACTTGCAGAAATGTTCCCCATCTGTCTCGAAATCCCCGACGTGAGCTGAACGATCGACTCGGTGAGTATTTTATTCCTGTAATTGTTTTTTTTAACTTGAATCGATGGTCGCCAGAAAGGCCCATCGTGAATAGTGTTTCTGGCATCAGATGATTTCATACACGCAATCAAATTCCTGGCTGGTCAGCTGGATGCAATTCAGCACTAAAAGCACAAGTTCCTGATCACTTTGGCAGCTCTTCAAGCAGAGAGGTTGTAATATCAATCGATTTAGGAAAAGGGGGTGTTTTTCATTGTATTAAACAAATATGTAGTTCATTGGTTGTTATAGTAAAATTTGAATTGTCGGAAAGCTGATCCAGCTAACAGGGAGAGAAAAGAGCAGGAGGCGGAGGTGAACATCGGTGAGAGCTTCAAAGACCGTTTTGACAGTATATCCTTCTGGGGGTGGGGGGGTTCATCATGTAACATTGCTGGATCATAGGCTTAGGGTGTGTGGCTAAACAGTGCCAGGTTGCTCCTGTGGTCTGTCAGGGAATTGCTTGGCCCTGGCCTGCATGGGTCCGGATCCCTCATATCCCCTGCATTAAGTCACAGTTAGCCCCCTTCACAAACACCCACCTCTCCCTACATGGTCTCATTGAAGGGGGCAGTAGCTGCTTCGTCCTCCCTGGAAAGAAGGAGTTTGGAAGACCTGCACCCAGCCAGGGATCGAGCTGCCTCATGGAGACCAGCAGTGGCTGTAGTCCTCTGGTCAGTTAATAATTGTTGATAAAAGCCCACCAGGTGGGTTTGGTTTACCATATCAGGTCAATCAGAAAAGTACCATAAGTTAGGCTTCCTGGGCTTTTCTGGGATTGTGTAAACTCTGTGGGTATTAGGGGACAAACCCCACCCTCATGGGACGTTTGTAGGCTGGCACAGAGTATTATGTGAGCTATGAGAGGACTGTTTGTTAGGTTGTGATGATCTGTTTACGTGGTTTTACGAAGCTTTTAGCAGCTCACATCTCAAGGTCACAAACATTAACTCGGAAGACTTGTCACTTTTGCATACTCATAGGACACCGAGGCCCTGACTGCAGACTCACGACTGTCCTTTTTCTAATTAACAGGCTGCTTGTCACATGCACATCCAAGAATATTGAAAGGCATTCATCTGCCATGGGTGTTAATGTCAGTGTAACCTCAGGAGTCATCACTACATTATATAGTAGCAGCCATGTTGATTTTAAGTGTTTTTAGCAAACAGAAACATTCACATATGCCATAGAAGTACATCACACTATTGCTGAAACTGCATTGATAACACATCACAAGGATTTTGGGGGGGAATCACTAAAAATGGACAGAAATGTTGACAAATGTTGATAGATGAACAGCTCATTATGAGGACCCTACAGGTTAATATTCAGACTCAAATTCCAACCCTGATGCTTCATTTGCCTCAGCGCTCGAGGTCGCTTTGCATAATGGAACTCCATCCTGATGATAAATGCTCGAATTTGCTCGTTTCTTTCAGAGCGCTCTGTATACAGCAGCACATTTTCCTCTGGAGACGGGTTACAGTCGAGTTGTCAGAAAATGCACATTTAACTTGAGACGAGGCCACCAATCACCTGCCTCTGGAGGCATTCGGGTGCAGGGTTGACCCCAAGACTCTCCAGCCACGTCAGCGACCCGGAGGCTCTGCTTAGCCACAGCAGTTATTTTAGCCAAATGCTAACACCAACCTGCTAACATACTCAAGTGTAGCATTAATAATGGTTACCATCATGTCACCCATGATAATACTGGTATAGTTTTTAATATGATTAAAAAAAGTCATATCATGTCAACTGCAGTATTCCAACTCGTTGATACAATGGCGTCATACCATTATGCACAGCAACAACAAGCACGGCTCAGAGGGAACGTAGCAGTGCCATTGGCTCCATGGTGGAGAAGTTGGCTCCAAAGAGGGAGGCAGCAAGCCTCTGTGATGTGTAAGAAGACTGAAACGACAAAAGGGGGAATGAACAGAACAAACTTCTTTCAGCACCTCAAGCAGAAGCACCTGGTCGAGTTTGAGGAAAGATCCAACAGCTGTTTGAGTCCTAAACCAAGTAGACAGACATCAGCTCAGCGTAGCATCGCTCTGTGTGTTGTCCTGTCGTCAAGAATATCGCAGAAATTCCCTGAAATGTCGCAGTATTATTTTAGGGCCATATCACCCACCCCTAGTTACCATGTTCACCATCTTAGTTGCTAACATGCTACATTCACTTATTAGCATTAAACACGTTTACAGCTGTAGCTGACGGGAATGTCATTAGTTGTGCAGGTTTTCGGTCTTCAGGGTGTTGGACAATTCTGATCTGGATGTGGTGCCAGATGGAGAGTTAAGGGATCACCAAAGTTATTACCATTATTCTGTTCCATTGCTGAAATTTCCTTCAAAGCTAGAAATGTTGCGGTGTCCCATTGGCAGAGGATAAAACGTCTAACATGTAACCAAAAACACAGACTTCACTGCAACTAATCATCGTTTCTCCCCACATTTCCTGTCTGCCTGTTTCACACATGTATCAGCTTCAGTGTCACCCAGAACTTGTTTTTTCTTGTGTTTTCGCGTGTCGCCGTGAGAAAAAGCAAACGGCTTTTGTGCAACTCTAACACTGGTGCTTGCATGACACCAGGATGAATGAGGAATGGTACGAGTTTGGATGACAATGGAGTCACTTCCTGGAAGCTGAAGACAAAATAAATCTGCTTAATAAGATTTTGGTATAGACAAGAGTCCCTTTGGCGAGCCAGGTGTGGAGGGCCAGGCCAGGCCGCTCTGCTGACAATTATGATCAGGTGGTGGACAAATGTTTTGTCTTTGCTCCGCCCAGACAGCCTTCTCCTACGTCTCTTTTTCACGAACAAGTGAAAACCTTGGTTGAGTTTTGTTTTAATCGGACTTGCATGCCACTTGGTTTTATTTTTCCCTGCCCTCATTTCTTTCATTTTACAGCTTTCTGTTCCCATAGACCGTCACAAAGTCCTGTGTTTTGACCAAATGTCCTTGTTTCTCTTGTCAGTTGGCCCTCAGGTCCTCATGATGCAGTCAGTGGATTTAACAATGGAAAGAGAACCTCGGTTCCCCTGGGTGGACCCGGGCTAAACCCTATGCCATCAACAGGTAAGATGTTTAAATGACCTTGATAAACTTTGGCTCTTGTTGTGTAGCATGCTCAGGAAGGGCCCATCACTTCTCAATTCCCTGGATCCATGGGCTCATGGTGGAAGTTGATGTCAAAGCCTGCTGGAAGCGCTGCAGCTCAGTGAGATAAGCATGGTCGCAGCATTGTCAGGGTTAAGGGTTTGACGCCTGGAGTCACCCAAACTGAGCTGCAGAGTGATTTGGACAGAAACGCTCAGAAAATGGTGGGTGCAGTGTGTCTTTGTACTGCGTGCTGGGGTGCTGAAAGTCAGAGCCTTTGCCTGTCAGACCAGAAGAGGGCGACGTTGTGCTGGTGGTGAACATGAAGCCTTTCACCTGGGAGGCTTTTTTTTTTTTTTTAAGTGGGCCGTTATACCCCCACCCGTGATAGAAGAGCTTCAGTGTATCAGATTTAACACCTGAAACTGTTAAATCTGAAGTATTTCAGGTGTTGGCCTGTTGTTGATAATGTATCATTTGTAACTCCAACTCCTTCTCAGGGTTTGTTCCTCCAGTTTTGCACTAAAGTATTAAAAAAAACTGCCATAAAATAAATCTTAAGAGTGTTGCATTTCACAAATAAAAAAAATAATTAGGTTATTTTGAGTTTATCATTTGAGGCTTTTTTTTTTTTTTTTTTTTACTGTTAGCATTTTATCATAGTTATACTGTATTTCCTGAGCGCAGCCTATTTTATTAAAGCAGGCATCACCCATTTTTTTATAATACCAACATATCAACAAAAGGAGAAGTTATACAACAGAATAAACTTTGATTTATCTTGATTTGACAGATCCAGTTAAAAACAAACATGATTATGATGGTATGGACATTTTAATGTTAAAACATGGACTGCACAGTCAATAAAAATAATTTGGATCAGCAGCTTATCACTGCATCAGATTTTACACCTTTTTTCACGATGGTAATTATAACTTTTTGTTACACGTGAATCAATTTTCATTGATTTTTATTTTATTTTATTTTTTTGAATTTTGTATTTTCATCCCGTGGTTGAATATATTTGAATGTTTTTCTTTTTCTGTCCTAATTTTTCATTTTATTTATCATATCAATGTATAATTCATAATTTAGTGATTTATTTTTCGCATTATACATTTCGGCCATGCCTAATGTTTATTTCAATAATTGATGTGCATGTGTGGAGAGGAGTTAGTTTGCAAGAAATGCCCCCTTCCCCCCACCCCGCAACGCGCAAGCGCCCGGGATCGTGTGGGAATGGTCGGTCCGCGAACTGGGGGTTGGACCGCTCCGAGCGAAACCGAGCAAAAGAGTTTTAAATGTCCGCCATGTTGTCCATGGCGCACTGAACCAACGATAGGGAGCGGAGCGTCGGAAAAAAACAGTCCGAGAGAGAGCGACCAAGATCCGGGCCTTCCCCCGGCTCCGTTGGCGACGCCCTAAATACAAGCTACAACCCTTCGAACGTTAGAATAGAGAATAACCGCACAGAAACATCCATGAAAGCTCCACTCGGTACCGTTGTGAATATTAGGAGATCCGATAGATTTATATTGCATCTCGAATTGTGAAAAATGAGTAAATTGTCGTTTCGGGCGCGGGCGCTGGACGCTTCCAAGCCACTACCCGTCTTCCGTTGTGAGGATTTACCCGACCTACACGAATATGCATCCATTAACCGGGCCGTGCCGCAGATGCCTACGGGGATGGAGAAAGAAGAGGAATCGGTATGCTTTAACCGTTTAGATTTGTTAAAATATATGCTTTGGTTTATTTTAAAATGATCACAGGCGTCCCTCTTTTTTTCTGCGCAAGCTTTCACAAAATGGCCGCCAATTTTCTCAGGAGAAACACGACGGATTTCTGTGTCAAATAGCATGTGTGGGGGACGTGGGCGAATGTTTGGGTAAAGCGGGGGTACATTGTGTCGTTATAGGGTAAATTTACCCGGTTTCGCCGGCTTATTTATCCGTGAGGCGATTTTCTGAGTACAAAGGAGTCATGTGACTTCAGCGATTCCGACATTTTGTCTTGTCTGTCAGGATGGGGCCTTGTGTTGGCGTAATTGCAAAGGACCAGGGCAAGGGGGAGCTAGTGATTTCAGATTATATGTGGCATCTATGCTACTTCCAGACAGAAATGTCAACACTGCTGCCATTCATTGAGAAAAAAACTCGTGTCGGTCTTCTCAGACAGGACATGGTTCATGTTTTCATGTGTGTTTGCTCACATCACTGTGGGTGCTGACATAAGTAGGACATCTTGGGTGCAGGTTCTCAGTTATGTAGTTAGCTATTAGCACTTCATCATGTCATGGTCTTGTCTGCATATGATTCAGCTCTTAACGTTTATTTGTGTGATGCCTGTGGTTGTGTACTTCGTTGTATATATAATGCAGCTGTTGTTGGTGGTGTATTGCAACAACTAAAATCATAGTTTGAACAGGAAATGCTCCACGTTAGCTCTGCTGTGTAGCTGTCATATTGTTTAGTCTCCCAGTCTTACATGGCTAACCTGGGGAGATTTCTCCTCACATGCTAACCTCAGTGGTTTTTCATGTTAGATTGTCGTCAGTGTCATAATCTTCTCCCTGCTTTCTTGGTGTAAACATTAACTCCCATCCTCAAATCAAACCAAAGCGCTTGTAAGTTTTGTAATAAATAATGTTTTGAGCTTTGCTAGCTGTTTTGGCAGATGAGTGGCTAACCTTTTGGGGACCCCCAAAAAATAGAGTAATTTATTGCTAGGAGAAAGTGATTTTTCAGGTGAGGTGGGCGCACTGAGGCAGGTAGATAACCAGTCTGCAGTCTGCTTTTGGTTTTTGGTTTTCTGTAGGGTGTAGGGGGGTATCTGCAAACTAGATGCACCACAGGGGAATTTTACTGTTTGTACTTCCATTGTTTTCATGTCATGTAAGAGACAATTGCCCGTATTCTGGAGCCACCAAGCAAGATATCAACAGTCTTGACTGTAATATAAGGGCAAGTAAATGGTGAAGATCATTACAGGCGCCTGTTGTGAACACTGTTATTCAATGAAAGCATGTTGCAGTCGGCATCCCTGCTCTCGTGGAGGCTCAGTGTCAGGGGTTCAGTGTGTCAGATGGCACAGCAGGCTGGCAGCCCAGCGGCACGTGGTGCTCAGGAAGAGATCAGGGCAGCAGCGGGAGGAGGAGGAGGAGGAGGAGGAGGAGGAGGAGGGGGTCGCTGGCACTTCAAAGTCTGTGCTCCGCTCAGCTGGAGTGCTTCGTTATGTAACGGTCATATTATTGTAAGAGGTAGGCCAGGGCCCGCTGCATGCCAGCCGCTCAGTGTTTGGAGCTGTCTGTTATGAACGTCTGCATCATGTGTTGGGTGGAAATATGCTCAGAATAATAATTGTACTGTAGCTCATGCTCTTTGTGACTCCATCAGCACTCTAGGTTTGGTGGTGTTGCTGTGTTGTACTGTTCAGTACATGTAATCTTAATTTTATGGGCCTCCACTGTGATTTGCATCTCTGATTTCTGCACTTTTGTTAACATTTTTGGAGATATGCTTGACCTACTGAGCTCCGCCGCACTGACTACCCACTCAGTGTTCAGTGGTCTGCAGAGTGAATATGTGGTGTCCCTGTACTTCTGACTCTAATGGAGAGCTTTCAGCAGTGGGCTGTTGAACTTAGACCACAGAGCAACTTGTAGGTTTTTCTGCACTCCGCATTTAGCAATCGATGTTTGAACAAGACTACACACACACTTTCTCTGTTGCTGCCGGACCTGCTTTTCAAAAGTTGTCGCTCAGTCTAGCATGTGGTTTTGTCATTTACAGGCTGTGTGTGTGTGTGTGTGTGTGTGTGTGTGTGTGTGTGTGTGTGTGTGTGTGTGTGTGTGTGTGTGTAGCATGGCTCGCTCATAGAGCCGAGCCGTCCTTGCCGAAACTCCCTCAACACGTGCTGCTTGTTTGTTTTGGGCCAGACACTTGGTCTTGTGTTTACATTTGGGTGAAAGTGAGGTCAGTGTCTGCGGCCCTGGTGGGAACCCGCAGGCATCTGTTGTGTTTGCCTCTTTGCCAGACACAGTTCTTGTACACACACACTCACGCAGACACTAATAGACACACGCGCTGGCAGGCCGCGGTGTGTTCTCAGCGTGACCTTGCTGTCACCTGTCCAAAGGCTGCAGCCGACACGCTGTGAAATTGAAAGTTGTCTTTGTCAGCTGTTTTCCCCCTTTTCCTTTCGCTGTTGACACTTTTGTATTGACGCGTACGTGGGCAGCGTGGGAAATTAACGCCATGCTCCAGGCAAGCTCTTGAAGCAGACTCTAGAGCAAGTTTGGCTGCTAGGAAAGCCTCAGCTGGAGCAGTTTCTGAGAGTGACCAGTGAATTTAGGAATTTTCCAGTCATTATCCCTTGGATGGAAGACTGTGTTTTCTGTTTGTGATTAATGGGTTTCATTGCATTATTATGCAATAGCAGGCCTACGCTCACTTTAGAAAAACTTATTTTGCCTCGTAAACACCACCTCTGTCCTTTTGTACCAGCCATGTTAATTTGAGGAATGGAAAGTTTCTCGACTCGTAGTTCACTTGATTTACAGACTGTCTGATGGCTGCGGTTAATTTCTGTGCAAAACCATCCTCTCCCATGTAGTGTATAAAAGTGCTTTGTACTATATGCATCCCTCGACAGCCCTACCCGACCATCCCCTGCAGCTGTCCGTCATGTTAAGTGGCATTTACAGTGACTGGGACAGTAGCTGTCAGAGGCGAGACTGGGGTAGGTGGAGGAGGCTCTGGCTGCCTCAGCAGACTTGACAGTGATCGATGTGGTCATTTTAGAAGGCTATTTCTGGACTTGTGTGTATGTGTGAGAAAGCAAGACTGAGGGGAAAACTGTGTGTGAGGGCACTGGCTAATGCTCTGCATTGTGACTGTTCACCTCAATCCAAGTCTGTTTATTCTCAAGCAAATAGCCATGGCTGGGAAAACAAGCAAACACATTGCTTTATTAGGTTTGGCAACCAGTGTATTTTTGCTCAAGGCCGTTTGATTTTTATGAGCTCTTCCCTCATTGTGTAGAAGCCAGAGGAAGTTAATGCAGGGGGTTTAGACGCTCGCCGGGGGATGATACAATGGGAATCAGATAGGAACATGAAGGCAATGCAAGAACACATGCACAGAGGGAGTCAGAGCTCTCTGTAAGCAGCCAGCTGTTTGATCTAGTTTTGATTCTAATAAAATTGTTTTGATTAGGAAGTTGTGATTTGCAGAGCACGTACATTTTACAACCACAAGCCTCCACTTCGAAACAGTGTGTGCGTGATGAGAAATCTGCTATATGAATATGTGTGTGCACAAGCTCAGCTGAGAGGTTCTGTCCTGCAGAGAAGAGCTCTGAGAGCCCTCTTAGTTGTTTGACAAATGTTAGCAAAATACTGAATGACAAAACGCACTGAGGATTACATTGAGTGCACAGACATGCAGGATCCTCGTTAGATGAGCTGCTTCAGAAAAGACCAGCGGCAGCGACTTGGCTGCATTATAAAGTACGTCCACATACGCCACACAGATGTTTATGGGCTTAATGAATGAACGAAAGATCTTTATTTACACCCTAAGATGTATTGTTAACAACCAAAAACTGGCAGTGTTGTCAAATAAGAGACCTGAGCCATACGAGGAATATGTGGGCTATGCTTCAGCCTCATACTGTAAGTTTACGGGTTGAAATGTACTAGAATGCCTTTTATCCTTCATCATTTTTATGAAAACTCATCTCAGTTGCCTCATGTTGTAAAAATAACATATGATACAATTGATTTTCCTGCAGTAACATATATACAGGCGTGATAAAGTGTGATTTTCCACATCATGCTTTTTATACATGCTTTACATTTTTGGTTATCCTGTCAAGCATTTTTCTCCTGCTTAGAAGCCTAATTCTCCTTTACAGTAATTGTAAAGGTTGGCAGAGCCTCTAAAATACACAGTAATTAAAAGCAGGTTATATGATGGAATAGTGGAAGTAGAACATGTCCCTCAAATTTGGGCTTTTACAGTCAAAGTTTCTCTACTTTTTATCCCCATGGAAAACCCTGTGGTCACGCCAGATGCTATGAGTAGATTAAATGTGTGAGAGGTCGGAGTTACGTATGCAGATGCCATCAGGAAGCTATGAGACACACAGAGTTCTTCAGCTGAGGGAGTAGCTACATCCTCAGAACAGATCGCCAGAGCACATGGCTCTTGTGAATGTAAAATATAATCACTAGCCTTGGGTGTAACAGACTGTAGAAAATCGCTAGACCCAAAGTCCAAATTGTGTTGATGAACACGGTGCTCTGGGACACAGTAAAATACATTTAATACAGTAGACCGAAACTGTAACAGATAACTACAGACGACACGATGGTGTCACGCTTTATAAAGTTCACTCTCAGCAAAAACATGCTGTTTAAAACCTTTTAAAATGAGACTTTGCCCAAACTGTGAACACTCATTTTAAAATGCAGTAAAATGAAGCTCTGTGTGTGTGTGTGTGTGTGTGTGTGTGTGTGTGTGTGTGTGTGTGTGTGTGTGTGTGTATACACACAGCCACGTTTTATGTAATGAGCATTAGCGTGATCATCTAACATGTATTTGCAAGTTGATACATAATGTTTCTGGCAAAAAGATCCCTAAAAATAATTGATTTGTCCAGGTTTTTCAGTCTTGGCTAGAAGATATAAAACCTGTTTTTCCCAGCCTGAATGCAGTGGAATATATGAAATAATACATGACTATAGATTGAATGGAATAGTAAACCCTGCACTCAATGCAGTATTCTGCTGCATTATATTCTACTGCATTGTGTCTGCAAGGTCTCTGAAAGTTTCAAGGACCCTCTCTGGTTAAAAACTGCGATTGGTTTAAAAGCGTGCCTGTTTTTGTCATAATAAAGGCACGAATTGATCCATGTTCAGTACTAATCAGCTTCAGTTGTGCTGGAGGTCTTTATGAGATCTCGCACACTTGCCTGATCAAACCCAGTGAGAACAGTTTGCCGTCCTCGTGTTCCCATTCCAATAAACAGTCAGCCATTTCTTCTGGCCATCATGGGTTGCCAGGGGAAGTTTATATTAAAGCAAACTCCAGCTGACGTGAAGTCCTTATATGTAGGAATGTCCTATAAAACTAGCCTGTATAAATGCCTGTTCGAATCCCAGGCACGACCAGACCACCAGACAGTTTTACAGAATTTGTATGGAAATGATAACGTTGAGACTCGACTCAGGACGTAGTGCTGCCAAAGCAACTGATAGTAAATGCACTAGATATGTTGTGTTATGTTATCAAAGTAATACATGGACAGTTACAAATACTGAACCATGAGAACAACAAACCCCTCCTGTAAAGTGTTGTTTGGAAAGATTAAAACTGTTTTGTTAACTTGGGTGAGTCATCTAAGTATTTCCAACACCTGCATGGAAACTAGAGATTGATTGGAGGGAAAATATGCACCGCTGTGCAGTTGTTTGCTTGTGCACAGGAAAAGCTCCTGTGATTTATGTGTGCGAACTGTGAGGCAGCTGGAATTTGTCAGCCCGTAGAGATTTTTGTCATATCATTTGACAGAGATGTGTGTGTTTTGATTGTGTTAGTCTCAGGATGGCATGGATGTGATAAGGCGCCTTGATCGTTCAGGGGTTTGATTCACTGAATTGTCTTAAAAACTAACTCCCATGTTGCTATTTTATCTATGTATGGCTGCCTTGTCGATGGAAATTTAAAAGTATTTTCTATATGATATATAGAAAGATTTTATCCGTTTTTCCAACCCTACTTGAGAATTGTCTGCTCTTACAGTTGACTTCCAAAGCCTGATGCAGCCCTGTGACCAACACAAATTGACCCTCGACCTAATTGAAACACTGCCAGCAGCAATTATACAAGTCATCTGTAAAGCTGGCCAGCTGGCCTCACTGGGCTGACCATGCACGTGTTGTGTTGGACTGATGCTTGCATGTAAGATGAGCTACAGACATAGCCAGTAGAAATGGTCACATTACCTGTGAAGTAGAAGCAGTGACTGAGTCTTGCAGAGCTGAGTTTGTCATACGCTCAACAGAAATGTCAAGTCAACACGTTTTTGCTCCCATTTTTCTCCAGTGCAGTTAAAGATGTCGGGCTTCTTCTGTGCACATGAGTTGTATTTCTCTTGAATTTTTAGCACAAACAATCCACCTGACAGGTGTGTCATATCGAGATCTTGAGTACACAGAATGATGATTGCACTGGTGTGCCTTAGGCTGGCCACAATAAAAGGCCACTCTAAAATGTGCAGTCTCATCTCACAACACAGTGCCACAGACATCACAAGTTTTGAGGGAGCAATTGGCATGCTGTCGTCAGGAGTGTCCACAGAGCTGTCCCCATAAATGTTCAACAGGTAGAATATCTGTACAGTATTAGACTATATAGATAATATAAATGTCAAAAGGAACGTTAATAACAGATGGCAGCAAGGCATCACTGGAGGGTACCAGATACATTGCAGCAGAATAAACACACTTCAAAAAAAGTGTAGAATGCGAACATTTATTGTGCAAAACTTATTTAAAAAAAATACAAAACCTTTCAAGTAATTTTAAGGTGTGTAACAGATGGGCATTTCAGTTTGGCTAAAGTGCTTGCAGCTAGGTACCTCGTAACGTGGATCGAGTGTCTTAATCATGTTCTGAAAGCCACTTTTCTCCACTGTGAGAAACGGCACCACGTCCTTTCAGAGGTACACGGTAATGGCATTTGTTATATCAATCCACCGCCGCTTCTTTTTGTCATACGGAGTGCCTTTAGAAAATGCTTGTAAAATATCAGTCTGCTGGTGTGTAGGACCACCTTTTTTTTTTCCGCTTGACTGACTGGGCGTTTGTGGAGGGCGCAGTTTCTGGCTTTCTTCGTATTCCAAAACGTGCTTCGTTTTGAGGTGATAAATCAAATTACTTGTATTCCCTCTCTTCGCTATTACTGTCGCCCGGCATATTTTGCAGGTTATGTTTTTCTGCCCAACATCCGACTCCTTAAACCCAAACCAGGTCCATATGACCAACGTTGCACCGGTCTTCTTTACGAGCACCTCCTCCTCCTCCCCCCGCGGAAGCTCCATGCTTGCAGCGGCTGCCATGCTTTCAACCAAAACAGGCGCAGCGTGATGACATCATCAACATGTGCTATTGTGGTAGGCTGGTATAGTCAAAATCTCTACCGTTGGCCAAATTTATATCGTTTCCACCGTATACCGTTTATACCGCCCACCCCTAATTGGAAATAGTGATGCTTTACTTTATCTGTGCTAAACATCAGCCAGCCTGTGACATCTTAAAGACCGTTCTTTCCTTTTACCTGTCAGTGTGTACCGACACCATGTTGGCCATCAGTAGCACTCTCTACCTGGGCGCTAGGTTATCCACCCCTGTGATGGACGAGAAGAGGGTGCACCAGTGTGGGATGTGCGAATGAACACACTGAGAGCAGATATCGGTTAGCTGAACTGGCTAGCTAACAAGCAGCACAGAGTTTACTTACCTGTGCAGGTATCCCTGCAGTGTGGGGCTGTGCATTATCATGCTGTAACATGACGCGACAGCAGTGGATGAATGACATGACAGTGAGGATCTCATTACCGTGTGTCTTTGCATGCAACTTGCCATCGGTAAGACACACATGTGTTCATTGTCTTTAGCTTCTGTCTGTCCATCCCATAACCGCACTGGTGCCACTCTGGTCAGTGTTCACAACAGGGATTTTAACTGATTTGTGCTTTAAATTTGAGGAAAATGAGCCTTTTGTGAGCACAGAAAAAATCTTAGATCTTTTCTTTTAGCTTGTGAAGAATGGGAGCGAAAACAAAAGTGTTGCATTTGCATTTTTTAGTGTTGGAGGATGTATTATATTATTGCAAATGTAGTGTATTTTTCCCTCAAGGTTTGCACATGCATGACACAATAGTGACTGTGCCATGGCTTGACTTAGTGTTTGTTTTGGCAACGGCCAAAGTCGGTTTCTTTCCATGCAGCCATAAAAGAGCAGTTATACTCGCATGGTCCCACTCAAATATACTCACTTTTTGACTCCTTGACAAATGCTTACATGTGCAAAATATTGTTGTATTGTTGTTGCCAAACGAAAATGAATATTCCACTAATATTCCCGTTTACATTCAGCCAAACACAGCCTCCATCTTGAAAAAGTTGGTGTTGCGAGATTTGCACATATCCAAAAACCTGTTGATATCCAGCTCTTTCATGGTGTTTAAAGTAGGCATGTTAGGCAACACACTGATCGTAAACAGGCAAGAAGATCTGTGTCACAAACTGTGGTAAAAACCGCAGTTGTGAGGCCTAGTCTGAATGGCACTGTGTGCATGTCCAAAGAATATTCTGAAACTCAAATAATATTGGCATGATAATCGGAAAATTCTCCATTCATGATGAGACCTAATTCAGATCAGAATATGCTGTTTACATGATGTGTAATCCTCTGTATATTGTCATATTCTGAATAACAGTGGAATATTAGTATACTTGCAAACGTAGTCGGTGACTCACTCTTCCTTCCCTAGGCGCAGATACTCTCTACCAGCCCCCCCACCCCCACACTACCCTTGTGTCTCTGACAGCCGCAGGGAAAACAATAAGCACACACATTCTCTCTGGAGAGCTGCTGTACGAGGCCGGCAGCACGCCGCCTTGTTGACAGACTGCCTGCCAGTGGATCAGTGCCCAGCTCTGCGCCCCAGGCTCTACTACTACGACTGACTGGGGCGGTTCAGACGAGCAGCCTGCCGGCCAACCAGTTAGTCAGCCATCCATCCTGTCTGCTGCTTTCCTTCGAGCGCATTACCCCTCAGCCGGCTTGGCAGCGACAGGCTCGCATCACACTTGTGGCGGGTAGATAAGGCCAACTGACTGAGTGTTGGAGACATAACACAGTATTAAGTTTTCCTCTGTATTTGTGCTCTGGACATCAGTGATTGGATGGCACTTTCAGATTCGTCTCCAACCAGCTTTAACGTAGTATTCTTGGCCCAACGGGCAATCTTCATACAACCGTGAAAATTACAGGTGTAGTCACATAAATAAATGAAGAGCTGTATGAATGCATACATTTAGTTTGACGTGAAAGATTCAATATTCTGAACTTCCTCTGGCAGTTTGGCTTTAGCATGAACTGTTGTTATGTTAAATCTGGCAGTCTTGTTTGTTTCCGTACAGGATGTTTTGTATAAATCGTCATTTTGTCTGGATGCCAAATGTCACCATTGTGTAACTGCATAATTGTGAGTTTCCTCCCCCTGGGGCCTAAGATGACGAAGTTACAGTTGACCAGGCTTGATTTTATGTTTGAGTTGGGCAGGGTTTTGTTGCGGTTGCCTCTCAGATTGGTCTTATTGTGACCTGTTTGAACAGTTTGTTGCAGCCCTGTTTGAATTTTGATTTTGCTTTTCAAAAGGCCAAAGCTCTGCAGTATTTACTCTGCTTTCTCTTTGTGGACATTGTGACAGCAGAATTAGATGTCATGCAGGTTGGTGTTTGCTTTCACTGTATTACAGCTGAAATGGGAACAATTTCCTGATAACGGCTGACTTTCATTTATTTTCTCCCTCCAACAGAAGTTGAAACTTTATCATAGACTTCTGGGGAAATGTTTCAGTTTTGGCTTATTCAAACTGCTGCTGCACATGTAAACATGGAGCTCAGCATTAGTTCAGCCATGCGTTCAGTCACTGATTGGCATAAGCTGTTTCATTCATGCTTTAAAAAGGCTTGCTTGTTCACAGCTTTGTGTCTTGTAGCTGGTGAGTGAGAGCCACTCAAACGTGCAGGTCTTCACCACAGCCCCTCCATACGAGAATGTCGAGGCTGATGCCAATGTTGGAGACTTAAAGAAAAATCTGATAATTATATATGAACTGATCAACTTGGCAGGTGACTTAACAAACTCTCTGTCTTGTCACGAGCTCAACCAATCAGATCAGTGACCCATATGATGTTGTAGTAAGACTCTTGTGAGAGGCAGCTGGGAGAAGATGGAATAGATGTTTTCGCTGGTCTTTGCTCTTCTTTCAGTGAAAAAATACTCTCCAGTTCTGATACAACAGATGTCATAGCAGCATCAATGCTAACTTTTTAAGGCAGTCGCGTTTGTTTTTTTTTTTTTTCAAGTGTACAGTTGCTTTTCTCACCGTCATCACAGTCAGACTCAAACCACACCAATAGCCGCCAGTGCTTTGAGTTCTTTGAGAGCGATCTCAGAGCAGAGACGAATCAGACCCTTTTCTGTGAATGGTCACTTGTTTTTGTTGTATCTGACTGAACTAACCTCTAGAAGATTGTATCATCTTACATTCAAGGTGCTAAACTCTTGCTTTGGTATTAGTTAATTTTTTAAGGTCTTTCAGCTGTGTGGCAACCAGCTTTTTAAATTCAGTATGCTACCTTCATATCATCTTAATGACGTCAAGAAAAATACTTCCTCTGTTGTGTTCAAGTAATCATGATAGTTATATTTGTAAAGCACTTTTCCTAGATCCAAATTTTGTTTGTATAGTATTTAACCCTACAGTTCTGGTGTAATTTCTCATAAGAACACATCCGTCCTCAGGTTGTCTCATCTCTGTCTGTGTCTTTGCAGGAACACCATCTCCAGCGGGCCATCTCGGCGCAGCAGGTATATGGCGAGAAGCGGGACAATATGGTCATCCCAGTCCCCGAGGCAGAGAGCAACATCACCTACTACGAATCCCTCTACCCTGGGGACTACAAGATGCCAAAGCAGCTAATTCACATACAGCGTAAGTGGGCTTCTCTAATGGCAAATACATGATGCAGAAAGCAGAGAAAATGAGTTTGATGCAGTAAATTAGGAACCTCGGTAGTTTTCATTAGGTTGTAATAGTGTTTCCCTCAATTATTTTGAATGCATTAAATGACACATGGGGACTGTTGATCAAAATTATGTGGTAATTAGTACAATATTTCACACCAGTGTAGCTTTTTTTGGTCACAGACATCACTTATGAGCTGATGCATTTCAATACATTACTCAGCTTTACAGCAATAAATTATAGTCTAAAAGTTAGTTTCCCACAGAAAGAAAAGGTGATCGGAAATGACTTTTAAACCCATGTGGCATTTAAAGCGAATA
Source organism: Chaetodon trifasciatus (assembly GCA_037975065.1). Taxonomy (NCBI): domain Eukaryota; kingdom Metazoa; phylum Chordata; class Actinopteri; order Chaetodontiformes; family Chaetodontidae; genus Chaetodon; species Chaetodon trifasciatus. Next base: position 1,455,136 of record JBBMOE010000080.1, read on the forward strand.
TAGCACCTTCGTTGGTTGTGTAAAGGTTTATAGAGTCCATAGGTAGTAAAGGGGGACTGTTGTTTCTGACGGCTATTCATCCACTTAATGGCATCAGGTGTGTGTGTTATGAGCTTTCACTGAGTTGTCATATGTTTGTCAGAGTAAATGAGTTTGTGAGATTGCCTACTTCAGTAATGATGTCAAAGAAAATGAGTTTGGTCGATTGCTCAGTTCAGTAACCATTGGTGTCACAAGTGGTTGCCATGATTGTTCCTCAAAGGAGAGCAATTTGCTGTCCCCTAAACGGAGACACTGTTATCAGCCGAAATGACAAATGTTTGGTCATGTCAAATTGCTGTTGGACTAATTTCAGGCTTTTCTCAGAAGTCCAGACAGTCTGAAACATCGAATAATCCAGTATCAATCATTTCCAGGTCTGGAAAGTGAAGTGTTTGTACCAAAATGTCTGCAACATATAACAAATACTTTTCTGTTTTGTAGTTGTGAGCAGGCACGTAATGCAGCTGTAGATTTACAAGGTGACAGTGGATGTTAGCTGAAAATCTAAATCTATAAATCCAGTGAAGAAACAAGGCATTGCACAAGAATATTGAGATTTAAGGTGGGGAAACTCATCAAAACCGTCCATAATTACCCCGGTGAGCGTGCTGTTTTAGGTGCGTCAATAACCATAAATCCCATCTGTCATACCCAGTTGCCTTGATGGCAGCTCAATATGGAAGCTATTTGCTTTAATTAAATCTGGACTCTTCTTATCATTTCAAAGATGCAGCGGCATGTACTCTGGTCTTTACTTTGGTTTCTCTCTAACTGTAAGTGCAGGTGCTCTCTGTCTGATGGAAGCCAGGTTAATTTGATTTCAGATTTCAGACTCTTGCTGCGACTTACTGCTGAATTAAAACACAAAAATACGACACATTGAGTTTTGAGGCAGTCGTTAAGAACCTGACAGAAATGCTTTGGCCCAATGGGGTTTGACGTGTCTGTCTGACCAGTCACAGAGGCTTCAGACAAACTAGAAGACCTGAAAAGCTAAATCCAAGTTAGTGGATAGCTTTTGTATTTTTCTGTCTTTTGAGCCCTAAGTACGCTCACAGTAGACCGTTAGTGAAGGGCAGAGAGTCACACCTTATGCTGATGTATCTTTGACCTGCAGAAATACTCAGTGTGCATTATTTATACATATATATTCATACATATATAAATGCAGACTCCATTAAATTGTCTGAAGTGTCAGGTCGGGCTGGAAACTGGGTTAGATGTGGCAGAATATGCCCAACCCGTCAGATATTCTGTTGTGTGTTTACTCCAGTCAGTCCTTCTGCTTTCACTTGTCTTGAAATCAAATGTGCTGTAATTATGCCTGATAATCAGAGTGTATCCCAAACGTTAGGATCTAACAGATGCTGGCTCTGCTGTGTGCTCGTAAAGCACCGAGTCCAGTTAGCTGTGGGCCATCAGTGTGTGGCTATGTGGTTTAATGAATATTATATCTCCTGCAGAAAAGAACTCTTCTTGCTTTGGGTACTGCCGTTCTCAGTTTGCTGAGTGGCGTCTTTGGTGCACATCAGTTGCGACTGTGCATTTGTTTTGTCATGGTCTATAATGATATGACTGGTGATGTTGCTCTGAGCAAAAAAACTCCTTTCCTCCACCATTTCATTGCATTAGTTTACATCTTTTTCCGTTTTTTGTCTGTCAGCTGTCAGTCACTGCAGCCACTGTGATTTTTGAGCACCTTTTGTGATGGTTGTTTCTGCAGACAGGCTCAGCTCTGCTTTTATTTTCTCTGTTGTTGTGTGTAGTAATTGAACAGTTTGATCAGTATCTGAATGCAGTCTAGCAGTGAATATTGTAATTCTATGCTCAGACTTGTTGTATTTCGTAATATAAGACCGTTTTCTTTCCATGTCAGGCTGCGTTACGATCTCAGCTCTGCGTCGGCGCTGAAAACTTTTCATTTAAGTTCTTAATCATTAAATGATGAAGTCTAAATCTGCTCTGCTGTGTAGGTGTGACCTTGCCTCTGCGGTGGGCACAGTGTTACGGAGTAGAGGCGGTGTACTCTTTGTGCATTGGCTGTGTGATTTGGCAGTAAATACAAACTGACACTGAATGAAAAAAATACTCTTGAGGCACTCTTGAGTGGTGAAAATTAATTATTTTTATTATCACAAAAATTAGACTTTCTCTTCCTTCTGCAGTTTAATGGATGAAAGTTAGTTTTGCTGTGCGTTGCTGCTTCTCCAACAGTAACTAAAAGTTAACGTTCACAGAAAGTCTGTATTTAGTATTTAGTGATGTGAAGTGAACTTAAACTGGCTAGATAATGTTTTGTAATGCTGCATGCAGTGCCGTCAATAATTTGCCTTCAGCTTAACTTGCAGTTCTTCTTTGTTTGGTTTCTTATCCCGTAGAGCCATCTATCCATGATTAAAGTATCTCCTTTTCTCTACATCCCTGCAGCTTTCAGCTTGGACACAGAGCAGCCCGACTACGACCTGGACTCGGATGACGATTCGTTTGTCAGTAAGCTGAAAAAGAAGATGGAGATCAGCTTGCTGCAGTTCGAGGAGATGATTGACCGGCTGGAGAAAGGCAGCGGACAGCAGGTTGGCACTGTTTGTGTCTCCATCTGCCCCCAGAACACAGCCAGCTGTAAAGAAAGGCCCATGAAATACCGTACAGACCAGTGCACAATGAGCTTTTGAAAAACGGTGATACCTGCATTGAATAGTCGGTAACACAAATTTGAAACCTTTTATGGTGAGACAGTCTGAGCATAAAAGCCTGTCATAGCAGATTTGTCGCCCTCGCCGCTCTGCAAATGCATCCTATTTATCAAAATGGAACTCCTGCCTGTATTTCTTAGCTGGTGAGCCTTCCGGAGGCCAAACTGCTGCTGAAGGAGGACGATGAACTCATCAAGGAGGTCTTTGACTACTGGAGCCGCAAGAGGAAAAATAGCAAGGCCAACTCTCTCATCCCCACCGTCAAGCAGGAGAAAAGGGACGGCTCCAGCACCAGTGACCCGTATGTGGCCTTCCGACGGCGCACTGAGAAGATGCAAACCAGGAAGGTCAGTAGGCGGTTCATGCTACTTCCATCCCTGTTTTGGTTGTTCTTGTCCCTCGTAGCAGGAAGTGTTGGTCTTCCACCTTGGATGAAATAGTTTTCACACAGTCATCACATTTTACAGCGTTCACTGTCTTTGAGAAGCTTGGCCAGATTAGCTTGATCCAGTTTATCTTATTGTGAACGCTGTACATGTCTGACCTGTGGTGTAGACGGAATAGATTCTCAGTACCTGAACCCGACAGGCTGACAAAAGAGGAAGGCTGTCAGACACAGAAACTTCATTCAAGCTACAGCATCTTGCTTCACTTGGAGAGTTGGTGTCAACACATACAATAGCTTTGTGTCAGTCAGTGCAGCTTTCACTAAGGCTGTGTCTGTGTGGACAGAATGAACTGAAGGGTAAAGTGAGAGATTTAGTCTGCTTTGAAGTAGTTCTCTATCTGTCTGTGCAACAGGCTGAGCTCCTCTGTGAAATGCTCATTGATGAAGGTGCAGTTGTTTTTAGGTTGCATTTGGTTCATATCAAGAGAGACAAAAGTCCCTGAATAGAGATGTTTCAGTTCATACACACTAAAAACATCAAGTTCATGACTGTTTGATACCTCGATGGACTTCAGATAAGTCCAATAAATGCACCTTCCATACTCGCCAAAGTGTCGCCTGAGAAACGATTCACCTTTAATATAAATTAGATTAATTACATACTCCAGTGGATTAGTTTCTCGAATTACACAGCGCACCATGAATCAGTGAAACTGTGGTTTCCTCTCAGCTCTCTTGTAAAGGATGTAAATGCCACCAAGTGGTCATTTGAAGAATTTAACCTTGATGTTAACTTTATGATCTTGGTAACTTGTTTGATGAAAGCAAACAACTTTATAAATGTTTAAAGTAGTAATGCATCAAACACCTGCCAGATGTTGAGTTCCACATTCGATGCATACAATACATGTAATACATTTAAACACACATCCTAATCTGCAAAGATGTTTTGCAACTACTTGGAATTGTGTAACAAGTTTGATTACTTGCCAGCATTGTTCTTAAACCTGACCTCAGTTTGCCTCCATGTGTCATTCAATGTGAGGCTCAGAGCACTGATGAAGCTGTTGAGTTTACATCTAATCCTTCTAACTTATTTTTGTTCTTCCTTCAACACTCAGAACCGTAAGAATGACGAAGCGTCCTACGAGAAGATGCTGAAGCTACGCAGGGATCTCAGCCGAGCCGTTACCATCCTGGAAATGATCAAGAGGAGGGAGAAGAGCAAGAGAGAGCTGCTGCATCTCACACTGGAGATATTTGAGAAGAGGTGAGCCTGCGTCCGGCACCGCATACACAGATAATGAAACGAAAAGCAGTGAGACGGCCGGATGGACGCAGCAGGATGACGTGAAAAGGACAAAGTCCTGGGGCTGCTCACAACTAAAATAAAACAACTACATCTACTTTTTTTTGCGTTCTCTCCAGAAATGTCATGTCAGACTTCGGTGGTGAGGTGATGGCAGAGGTGCTGGCTGAGCGTGCGCTGGTGAGGCCGCAGATCATTCCCCTGGTCCCCCTCACCAACCAGTACCGACACCAGGACCACATGGACCTCAAGGACTACAAGTCTAAGGTGAGACATCATGGTATTACCCGTCGTCTAAATGTGCTTGTAACGTGCTTTAAAGTCTCATGAGATGTCCCTTCTTTCTCCTCTTAGCCCGAGAAGACAGAAGTTCCCCGACAGAAGAGGAAGTATGAGAAGAAGCAGAAGGTATTGCCTCTCTCGTCGGGCGCCCCCCACCATCCGGGTCCTGCCGTCTTCAATGCCAAGGACCTCAACCAATACGACTTCCCCAGCTCAGACGACGAGCCCTTCTCCCAGGTATGCGCACAAGAAAACTCGTGCAAACGCAGCCGCTCATTCACGCAAATGCTGATTTTTAGCTAGCTTTCCAGCTAACAGAACTTTGAATAACAGACCATAAAACCACTTTTTTGCACATCAGTGGATCGCTGAGTTTGTAAGCTGACATTGATCAGTTTGTAGAATTCAGGAGAAGCTACTCGAAGTGTTTGTTTGTTTTTTTTACTGACTACCAAGTGAAAACCTGAAATTGGAAGTAGAAAGAACAGTTGCAGGGCACTGTGAAAACCACCATACAATTCTAAACAGACAAGGTGCTGGTGATGTGATAATGATACGCTGAAAATAAAACCATTGTATTTACAGAATATATGTCCATGGCTCTACATTTCCATTCTGAAATTCCCTAGAATACTTTTCATAGATATAAATGTAGTATTATGTCAAGGTTGATCCACAGCAAGTGTCCGCTCTGTCCCTGTTTCCACTGATTTTAGGGGCACTGCGCTCCGCCCTTTTCCTCACAAATCCACACACAACTGCAAAACCACATGAGAGGAGCGGGTGGGAAATGTATTTTAAGCAGAACCTCTGGCTTCAGTGTTATAAATTCTGCTTTTCGGTGACCTTTCTGACCCCTGACCTCTGTGTCCACAGCTGCACTCAGGCTCATCAGAAGCAGAGGAGGAGAACGACCCAGATGGTGCCTATGCCTTTCGCAGGAAGGCAGGCTGCCAGTACTACGCTGTGAGTACTCAGATCATCCACACATTATATAAAAAGCATATTAGAGCTTTACTCTTATATGATGGTGGGTTTAAAGAGGGCACAGTGTCCCAGCAGGGGTGCCCTGAGGTTGTAGATGCTTTTAAATGCTCTTTGCAAGCACTTGATGGAGCAGGAACAATTATCCACATTGAGTCATTGTATCATAACATGCTGTGAAAGGTTTTAGACCGTTTCCACTGTGTTTAAATGCAACATAGCATAGCTGAAATAATGTTGAGTTCTCTAATGTTGAGCAGGAGGGATTCATTTTGTGGATTTTAAAACTGTCCTTATAGTGGAGGATTCAGTTTACACATTTTAAGTTTATCTCAACAATGAAGGAAAGTTTTTTTTCATTGGGTTACTAAAGCAACCAGACACAGTTTGCAAAGATCAGATGATCTGAATCCAGTTGGTGACCTTCAGCGTCCTGTGTGCTTCCAGGCTCATCAGGATCGTGTGGGTAGCTGGCCATGGTGTGGACCCTGGGAGGACGGTTTGGCAGAAGCTCGCTTTCGCTACAGTCTCACCACGCTCACCGTGCCACGGCGCTGCCTTGGTATGGCTCGACGACGCGTGGGACGAGGTGGCAGGTCAGTTAAATTTCTGTTTCTGAGATTTTATTACTCGACAGTGCTTCCAGTGTTGAATGGTTAGAAGCACACCTCATTAATGGCATGGGCACGTAGCATGCTAACGTGTGATTTTTAAATCTCAATGGTGGATAAAAGATTAGCTGCAGACATGGAAGCAAGGGCTGCTTAAATTTTTCAGGTTTTCTCTTACTATTGACAGGTACAAGTATTCATATCTAATTACTTGCTTAATTGAAAATTTGGTAGAATTTTTGATTCTAAAAGAACGAACCTGACCTTCTCCCTCTCTCTCAGGGTGTTGCTGGACAGGGCATACACGGACTATGACAACATTTTCCACGGACTGGATCCAGACCTGCTCGACCTGCCTCTTCCCCCCTCTCCTCCTCCTCCACCTCCACCTCCTCCTCCTACAACTACTTCACGCTCACCGGCCACCGACAAGTTTGCCAGTACCTCAGAAACAAATACCTCAGACAGAAGCTCCTCCTCCTTCAACTCCTCTCCTTCCTCTCCCTCTTCCACGGACCTCAGTCAGATACTGTTGAATATAAAGTCGTGCCGATGGAGGCACTTTAGACCACGGACACTACCACTACATGAGCTGGACAATGCCCACCCGCTTTTCAGGAAGTTGAGTCGAGGCCTGAAGCGGCCATTCTCAGCCTCCGCAGCTGGAGGGCGGCCCTATGGCCCTCAGCGCCCGGCGAGGGTCGTACCTGCACCCACACCCACTGCTGGTGAGTGGATTGGACACACACATATTGTAGATGCATTTTGTCAAGCTTCTTCCTTCTGTCAGGTTGTTGGGATGACTTTGCACTCATGGCAGCTTGCTTTGCTTTGATGATGAGTGACTTTTTAAATGTAAAAAGTGTGATAAAGGACATGCATACACACACTCAGGCACCACTAGCATCACTTGTCTTCCACCTATGAGCTTGTTTTAAAGGGTCAGTCACCTGACACTGAATTCCTGAGCCCTAGCTGAATTAAGCCATGGCTACACTTCAGCCTTTGTTTGTTCAGGTGTTTAGAAATCTGCCACTGAGCTTTCTGATGTCACTCTACAATGGAGGTGAACACAAACTTGTTTCTGCTTCTTCAGCAGTGTTTCTTTCCCTGAAAGTTTGTCCCAAATACTCTGGATAATCATTTTTTATATGGATTGTTTTCCCTGTCAAAAAAGGATGGTTGCACGGTCTGTGGTTTATGGAAAGAAGAGTTTCTGTTGAGTTTGTCTTCAGTTCTAGCAGCTTAAATTCCAGCTCCTCCTGGTTGTGTTGGAGGATGTAAAAACTTGAGCACATGATGTGTTTTGGTGAACTGACCCTTGAAAGTTGAGAGGTAATTGGGACCCAGTCATCCATGAAATTATTCAGCAGTACACATTGCTTCCTTTTTACCTCCATTTTGTTTTTTTAACCTGGATTGTGGCGACCATAGTTTCTTTGTCGGAGTGTTTAAATTGCGGGACCTGTCCTTCTGTCCTCTAGCTGCGTTGTGAAAGTGTTTTTGTTGTTCATCAGGGTTCTGCTGTTGCTTGGCATTCACACTGCATCACCTCCCACCCCACCCAGTCCACAAGGTGTCAATTAAGACTGGGTTTGATAAATATATTCATGAGATGCACAGTATTTGTTAGGGTGTGTGGACACAGAGGCGCAGGGCGGTGAATGCAAACTAAATGCCACAGGTCCCAGGTAGTATTACATTGAGGGCAGTCAGGCAGTTGGTGTCGTGATGCTGCTACAAACAGTTTACACGAGTCGTGTGTGTTTTGATTTGCATGGAAGGGAACGGCCTGTTGATTTTTTTTTTTTTTTCTTTCTTGAAAACCAATTTGTTTAAGTACCGTAACAAAAGCAAAGGAACAAGAGATTTTGCAATAAAATGAACCACTCCTGTAGTCGCTCTGTTCAGAGGCGTTAAGTCTGCAGAGAGCAGCTGCAAAGAGGTTGTAATTAAAAGGTGCAGTGTTTTGATTAAATGAGACGGTACCAGATTGGATGAAATAAGCATGGCTAGAGTTCCAGATGGAGGCGGTGCCAGAGTATGAGCTGTGACTTTCTAACGGGTGACGAGTGAGTCCTGGATCCTGTGAACGAGAGAACTGAAGGGCTCTCAGGGAATAAGGAAATCAATACTGCACTGAGGCACAAGGCCAAGTAATACCTTGAAATGTGGGAATCAATAGAAAGCTAGTGAAGAAAGACTGAAGGCCGTATTATTTACAGGATAAATAACTTGCATGCAAGTTCGGCCGTGGGTGAACATGCACATGCACACAAAGCAGGTGTCTGTGATGAAGCCGATTATGGCTGAAAATTAGATTTGTGTTCACTGGAGTGACTGATAACTGTCAAACAAATGTGTTTACATGCAGGTCAGTAATCTGATTTCTTCTCCACCCAGTATGAGATTCTCGAACCAAAGATAAAATATTTTAAGTGTACCGTGAAAGCCAAAAGGAGTAACCTAGTTTCTGAAGTGCACGTAAAGGCACTGATTGACTTTTGGTAAGGTTGATGAAGCACTGAGTCTTGGCAGGAACAGACCTAACACACTTCAGTCTCATTTGCAGACAACAGGCTTGATGATACAAGCGTAGCATTGGCTCAGATAGTCGTGTCATTCGTCAGCAAAAACACAGTAACACGGTAACATGGTAAGGCCATGTAAAGCTTTCACATTCTGCTGAGCTGAGGAACATACCTCACCAGTGACGCCTGAGACCCTCTTCATAGTTTTCACAGCTGCCTCATCAGTGAAGGCAGTATTGGCTGGGTGTGACCTGATTAAAGTGTTGTGGTGCCTGTGTGTTACTGTTGATTACAGCCATAGTGCCACCAAGACTCTGTAAGACTGCACAGAAAAAAGAAAGCAGGGAATGAAAAAAGGTTACGGTTCAGGTTAGGTTAGTTGCGCAATGAAGCGTGCTTTATACCCTCCAGAGAAAAAGTTAAAGAGGAAAACGGTGTCCTCTCATAGCCTCATGTGTCAGCGATGAGGTTTGTTTGTGAAGTTCAGCTTCCTGATGTTTCACATGGAGTCGATGCCACTGGGTTGGAAGACTGCGAGAGGCTGGTGTCCAAGCGGTTTAACAATAAGAGTCAGAATTAGCTGCATCATATCTAAGGGCCACGTCTAATCACACACCGCCAGGCGCACACAGACGCTGTGTGATCAGTCTGCCCGAGTGGCTCAGCGCATCCCTCACGACCCTCTTCATCGTTAGGCCAGCGTGTTTCTTAGCAGAAGAGTTTCAGTGTCCACAAGTTGTCTGGTGCTGCAGAATCTCATGCCACCAAACGAATTTAAACGTCAGAGGCATGTTTATTCAAACTGTGGCATCTCCTCTTTGCACACCACACACGCTTTGCATTGATTGAGCAAAGTCTGATATCGATGAATTTGTCTGCATGCATCTTTTTCTTGAGTAGAAATCCTGTGTTAAAGCAGTATTTTAATCACTTATATGAATCTACTCCCTGATCTTTAACGAACTCTTCTCTGTCAGCTTTCACAGCCGAACAGTACCAGCAGCATCAGGATGAGCTGGCCCTGATGCAGAAACACCAGCTGGAGCAGATCCAGCTGCAACAGCAAGCCAACAGCACCACCACTGCAAACAGCACACACGTCAGTATCCCACAGTCAGTTCAGGTAGTCAGACGCAAACCGAGCGTGGTCTGATTGCTTTTTTTTTTCTCCTGGTTCATTACTGTCATTAGTAACAGTTTTCTTCTTCTCCCCCAGCAGCGCCTGGCGAATACATTGGACCAGGCCAGCGCTCAGTTCGCCGCCACGGCTGTAGTCACCGCCGAGCAACTGCTGGCTCTCAAAACCAAGGAGGAACTGGCCCTAGGAGGCGGAGTCAACGGCGTCCTCTCCCCCTCAGGTACGTCAGCCCCGCAAACAACCGTCGGTAGAGCCTTGGTCAGTGGACAACAGAGGAGGGTCACGCTCAGTGAGGATGACCCTCCTCTGAACTCCACATGGAAAGAGGCAGTTGTCCAGCACATCTTATGTAATGAGGTGGTCATTGGTCTTTGTTGTTGAGTGTATCTTTGTCTCTGATGACCATCTTGATTATTCACAACCACAAGCAAAATGGAGAATGTCTCATTGCTGTCAGGATATGCCGATGCTTATCACAGCTTGTGATTATTTGTGCCACCCAAAACATAAATTGTTTTGAAAAATAATGCAGCCGCAAAGTTGTTAAAACTGAAAGCAATTCAGATTTAGAGTGCACTTCACCCAAGTGCTGCAATACAGTGACACTGAACAGACAAAGCAAACAATGAGGGTAAAGTAATTACAGTCCTAAAACCCATAATGGAGTGCAGTGAAAGAGCAGATAACAGCACAAAGCAGACTGTACAAAACCTGCAGCACTAAACCCCCAACAACAGATGCCGTCTCAGGCAGCAGGGTTTGGGAGATAACCGAGGAAAGTGACAAAATGGAATTTCCATTTGAGATTATTCTGCAGATGAAAACAGTGCAGCGAGGATCTGTCCTCTCCAGACAAAACCACTGAAAACGTAGATAATGAGTGTGAAAGAATTTTAGTCCTAATTCGTACTTTCTTTGTGACTCTGGTGAAGAGAAGCAGCTCAGAAATGACAGTCTGCCTCGCAGTAGACATTTAATACTGTGCATATTGTCAAAGTCTTAAAGACGCGCTGAGCTGGAGTGACATGGCCGCCTTCAAACCTCTGCACA